>CM031577.1:2913129-3390129 GCA_018467065.1 Ephestia elutella
CTATGGCATCAGCGCCTAGGGCACATAAGTAAAAATAAATTTTTACAATTAAAAAATAATGAAATGGTTGTTGATGTTAATGAAATCGACAAAGTGATCCCGAGTAACGATTTGTGCGAGGCTTGCATTAATGGGAAACAGAGTAGGCTACCTTTTAATCAGTCTAAGGACAAAAGTCATATTAACCGACCGTTATACATTGTCCATTCTGATGTGTGTGGCCCTATCACTCCTTCAACTGGAAGCAACAAGAATTATTTTGTTTTGTTTGTTGACCAATATACTCATTACTGTGTTACGTATCTATTAACTAATAAATCGGACGTATTTCCTGCTTTTAAAGACTTCGTTGCTAAAAGCGAAGCTAAATTTAATTTAAAATTAGTTTATTTATATAGTGATAACGGTGGGGAGTATTTATCCACCGATATGAAAAATTATTGTGTTGAAAAGGGAATTACTTACCACTTAACGGTTCCGAGAACTCCACAACAAAATGGTGTCTCGGAGCGAATGGTAAGAACTATTACTGAAAAAGCTCGTTCTATGATAAATGGTGCAAAATTAGAAAAAGTATTTTGGGGTGAAGCCGTACAAACCGCTGTTTATTTAATTAATTTAACACCAACTAATGCTTTGAAAACAAACAAAACACCATTCGAAATGTGGCATGGTAAAAAGCCACAGATTAAGTATTTAAGAGTTTTTGGCTCGACAGTTTATGTGCATGATAAAACGAGTAAAACTAAATTCGACGAAAAGTCATGGAAAGGTATTTTAGTAGGATATGAACCAAACGGTTACAAAGTTTGGAATCCCGAATGCGAAAAGTTTGTAACTGTCAGAGATGTCATAGTGGATGAGACGAATTTTCTTCAGTCCAGGCCTGTGTTACAGCCTGAAGAGAATATTTTAAATTCTCGTGGATAGTATTAACATTGACAAAAATTCGCATATTAAGTCAATGAAGTCTCAAAGTACTGACAGGTCAAAATCAGATAGTAACTGTAAATCTGATGATTATGAGTGTCCTCATAAAATTCGCAAAATTAACCATGACATAGTCGACTTAGTTCAACCGTTAGAAATTAGTACCGATAGTTCTTCTTTAAATAAAGATAATGAAAGCACAGATAGTAATGTTGCACCTAGAAGGAGTGATAGGCTCAAGAGTCGTCCCACTGTTTCGTATAAGGAAATTGATGATTACCTTATGTGTGCTCAATCAATTTTATGCAAAGTGCCAAGTACATTTCAGGAAATTAAAACTCGTAGTGATAGGGTTCAGTGGGAAAATGCAATACAAGATGAACTTAATTCTCTTTTAGTAAATAATACTTGGACATTAGTGCCCAAGCCAGTTAATAAAAATATAGTAGATTGCAAATGGATTTTTACCATAAAAAATGATGAATTTGGAAAACCTTCTAGATATAAGGCGCGTTTAGTCGCCAGAGGTTTTAGTCAGCAATATCTTATGGACTACAATGAAACCTTTGCACCCGTTGCTAGAATAGATAGTTTTAGATTTATTATTGCATTTGCAAATCAATTTAAATTATTAGTTCATCATATGGACGTAAAAACCGCCTTTTTAAATGGCGAGTTAAAAGAAGAAATATATATGAAAGTCCCAGAAGGCGTATCTAGTCAAAATGGTTATGTTTGTAAATTGAACAAATCATTATATGGGCTAAAACAAGCAGCTAGGTGCTGGTTTGAAGTTTTTGAGCAATCACTTAAAGAGAGGGGTTTTCAAAATTCATCAGTTGATAGGTGTATTTATGTATTAGATAAAGGTAATAGAGATAAAAATATATATGTGGTGCTATATGTAGATGATTTAGTAATAGTTTGTGGCGATAAAAATATA
The DNA here is from genome assembly GCA_018467065.1 of Ephestia elutella. Lineage (NCBI taxonomy): Eukaryota > Metazoa > Arthropoda > Insecta > Lepidoptera > Pyralidae > Ephestia > Ephestia elutella. The sequence continues at coordinate 2,915,003 of CM031577.1, forward strand.
ATGACCACTTTTAAAACATATTTAATGAGTAAATTTCAGATGACAGATTTGCTAGACATCAAATTATTTTTAGGAATTAAAATTACTCGATCCGATGATCAAATAACGTTAGATCAAAGTGCATATATCAATACAGTTTTAAATAAATTTAATATGCAGGATTGCAAACCTGTCAATACTCCGTTAGAAAATAAACTTAATTATGAAGCATTAAATTTAGAAGAAACATATAATGCTCCATGTCGCAATGTTATAGGTTGTTTGATGTATATAATGTTATGTACTAGACCTGATTTGAGTACTAGTGTCAATATACTTAGTAGGTATACAAATAAAAATAACAAGGAATTGTGGCAATGTCTAAAAAGAGTACTTAGATATTTAAAAGGTACAGTTAATTTAAAATTATGTTATAAAAGATGTGAATATAATAATATTTTATCGGGATATGTCGATTCAGATTGGGGAGGAAGTGATACAAATGACAGAAAAAGTACTACCGGTTACCTATTTAAATTATTTGATCAGTGTACAATAACCTGGAGTACAAAGAAACAACTGTCAGTAGCAGCTTCTTCTACAGAGGCCGAGTATATGGCCTTATATGAAGCGGTCAGGGAAGCCCTGTGGCTTAAATCTTTAGCAAAAAGTATTAATATGGAAATTGTTACTCCTATTATTATATATGAAGATAACAATGGCTGCATAAGTATCGCGAATAACCCAACTAACCATAAGCGTAAGTAAAACACATCGATATTAAGTATCATTTTTCAAGCGGAGCTAAATAGAGCAAAATGTAACTTCAAATTAAATTACATTCCCACAGGTCAACAACTTGCGGACGCGTTGACTAAGCCGTTACCTGCAGTCAGCATTTATGGAATTGAGGAGGAAAATCGGCATGCTGTAATAATAATTTGTTATTTTGTTATTTTTTTATAAGTATATATATTTTTTTTTTTGATTAATATACAAATGAGATTGTATTATGATTAAGATAAAATGATCTGATTAGGTTTTTACTGGGTTTTCCTAATCCTTGGCAACAAATGTTGGATCATTATTTTGTATTCCCCAGACCTGCTTGGAAGTTACATATGTTCTGGAATAGCTAATTGATTTTGTAATTGTATAATGTAGAGATTAATTTTTGAGGGGGCGTGTTGATTTATTTTTTTTATTTAATTTGCAAAAATCAATCTTTGTTTTGATTAAGCCGTATACTTGAATTTGAAATCGAACCGGCCATATTTGTTCATTCAGTTCGTTTACTTCATTCGAAAACGGTTGTCATTTTGACTCTCTTTTTGTTCACTGTGCTAGGTGTCAGACGTATTGGCTTTCCCCAAGCTATATTTAAAAAAGGAAATAATAATTTGAAGTTCCTACAAATTAATTAGTTTAATTTATCGCCCTAACCATTTATTTTAGAAAATAAAATAACAAAAACGGAAAATGTAAAGTTGTGTTTAAATTCTGCAGCTCAACAAAATGGCATTATCATCCGCAGCTGAGAAAATGCGACGCTACAGAGAAAGATTAAAGTTAAATCCAGAAAAACATGAGGAATTAAGGAAAAAGAACTTAGAAAGAATAAAATCAAAATATAAGTACAAAAAGATACGTGGTATATTATAACTTGTGCAACGTACGAGTAACGTAATGTATAAGCTATTTAAACTTTTTCTATCAATAAAAATGATAAAAAATGGAAGTTAGTTTTTTAATTGCCAAATAATTACACGTTTGTGAAAAAAAGACTTCTCAATTTTTTATTAAAATATGTAACTGTGCACACATCTCCTTACATTTCTTATTTTGTTCCAACCTATTCCTATTTTGTTACTGTCCCAGAAAATCGAATCCACAATTCCATCGTAATTTATTTCTATTGATAATTTATTTAAAAATATATATTTGTGTAAGTATATATATACACACACAATTTATATTAAATATAATTTATTGCGTTTTTGTATCTATTCTAAGGCCAACCAAAACTTTAAAGATAATTTTCGTCCAGGGTAACAAAATAAAAAAGTTTCATTCAAATTTAAACTGGTTTCATTAGTTTTTTGTAAAGTATATTTATTTATTAATGTTGTTAAAAAATATATAAATTTTATTAAAAATTAGAAACCACTTCCAAAATGTTGGTTAGTTTAATTACTTTTGGAGATAAACAAAGTAACAAAATAGGAGTCATTATTCTACCTTATCTCAATATTTTCAATTTATTTTTATTAAATATTATATAAAATCAAGAACAAAGTGAATTATCTAAAACCTAACAAAATTATGCACCAAAATCCGTAACAAAAAATAAAAATTATGGTAATTTATTTTTCACCGCTGTTTTTGAAACAGAGGCAAAATTTTGAGAATTGCTCTAATAGTTTGAAATTTGCCTCCAAAATCAAACGTTTAAGTATTTGGCAGGCATAAATCTGAATGTTTTATAAATGTGGAAGGAAGTTGACAAAAGGGCGCTTATCGTTTTGCGCTCGATGCAGTATGAATCCTAGATGTTAGCGACCTGCGATATTAAGTTTTTTTTGCGTGAACCCTAGGTGCACAAGTGTTGAAAAACGTGGCCGGTTTTTACGATACACGTAGCTCATTTGTCATTAAACGCACACTCGGCTTTATTAATGCGCTCGCCTTCGGCTCGCGCGCCAATATCGCCTCATGTGCGTCAATGGTAGGTACCTAAACTTTGCACACTTGTATTCGTAATGTACTATCATGTTAACAATCTTGCCTTATCGTTTCCGTATGGGTTTGAATAGTATAAATTAGGTAGGGGCGCCATAGGAAATTACTTTCGCCCAGGGCGCTGGTAGTGCTAAATAGCTCTGCCGTTGAGGACTTATGGTGGAATAAAAATTTGAAACTTACATACATACATACTTACATACATACAGTACATGAACCCTGAAAACATAACACTCCTTTTTTGGTCAGTCGTGTAAAAACATACGAAAACGCGCCCGCTCAGAGATAGCTACCTATACTGCGCCTTGAGTCTTCGCTAGGTGGTTTCGCGGCGCGTTGCTTGGTATTTAGATAACTCGTAGTATTTCGGGAAACTATTGATCCAAATTACATGCAGTAAAAAGCAAATATTAAATATATTAAGTACTTTGTGACGATAGAACTTGTTTAATTTGATAAGGATCAATAAGTTCCTGGTTAATATCACCAGTTAAAAAACACGTAACGATTTTAATTATTTTTAAAACATAAAAAGTAGTTATTGTGGCTGAGAAATATAAAAGCTAGATATAACTGCTGCTCGCGGACTTTTTTGTAGACCTTATTATAGATACACAATTCCTCCATACATGATTTTGATACATCTCTTAGAATTGGACAGCGTTTTCGATGAAAGCTGCCGGGCGGCAAATTTTTTTCCGACTTCCTTAACAATTATCGTCATATTATAACTTAATACTTACACAAAACCTAAACAAATTATACACTAAAACCTTTCTCATGAATCACCCTATCTATTGAGTGAAAACCGCATCAAAATCCGTTCAGTAGTTTTTGAGTTTATCGCGAACAGACAGACAGACGTGCCATGCGGGGGACTTTGTTTTATAATATGTTATGATTATGATTTATTTATTTATTTGTTTCTTATGTCTGGGCACCTGATAAAAACAACATATTGTAGGTAGGTAAGCACTATCACTATTTTATGTGAATCTCTATCCTATAGGTATACCACCCCATAGATAGAAGATTCACATAAAAATGAGTCCCATACGCATACCGATCTTCTATCCTATAGGTATACCTACCTATAGGATAGAAGATTCACATAAAATGAGTAATGTAGGTACATTTACCTATTTACAATGTTGTTTCTTATCAGGTGCCCAGACATAAGAAACAACCTATAGGATAAATAATTCACATAATCATAACTCATATTATAAAAATCGCCGTTCATTTAAGTCATATAGGTAGGTACCTACCCCATGGATGAAGATTCACATAAAAATAGATATCCATAGTGCTACACCACCTACAATGTTGTTTTTATCAGGTGCCCAGACACCAAAAAACAAATAAATAAATAAATCATAATCATAACGTATTATAAAACAAAGTCCCCGCGGCGTCTGTATCCTGACTATACCATAAGCAATCTATAGGTATATAAACGCCCGCGCCGCCGCTTCCTCCTTTGGTTATATTGTACGAAATTGTAGGTACTGTCTACAGCTTTTAGCCGACCGGCGAGGCATAGCGGCACGCGCCCGACGCTCAGCTCGGCTCGGTGTTGTGAATCGTCTAACGTCGTTTCATTCGCTTCGGACAGGTGTTTGTGTGCGTGCGCTCGGTGTATGCGTACAGATAGCATCCTGACTGCTCATCACTGATTCTATCTCTGTCGGACACAATGCTAGGTGAAACAGCTTGCTTTTTGGCCGCGCCCGCCACTTCGAGTTCGAGCTCGCGGCTTAGTGTAACCTGTAAGTGCTCGCTGCTATTTATGTCCTAGGTCTAAAGACAGGAAGGGCAGAGAGCGTTGTGTGAGAAGGGTTCAAGAAATATACTTGTGTGCACAGCATGTTACCGATTTGTTCCCAGTGTGTTAAGTATATAGGGTATATTTTCATATTTTTTTATTTTTAACAGTACTTTAAATATCCAAAGATATGTATTTTGTTTTACGTTAAAGTCAAATTAAACTTTATAGTTTTCTAGAAAAACGTATTTTTATTTGGGGTCACCGGCAACTATGGCGGCCCAACCATGTTGTATTTTATGAAACGAAATAACATGTTGTGGTTTTAGGGTTAAGAAAGTGTACATGTAACTTAAAAATATATAAAACAAACTATTCATTAGTAATAGTTCGGTTTGTTGATTATTATTATAGTCAAAAGAAAACAATTATATGTAGGTATGTATATGAAATAATAATAATAATATCCAGAACAGATAGATAACCTTTTTTGATTAAATAACCTGTTTATTTCCCAGTATATAGACCAATTACAATTTTATTATATTTATCGGTACACCTATGGAAATAAAAGAAAGTTTTTTAGAGAGCACCAAAATCTCTACTTTTTATTAAAATTTCATGAATGCACAATTGAATTACTTAATTTAAACAATTCCAATAATTTTCTTCAATCGCTAGAGTTGACATTATTTTCCATTGTTTTCGATTGTAATTGAGAAGTAGCAGCAGCCACCTGTAACGATAAAATTATACAAAAGTAAGAGTAGATAAAAATTCGAACAGATTGCGAAGACCTACTCAAAGAATGAAATAGAATAGAATACGTTTTATTTGAATTACTTTTAGACACAAAAAAACATTTTAAAAACGTAGGCTTAAACTAATTACAAATTACATAATAATTAGTGTGCTGGCTGCAGCAAAGCAAAATGGCCATAACTCCATTGGTCTTCTTGCACGTTATACAGAAACACTGATTTTCAGTGTACCGTCAATGCGAACGCTAAAGTTAATGTATAAAAAGATGTGTGCATTTGCTTTTTGTACAAATGTATGTGTTACGACACGTATCTAGCAATTATAAACGAATAAAAATAAAGAGTGAGAAGTAAAATCCAGGGAATAAGATTTAGCATCCACTCACTCATGAAGGGAAAATCCACTAAAAATTAACGTTTTGGAACACCAATTTTTTGTTTTCCAACAGAAGTGTTTTAAAATGTTTTTTAAACGTGTGGATGGAACTTAGCTTACTTAACTTTAAGAATAGAATAGAATAGAATACGTTTATTTGAATTGCCACAGACACAAAAACATTTTAAAAACATAGGCTTAAACTAATTACAAATTACATAATAATTAGTGTGCTGGCTGCAGCAAAGCAAAATGGCCATAACTCAGTGGTCTTCTTGCACGTTAGTACAGAAACACTGATTTTCAGTTATTGCCGTCAATGCGAGCGCTAAAGTTAATGTATAAAAGATATTGTGCATTTGCTTTTGTACAAATGTATGTATTTTTGACACGTATCTAACAATTATAAAACGAATAAAAATAAGGGTAAAAAGAAGTAAAAACTAGGAATAAGATTTAGCATCCACTCACTCATGAAGGGAAAATCCACTAAAGGTAACGTTTTGGAACACCAATTTTTTGTTTTTCCAACAGAAGTGTTTTAAAATGTTTTTTAAACGTGTGGATGGAACTTAGCTTACTTAACTTTAAAGGGAGATATTAGGAGCACCTATAACCGGAGAGCATGTATGAAGAGTGATGAGTGTAGAGGAAGCGAGAGAGATCTGTAAGGATCGTCGCAAGTGGAAATCGCTAGTCTCTGCCTAACCCCCACGGAAAAAGGCGTGACAATATGTATATATGTAAAATTTTGTTTTAATACAATTCTTTCAGTTTTTAAACTAATATGTAGATATCTAGCAATAAAGTTAAATTTTTTAACGTGTTTATAGCTGTTGGTCTTTTCAATATACATATAAATAAGCTGGGCTTAAGCCTCACTACTGAGTAAGCTCGCTACATCGTAGACCTCATCTCTGTTCTCGGGCAAGATTGTGGAAGGGGCGATATACAGAAGCGATGGAAAAAACATTTTCAATGTTAAAATAATAAGTACCTAAACGTAGTCAAGTAGGTGTACCTTGGTTTACTAGAACAGTCGGAGCAATCCGCTTCAGTAGAACACTTGTCCTTGTTACAGTCAGCGGCATCTTTGCAGGTCTCTGAAATTTGGATAATATTTTAAGCTTAAAAAGAAAAACTTTATAAACCGCATTTTTTAAAATTTTGCATCACACAATAATTTGTTAATTATTGTTACTGTACTTTTACCTACGGTAAGGATAACGGTAGAAGATTGTATTTGAGAAAATTTCGTTCCCAGTATAATGAATGTGTCGTAGGTCATCACTGTGAGGTCATCAACTCATCATCATTCACATATTTAAGAACCTATTTTCTTGTCAATCCGGTGGAGCATCCCTCCATTTGCACCTATCTTCCGCCATCGATCTAACCTCCCTATACAGAAACATTCCTTGCCTTCTCTTTTTATTTGTCTATAATTTGCCCTTCTTGGCTTTCCTGTTCCTCTCCTGGCTTCGATTTTTCCTTCAATCAGGTATTTCATAAAGTTGTCGTTATTGTCGTATGGTGGCTGAACATTTTCCTCGCCTTGGCTCTATCGCTCGCAGTAACGTAGATTGTAGGTACGAGTAATTTATATGTTATGATTACCATGCCGCCGGGATTTATAGTATGGTTATAGATAGATAGATAGATAATTTGTTTATTGTTATCAAAAAGACACACACGTTACAATTACACCTAATAAGAAATACAAACAACAGTATGATAAAAAATAAATAAAAATAAATGAAAAGAAAGAAAATTAAACATGTGTTACCCGCAGCGATAGCAATAGGTTTAGGCTCAGCAATATGTTTGCTCTCAGAACAAACCTACTGATTTTCAGCCTCCACCTCGGGTACAACAGGGACGCATGTAAAAATATCATCTGTGTTGTAGATGCATGCTGTATCACAATGTCTCATTTTGTATTATTTTGATTTAATAAGATCTTAGCAAAAAAAATCCCGTAAGAGAAAAGAGAGAGAGAGTGAGATTTCCGTAAGATTTGAAAGCAAAAAATGAGAAAATTCCCTTTTGGACGCATATAATGTCCTATCCATAGAAGCAGTGATTGGTAAAAATTCATTTTTAAGGATACAAACAAAGTCCTAGGCCCAATTTAAATAATAAATCATATCTATCTGTACCTGTCAAAAGGGAATATTTTCGGCATCCACACTGTAACTTCAATTGACTTCAAATTCAATATTGACTATTTAGTAGGTATAGGTAGTAAGTAGACTAATTAACATATTTTGATAGATTTATAGAAAAATAAATGTTTACCTTTGCAGGGTTCACAACAAGGGGCAGGCATGTTGTAGTGTTGGTACTGTTGGTGTTGTCGAGATGTTGGACTGTTGTTATGACAATGATTCTTTTGATGCTGGAATTAGCTTAAATACTGCATTTTTGCGGCAAAAACTCGTGTTGGAGGTGAACGAAAGACCTCGACGTTTTTATATTCTTAACTATTTTATTTTATGTGCATTAAGCACATCATCCCATTGCATTGTTATTTTATTTCATTAATATACATACAGATTAACAGTACAGGACCAAAACATCTGCATGCTAATAACAGTTATACACACACACATTAACATGCCTAAAATTAAATACTTCAAAAACAATGTCGTGCTTAGGCTAACCTATTTTACCTACCATACTTGTACTATTATGTATTCTGTGCTACCATAGAGCAACAACAGACATTTCCGTTCCGCGCGCGGAAGTCGAAGTATATTACATACTAGCCGAATTCCAGGGCTTCGCTCCTGTGGGAATTTCGGTATTAAAAAAATGATTGAAAAAATTTTGGCTAGGTACTAGCCGCGTCGCGGGGCTGCACTTCCGTGGGAATTTCAGGATGAAAAGTACCCTATGTGCTATTCCCGGTAATTTTCTACCCGTATACCAAATTTCATCGAATACCGTCCAGTAGATTTTGCGTAATTGAGTATCAAACATCCTCATAAACTCACATCCAAACTTTATATTAGGAAATCGGACCATTATAAGTATGCTTTATTGCTTATCTACAATGGAAAATATTATTGTAACTGTGATCGAAGCATTATTATCAAGGAAAAAAAAATTGTACCTATTTAAGTTACTAATTTTAAATACTTAGTAAATCGGACTCGCATACCTTAGAACTAACGTACATAGACATTTCGTACTTAGAAATTCCGTAGCGGAGTCAATTTAAGCAATAATCAATTTTCAGTCAATTTTTTTCAGTGAGAATTCAGAATATTCGAGTTTTAATTAATTCAAATAGTAAAACTATTTAACGTGGCCTAAAAGTTCATAGACATGACAATCTGTCACTACTTATATCTGAATGTTCATTCCACTAATAAGCCCACTATTTAGCTAAGCGTGGCCTTCGAGTCTCACAACGCTTGACTCTGTCTACCCCGTAAGGGATTAAGACGTAATACTGTTTCTGTATCGTTCGTCAATTGGTCACGCCTCGTTACCTACTCCAACACCTTTTGTCTGGTGAACCTTCAACGTCTTTCAATGTCAGTTTTTCTCCAAGATTTGTAGAAGAAACTTGTTAAATGCGCTTCTAACAACAGTTGCATACAAGTTCTAACTTAGAGAAGTCATCCCATTATTGAAATAATTTTTGGGTGGTCCTTTCTTCAGTTGTGATGAAGGTATTTGAAGGAAAATCAAGTAAGTACTCCATTGCCTAAATTTATTATAAAATCAATGAGTCCATACCTAATTTAGACAAACTAGATTACTTAGTTAGTAGTTAAAAATTATAATTTTTAACCAATGAAAAAGTTTTTTGACTTCCTTACTAAAATTATAAATGCGAAAGTCTATCCGTATACTACGCTTTCACAGCTAGACCGTTGGACCAATTTTGATACAATTTAGCCTGAACCTAATAGTCTAAGCGGTCACGGGAATTTTTGTAACGATCAGGGAAACGGATAGACTTGCTTTTATGGGTTGTAGAGTAGTCCCCTAATGTGAATGATGTCGGTCTGCCGGCTCTCAGTGGTAGCTTCTTCGAGCTATAGGGCCTGGAAGGTGCTTCATTGTTGCCGAAAAAAACGAATCTTGAGAAATGGTTAGTTTTAGTTTTGGACATTTGTATTCAAAGTATGGCATCTCCGCCATGTGAAACAAGTTGGTCTGCCGGCTGTCAGTGGTTGCATTTCTAGAGCTATGAAGGCGCTTGCAAAGTCACTGCATAGTTACAAAAAAACGATAAGAGAAATGGTTTAGTTAGTGCCTAATTGGAAGAATGGTGTATCCTACAGATGAAATGAGTTGGTCTGCCGGCTGTCGATGTGGTTGTATTTCAGAGCTATCATCGTTCACGTAAAGTCAGCTTATTATTTAAGGAAAAAGTCTAAAAAAACATTGAAAAGCGGGAAAATAGGCGAATTACTTTCTAGATTCATGCCACTTAGCCGCTGTCGTATCTGCGTATGTTTGACCCAACCTCAAACTTGCGCCGCGCACCACCGCACTGTGGGGAAAAAAATCGCCTCTAGAGAAAAAAAGGTTTTCTTCAGAAAATCTACGTCGATTTTGGTAAAAACTTGAGTTATGTATTTCATTTTTGATGCTTAATAAGAAGACTTTTTTATTAATCTTACTATTTTTGCTAAACATTGCATTCATTTCTTAGGTACTAAAACTGACCATTTCTTCTTACCGTTTTTCTTTACCTAGGGCCTGTAAGGACTTCATTGTTGAAAAAAAAATTATCAGAGAAATGGTTAGTTTTAGTACATATTCAAAATATGGCATCTCCTCATGTGAAACAAGTTGGTCTGCCGACTATCAGTGGTTGCCACTTTGAGCTATTAAGGCTAGAAGGAGCTTCATTGTTGCACAATATAGAAAACGATCTGAGAAATGGTTAGTTTTAGTACATATTCAAAGTATGGCATCTCCGCATGTGAAACAAGTTGGTCATGCCAAAGGCTATCAGTGAAAGCGATTTGCATTCCACACAGAACTATGAGGCGCGAAAAGTTACTGCATAGTTAGCAAAAAAAACCAATAAGAGAAATGGTCAGTTTTAGTACCTATTGGAAGAATGGTGTCTCCACACAGTTAACGAGTCTGTCTGCCGGCTTTCGAAAAGGTGGTTACCACTTCGAGAGCTCTAGAGCCTGGAATCATTGTTGCGAAAAAATATGCTCAGAGAAATGATTAGTTTTAGTATATTTTCAAAGTATGGCATCTCCCTTATGTAGAAAAAAGTTGGTCTGCCGGCTGTCAGTGGTTTTCCACTTTGGCGGCTATAAAGGCTAGAAGGAGCTCTCATTGTTGCAAAAAATAGAAAACGATCCGAAGGAAGTGGTTAGTTTTTTAAAGTATATATTTCAAAGTATGGCATCTCCGTATGTGAAACAAAGTTGGTCTGCCGGCTGACAGCGGATTGCCACTTTGAGCTATAAAGGCTAGAAGGAGCTTCATTGTTGCAAAAAAATAGAAAACGATCTGAGGATATGGTAAGTTTTAGTACATATTCAAAGTATGGTATCTCCGCATGTGAAACAGAAGTTCGTCTCATGCCGGCTGTCGGTGGTTGCATTTGAAAGAGCTATGAGGCGCGAAAGTCAATCTGCTGGGATAGTTACGAAATAAAAACGGTAAAAGAAAATGGTCAGTTTTAGTTCTTATTAGAAAGAATGGTGTCTCCACAGGTGAGACAGAAGAGTTGGTCTGCCGGCCTTCAGTGGTTGCCACTTCGAGCTATACCTAGGGCCTGGAAGGGGCTTCATTGTTGAAAAAAAAAAATATCAGAGAAATGGTTAGTTTTAGTACATATTCAAAATATGGCATCTCCATGTGAAACAAGTTGGTCTAACACCGGCTATCAGTGAGATTGCACACTTTGAGCTCAAACCCATTGCATTAAATTTACGCTTCCTAATGTTAGGGCAGGCCCATGTTGATATCAATATAAATAGTAATAAGTTAGAGTTCATTGAAAAGTACCACATTTTTAGGAATAACATTAAGATTCTAGAATTACAATGGGGTGCTCACATTTTCTAATTTGTCTAAAAAAACTGAGCTCCCGCGGCTTATGCTGTAAGACGAATATTCCTAATTCCATATTCCATAGCCCTAATGTCGTATGGCCTATTACTTTGGTAGAGCAGCAGCCGATATACAAACAATTTTTATACTTCAAAAAAGACCGATTCTTGTTTTATTTACAGATTAAGAAAAAGAGATTCACTCAAGAGATTTCTTCCAAAAAGATATAGATATTTTAACCTTACCATCCAATATATTTTTGATAACATTATGCATGTTAGGAAAAATATTTCAAATCTTTTCAAAAAAAGTTTGTGATGTCACAGATATATCCCTGAGAAACAAACATAACTTGTACGTCTCCAGGGCACAGACTGGGCTAGCTGGGGATTAGGAAAATCATTTGTAGGGAAACTGTATACGCTATTATAATAAAATACCAAAATCTGTCCTTGATATGCCTGACAATAAATTTAAACATTATATTAAGGAGACACTTTGTAAGAAGGCATATTATACGACGGATGATTATGTACCAAATGACAAAAAGTAAAGCGTGGCCCGAGCCTGGTACAGTGACCTCCTAAGACTGTCATATTAATCTCTAGGTACTTTGTGTACACTTTTACCTTTTTTCAATGACATTTATTTTATTAATTTATAATTTTTATTAAATTTATAAATTTGACATTTAATATATATATCTCAATGTATATTCGTCCACATATACAGTTATTTAATTGTAAAGACATATGTTGTAAAGTGACGTCTTTGGAGAAAATGCAGCAGTGGAGTTTGTTGCGCCGCCTCTTCTCCACTTGCGCTTTGGAGACGGTGGTAAACTTAGCTTTAAGTAATTTTATGACGTCAACTAACTAAAAAATAAGAAAGTGACGATTTATAAGTGCTATTTTTAAGCCAATATAAATAAAAAAATATTTGACTTTGACTTTGACTTTGGCTATAGGGGCTGAAAGGGGTTTGCATTGTAGCGAAAAAAAAACGTGATCACAGAAATGGTTAGTTTTAGCTCTTATATTTTCAAAGTATGGCATCTCCGTATGTGAAAAAAGTTGGTCTGCCGGCTGTCAGTGGTTGCCACTTTGAGCTATAAAGGCTAGAAGTCACTGCTTAGTTACGAAAAAAAAACGGTAAGAGAAATGGTCAGTTTTAGTACCTATTAAAAGAATGCAATGTTAGCAAAAATAGTATTAATAAAAAGTCTTCTTATTAAGATCAAAAATGAAATACATAATCAGTTTTTTTTTTCTGAAGAAAACCTTTTTTCTCTAGAGGCGATTTTTCACAGTGCGGTGGTACGGCGCGGCGCAAGTTTGAGGGTTGGGTTCAAACATACGCAGATACGACAGCGGCTGGCATGAGATCTAGAAAAATTCGCCTATTTTTCCCGCTTTTCAACAAGCTTTTTTAGACTTTTTCCTCCAAATAAGCGACTTACGTGAACGATGATAGCTCTGAAATACAACCACAGACAGCCGGCAGACCAACTCGTTTCATCTGTGGATACACCGATTCTTCCAATTGGTACTAAAACTAACCATTTCTCTTATCGTTTTTTTACATATTGCTAACTATGCATATGCAGTGACTTGCGCGCCTCATAGCTCTGAAATGCAACCACTGACAGCCGGCAGACCAACTTGTTTCACATGCGGAGATGTGCCATACTTTGAATATGTACTAAAACTAACCATTTCTCCAGATCGTTTTTTTTTCGCAACAATGAAGCAGCGCACCTTTCCAGGCCTATAGCTCGAAGAAGCTACCACTGAGAGCCGGCAGACCGACATCATTCACATTAGGGGACTACTCTACAACCCATAAAAGCAAGTCTATCCGTTTCCTGATCGTTACGAAAAATTCCGTGACCTCTCGGTCTATAAAGAACCGTGATCTAACAAAGGCTACTTTTTCAAAAATCATCCCCACTAAAGGGATGAAAGTTTATGTAGAAAAACACACAACATGTTTTGCTGCGGGTGAAGGCGCGGGCAACAGCTACTCTTTCATGGAGTGTACTAGCTTTCGCCCGCGGCTTCGCCCGTGATTTTCCCACGGGAAATGTGATTTTCCCCGGCATGAAAGAAGACTACTGCTCTATGTCCTTCTCCAGTACTTCCTAACTGGGAAAAAGTGAATAGAATAAAAAGTTGTAGAAAATTTTTACTAAGCTTCCATTCCGTAGAAGAACACTTTTCTCTACGACGCGTAGTACAGTTGGATGCAAAGAAACCTAGCCCCCCTATCTCAAGGAGGACAGGTATATCTGCATCTGACTGTAACTATTTTCTTTAGTTTTTACCGTCACTTTTCATGTCACCAGATGTGAAGATCAATGTACCTGGGCCAAGAGAATGCGTCCCCTGGCTGCGACTGTTCCGACCTGGATCTTGGAAGTGAGTGCACTTCGTAAGGAATATATCAATATTTTGGAATTCCTACTTATATTATATGACTAACTACGGAAAAAAGACTATACTATTTGAGGGAGCACATAGCTGTATAACAAGTTGCCTAATATGAGCTTAGAACTTGTAAGCAAGTCTCAATACATTTAAAAAGAAACTCGAAGTTATATATCGCGACCAGTACTTAATAATTAATTTATATTTGTAATTACTTTATGTAATACTATCATTTTAAGTGAAATGTAAATTTCTTATGAGAATAAAGTTTTTTAAACCTAAACCTATTCTATACATGCGAAAGTTTGGATGTGGTTTTGTGAGTTTGTGAGGACGTTTGTTACTCAATCACGCAAAATCTACTAGACGGATTTCGATGAAATTTGGTATACGGGTAGAAAAATACCGGGAATAGCTCATTGGATACTTTTTATCCCGAAATTCCCACGGGCAAGCGAAGGCCCCGGGCGCGGCTTGTAAAAATATAACTATGGAGTGGCAAAGACAGTCGATACTGCCTTATTATTAGAGATTAAACTGCGTATGGCCTCTTACGTAAAGATTTTGGAATTATATTTTCATTAGTTCTGCCTAGCCTTCGAATCTCACGAATCCTGGTTCTGTCTACCCCGTAAGGGATAAAGACGTGATTCTATGTATCTATGTAGATTCTGCCTCGGGACTTCGGACCCATGGGAATTTCGGTATAAAAGTACCTATGTTATTTGAGGTTTATCTTCGCCTGTGTCAGTTAGTATACAGGATGATTTTTAAAATACCAGAATATGAGCAATTTTTATATGGGATCGACTCTGAAATCTCAAAAAGAAGTCAGCTGTTCCATACAATTTAGTTTAGTTTTTAATCTTATAGGTACTTACTATATTTATTTTTTTTAATTTTGAGCATCTCAGATGCAATATTGTACTAATACTTAGTACTCTCATATAACAGAAATTAGATATGGTGAAAAAATTCCATGCGAGCACGTGACTTGAACCCGCGACCAGGTCATAGATAGGCGCGATAGCTCAGTTGGAAGAGCAAGGTCGTATAAAGACCAGGCCTACCATGAACTCTTATTGCGATCAGTTCAGGACCTAAATATAACTGGGGCCCTATTTTTTGAAGCGTGACATACCAACGAAAAGTCGAGCATAATATGAGCGGAAATTGTGTCTCGCATTATTTTCACTTCACTATATCTTATCTATTATTATCACTTCCAAAAAAATTGTTAGAGCGAGTTATTTCAAAAATATACAGAATAATTCATGTCTAATATAAAAATTATTCGATCTAATTATTCTGTTTACCTATTTTTGAAATTACTCGCAATCTAACAATTTTGTTGGAAGTTGATATATAAAATAATGCGAGACACAATTTCTTGCTCATTATTATGCGCGACATAATAGTCATTAGTTTTCGTTGGTATGTCACGCTTTCAAAGATAGGGTTCCCAGTTCAATTTAGGAATCCTAAACTGGATCGCAATAAAGAGTTCATGGTAAGGCCTGCTGATCTGCGGGTTCAAGTCCTGCACGCATGAGAATTTTTTCACCATATCTTTAATTTCTATATGAGAGTACTTCAGGTACTTACTATATTTCTAGTCTGTAAGATAATCGCTTTAAAAATACATTTTCTAGTGTTTACAGGCACTTGTATGGAGTGAACATTGGAAGATTGTGAAGTACTTAGATAGATTTTCCAAAGAGATTTATTGACTAGAAACTATAATGTAGATTGTAAAGTTCCTATATTTATTCACATATATTTGTTTACCTATTGATACACGCTAGAATAATAATTATATAATATGAAACAATGTGCAATAAAATATTAACTTAAAACTGCTGTTTAATTTGTAATAGCTACATACAATAATGTAAGACTTACTGAAATATTTCTTCCCGTCTCTAATTTTATGTGCTAGCTGCGCCCAGGCTCCGCTCTTGTGGGAAGTTTAGTATAAAAGGTACCCCTATAAAAGGGTTTCCTTCTCAGTACTTCTAACTATGTGTATGCAAGAATTTCAGGAAGATTGGTTCAGTTTTCAAAGGTTTTTCGTACAGACAGCAACAAAAAGCACCCAATAAGATTAAATTAATGTAGGTACCTATATTATATATGCAAGCGGGCGAAAGCTAGTTCAATATAAATGAGAAATATAGCAATACTCATCTCAAAAAATGTTAAATTTCATCCAAATCTCATTACCGGATTTACAAAATTATAGAGAAAATATTTATTTTCACTAAATACCTACGTATAATGGCTATACTGGAATCTACCTCGTAAAGAAAATGTCGTGATACTGTATCCTTATCCAACACTAACGAATATTATAAATGCACGAAAGTGAGTTTGTTTGTTTATTACCTTTTCACGCTTTATCTACTGAACCAATCTTCTATAGTCGATTGTATTTCAGGTGCAGCGGTCTCAGGTTTTCTATGTGGCCCACGTACCTTTCATCCCGGAGAAAAGCAGTGTTCCGTGGGGAAATTCACGCGGGCGAAGTCGCGGGCAAAATACTTGCTACACGCATTCCACGAAATTAATTTAACGTTTTGATAAGTTTTCGTGGAAAATAAATACGTGTACAAAAAATGTCACGCTAGATGTCGCTGATACGAAAATGAACGATTCATGTTTTAACTCAATATATCTGTAATAAAAGATGCGCAAAGAACTCTTTAAAATTCTAGGGAATACTTTCTACACGCATTCCTAATATCAACGAAATTAATTCAACGTTTTGATAATTATCACGGAACATAAATACATGTACAAAAATGTCACTAGATGTCGCTGATACGAAAATGAACGATTCAGGTTTTAACTCAATATCTCTAAAACTGGTAAAACAATTTTTATATACAATATACATGAAAAAAATAGTGATAATATCTCGTGATTTGTAGAAGTTTCATCCAAATCTAAATAACGGTTCGAAAAGTTATAGAGCAATATTTATTTTTCATAAAAATGCGTATTTCTCTAAAACGGCTGAACCGATTTTGTTGCGCAACGAACTTAAAAATTCTATGGATAGTTGCTACACGTATTCTTAATATCATCGAAATTAATTCAACGGTTCGAGAGGTTATCGCTTGGAACAAACATACATACATACATACATACATACATACATACATACATACAAACAATGTGTTTTCGCCCCAACTTGGAATTATAGCCGCTCGCTCGCTTCGCTCGCTCGGTCAATAAATGAGCCAGACGTAATAAGAAGAAATTATGAAGCTATTGTTGTAAATTTATATTTAATATCATACCTACATTAATTTTATTATATTGAGTGCTTGATTTTGTTGGTGTCTGTGCACGAAACCTTACGTACCGAATCCTAATCCTAACTAATATTATAAATGCGAAAGTGAGTTTGTTTGTTTGTTACCTCTTCACGCTTTATCTACTATACCAATCTTCTGAAATTTCGCATACACATAGCTGGAAGTACGGAGAAGGACATAGGGTACCTTTCATCCGGGAAAAATCACTGTTCCCGTAGGAAATTCACGCGGGCGAAGCCACGAGTGAAAGCTAGTTTACTATAAAAAACAACAACGAGGGACGAATTTACAATAACCCAAATAAAACAATAAATTCACACAAGCATATATTTATTATATAATATTATGATACAAGTATTGCATAAGTATTTACATAACTGTGCTGTACGTCTGCACATAATAATTGCATTGGTGAATTTGTATGTACTCATGATTATATGACAGAGATGGATAAGTAAGGAATAGTTAACTATATGCGATTGATCCTAAGAAAAAAATAGAAATATGATTTGAACTATGACATTTCACAATTTCAGGTGATATTGTTTTCAGATGTTAACAAAACAAAGTCATTTTATAAGGGTTCCGTTTTTGCCTTTTGAGGTACGGACCTGAAAATAGAGGAAGACCCAAGAAAAGATGGATGGATTGTGTCAGGGAGAGAGCATGGGTAAGAAGGGAGTATCAAATGAGATGGCAAACGACAGATCGAAATGGAGAAAATTAATATACAATGCCCACCCCACTTAAAAGTGGGGAGAAGAAGAAGATTGTTTTCAGACGTAAAATTTTTAATAACTTTTATGCTGTCATTATGTTATAATAATGCAAAACTAATAGAATCCTTTACTTAGCCAATATATATCTATATTTACTATCATGATAAAAATATATCGTATTTGGTACAGTTATTACACGCTGACAATGATGTTTTCAGTGTAGATGCGTTACTTCTTGGGCGCACCGCACGCGTCCCCTGCGCCCGAGCACGCCGAACGCTTGGACGCGCAGTTGCACGTCGTGTCGCACTTGCACGACTGGCAGCACTGAGACGAAGTGCACTTGCAATCTGGAACAGATTATATTTAGGCATTATTAACTATTTCAAAATTTTGAAGTTTTTTTGTAGAATACTAGCTTCTGCCCGCGGCTTCGCCCGCGTGAATTTCTCACGGGAGCTGTGCTTTTTACCGGGATGAAAAGTACCCTTCTCAGTACATCTAACTATGTGTATACGAAACTTCAGGCAGATTAGTTCAGTAGATAAAGCGTGAAGAGGTAACAAACAAACAAACTCACTTTCGCATTTAAAAAATATTATTTAGCGTTTGGATAAGGAATGCCGGTTGCCTGATGGTAAGCAATCACCGCAGTCCACGGACACCAGCAACCCTATAAAGGTCACGGATGTTGACTAAAAAGTTAAATTTTTCAGTAATTTCTATAAACAAGAAATCAAAAAGTTTACCTATTGACAATGCTAGTAGCATTCAATAAATGACATTTCACCGATAGGCTGTGTATTAAGTCATCCCGAAATTCTCACAGGACTGGAGCCGCTGGACGCAGGAAGTAATTTATAGCAATTTACTCCACAATAGGCTTACAATTGTCGTTGTTACTGTTACTTCAATTCATTTATTCGGTACAAAACAAATTTGTGTTGAAATATACAATATACTTAAGAATAAATCGGATTTATTTTACTGACAACCTCTTCAGTTGTACTATTATGTATTCTGTGATACAGTATACTTTCTATTAATTTATTTATCTTAGCTTAATTTTAGTTTTAATTAAGTACCTACTTAAACTGTTCCTTTTCATTACACTTTAGAAAATAATCTTAACACGTTTGCTGTATCTACTTAGATCAACACACTCATTGGCTTGTTGTTGATATCTCAGCACTGTTTTTCCAGTTTCCTCGTTGTATGTTTTGGTTTCTGCTGTATTCAATTGCGTGTTTGGAAACTCAACAACCTTGCTAATTGCTACATGATTTCACTTTGTTGTATGAAGTTATAATCTTCACAATAATTAAATGAATCCGCAATATCGTATTTTAAAATCCTCGTAGGCTTATCATCATTATCATCATCTCGTGACGAAATGGCAAAAGTTTTTTCGACCAGTATTTGGCCACTTCCACCTATCGTAGGCTTATCAAGACCTTAAAATAAGCTGAGAAAAGAGAGTGTAGCGTATACTCTACCCACAACAGCACAGCTCTTAAATAAGAAGAAGAAGGCTAATTTTAAACTCACAGTAAAATTAAATATCTTTTATGACTGTTCGGCGGGGTAACTAGTAGGTTTTGTAAACTTTAAAATTTAACTGTTATTCCAGGATTTTTTTTGTAAGTCTGTGGGTATAAATAAAGTGTGGAATATAAAAATTAATCACTTCTATTTAATAAATTAATTACTTTTCGCGTTGAGAGTTCCTTCAGGGTTAAGCTGAGTTTAATCTTTAAACTCAGCTTAACCCTAAAGGAACTCCTAACATGTAGTAAATTGAGAAAAAAAAAAGTATTTTAGTTCACTCGTTTAAAGTTCTCTCAAGTGACAATGAAAATTTCTAACAAACATATTTATTTATTTATATACAAATACATATAAAGAAACTAAAAAAATAGGAAAATATTTTCTTTTGTTAAAGCTTATCCTTTACTTTACATAAACTATTTAACTGTGATACAAGTCCAGCCTATTACAGATTCCATTCTCGTTACAAACTGGGTAGTATATTTTGTACTTAATAATTTAAGAAAAATCCATGTACTTACCTATCTACTGTTTGGAGAAAAACAAACACATTTGTGTATCTGCCATTAGAAGAAATTTGGTGATATTGTTAGCCTATGTAGTGTGCCCCTAAACCCCATTTTTTCCTACATGTAAATAATCATAACATGTCTTTTTGTGATTTTACAACAATACAGGGTTATTTTGAAATCATTGGCTAAATTTTCGCAGCAGGTTTGGTTGATGAAATTGAGCAGGTTTCCAAAAAAATCTATGTTAGAAAATTAAAAAAAAATTGTATAAATTTAAATAGACTTTTTAGGAAATTACTTTCGTTGTTAATAAATGTTTTACTTTGGAATGTTTAGGTTTGAACTGTTAATATTTGATTTATTTTCAACAAAAATCAATTAAAAGTACTGTGAAGATTGTTTACATAATTAGGACAATTAAAAAAAACAAAAATTACATATCTACGCTTCGTCTTTCCCATTTCCGAGAGGCTGCCACTGAACCACAATAAAATCTACAAACTTACTTCCATCGCATCCTCCGCACGGCATCTTGATTGATATGAGTTGAACTTATCGAACAGAAGTGTACTGAATGAATGCAACTGCAGTATTGAGGATACGGTGCCTTGGACGGTTGCTTTGCTTTTAACGAGACTTGTTATCGTGTGATTGTTTGTGCGATCGGATATTATGACGACAAATAAATTTAACAATTGTTATGTTTTAAAAAATATTTCTTATGACGACCTCAGACATGTTCTGATGAATTGTCGGCCTTTGATAGGCAGTGGCAGCAGCTAGCGAGCAATGGAAGTAGTTGGAGAGATAAGGGGGACTTTTACACCAGCAGTGGGACCTATTGGCTAAATAAAAAAAAATTGCGACCTCCGTGGCACAAAGGTCATCACCAGCCGGGCTGTCACACCGGAGGTCCCGGGTTCGATCCCTGGTCGGCTCGAGATGGAAAATGATCTTTTTCAGATTGACCTGGGTCTCGGGTTTTGTCTATACGAGAATATGTATTTGTTATCGTTGAGTTAGTATCTCATAACACAAGTCTCGAAGTTACTTTGGGGCTAACTAATCTGTATGATTTGTCCATAGGTATATATTTATTTATTTTATATTTAGTTTCTCCTGGGCATCCCCTTATTATATGTTTTACTCGACCCGCATAACGAATTTCACCATAATTTGCTCAGTGATTTATTTTATTGATTTTATCAGCTAGTGTGTAAAAATGGCAAATCGCTTCACTAACATTGCAAAGAAGAAGTTATGTGTTTTACAAGGATCTCTATTGTTTCCCCTAATTTTTTGTATTCCACAAACTTTTAGTACAAATTTTTTTCGTACATTTTTATTAATCCTAGTTTAGTATAGCCTATTTTTGATACCCTAAGTACCGTATATTTACTTCCAAAATAAGTCAATAGACCTAATAATTAATTATTTATAATATTCACAAATACTAATTTATATTTCGCACAAAACAATCGTGTAACGCTTATCATTTTTGTGCAAAAAAATAACTTTACAAACGATTGCTTTTGATTTGAAGCAAGCAGCATGCAAGCAAGCGTGCAGGCAAGCATGCTTTATGCAAGCAAGCATGCATCTGGCAAGCAAGCATGCAAACAAGCATGCAGCATGCAAATATTTCTGGGTGGCTCCACCAGAAGACTCGCTCCGTTGTGGCCCTTCGTTGCATAATCATAACTCTTCCTTATCGTTTCGAGTCAAGAAGTGGATGTGATCTCATTAATATCATTTGCTTTTAAAATATAAAAAAGCAAGATAAAATGAAACCGGGACAAATCTATAGTTTTTACTTTAACTAGTTTTAGGTCAAAATATCCGAACACAATTTCTAATGAGTGGTAAACAAAACCATTTACTAAAGGCACCGTTTCATTTAGATCGTAGTCAATTATTTAGGAATACACTGAGTACATTGCGTGTACTCTTAGAACAAACAAACAATTTAATACACATAACAGATAGTGTATACGGTACAATCGAAAATTTCTATTAGAATTATAATTTATAATACAATTTCTAATAATGGAGCCGTGTGCGACTGTTTTGCACTCGATCTAAACACTTATAAGATTTTATTGAAAGCTAATTACACATCTTGAAGTGGATCTAGTTTTAGGGTTCCATCTGTTTTGACTCGAAACACTCAATACACTAAATACCCAATCCAATAAGTAATAAATTACCCAGTCAAAAAAAAATTGAGAATGACAGATTCATTAAATAAAAGTGTGAGTTTGTGAGTATAATTGTTACTCAATCACGCAAAATCTAATGGACGAATTTTGATGAAATTTGGTACCCTGATAGAAAAATTCGGCCCCAGTTCGCATACTATTATGGAATACCAGCTTTTGCCCGCGGCATCGCCCGTGTGAATTTTCCACGGGAACAGTGCTTTTTCCCAGGATGAAAGGTACCCTATGTCCTTCTTCGTACTTCTAACTATGTGTATGCAAAATTTCAGGAAGATTGGTTCAGCAGATAAAGCGTGAAGAGGTAACAAACAAATAAATAAACAAACAAATTCATTTTCGCATTTATAATATTAGTTAGGATTAGGATAATGAAGAAATTAAGCAGTCGACGAACTACGGGTTTCTTAAAATAAAATATAGTTAGTAAATATACCTAGTTCAACTAAAAAGTACTTATAAATATTTTATGAATGAATGACGTCAATCTCCGGTATGACTACACGAAAAAAACTTCCTGGGTAGGAAGTAGTTCACTGAAAAACAACTGAAGCAAAATGACTCACATAGGTGTTAAGTATAACTTCATGGTAGGAACGAAGATAACGCCTACAACTGATGAAAATAATCATTACTTATCTGTATCGATTTTGATAACAGTATAGCGATCTGGTAAATTCTAATATTGGTATATTTCAGAATCATTTTGGCAACTTTTGAATCTCAAATTGATTTTAGATCGAATGATATTGGTATTAAATATAACGCAAAAGTATTAGATCTTGTTAATGTAAAAAGAACGTTATTAAAAGTTATAAAATCGAGACGTTGAAAGATGTTCGGCCATCTTGTACGACATGGTGATTTGATTAAAACCTGATAGAAGGTAAAATAGAAGCTAGGAAAGAAAAGCCAAGAAATAGACCAAATAAAGGAGAAGGTCAAAACGATGTCTGAGAGATGGAAAAAACTCGATCGAAAAGAATGTTTATTTTTTGGATTTTTGAGCATATCCAGATGCAATTAGTACTAAAGTACTCTCATATAGAAATTAGATATGGTAAAAAAGTAGCTCAGTAATATGGTGCGATAGCTTAGTTGGAAGAGCAAGGTCGTATAAAGACCTGGTCGCGGGTTCAAGTCCTGCTCGCATGGAATTTTTCACCATATCTAATTTCTACATGAGAGTACTGTCAGCAATCTCCTTGCTAGGTGAACTCTTCAATGAAATAACTTGTCACTGATACTATTTTCTTTATTGCATAAGCAAAACTATAAAGGACGAGCCTGCAGCTCAGATCCCACACGACTGTGTCACATTTACAAACATTCAATACTCTTCTTTTCAATTTATTATTCTTTACGGAATGCACTGAAAGAGGTCTAAAACTATTGACAGACCTCCTTCATTACAACAATGTTCTTTTTAAATGAAATTTATGATATTGGTCTGAAGATCGGTGGAAAAACATTGCGATTGGGTTAAATCATCATTATCAATATACTTACATATATTAAATTCTATCGTTGTTACAGAGTGACTGACAAACAACGCACAGCCAAAAATACTGGGCATAGGAATCTGAAATTTAGCATGTAGGTTCCTTAGATAGTGTAGGGCAGCACTAAGAGAGGATTTCTCGAAATTCCCACAGGGACCAACTCCCGGGCCTACGCTAGTAAAATATATAACTAGCTTGTGCCAGCGACTTCGTCCTCGGGTAATTACATTTGTTAATATCTCCATTTTGTCAGAGAGCCCACTATTCAGCTAAGCGTGGCGTTCAAATCTCGCGACTCTTGACTCTGTCTACCCCGTAAGGGATAAAGACGTGATTCTATGTATGTAATATCTCAGGTTTTAAGCGGCGCCTATCAAGATGAAACCTACGCAAGATTTTGAGTTAGACATTCAACAATATAACTGAAAGCCGCATCAAATTTCGTCCAATAGTTTTTGCGTGATGCGCGTTCAAATATATACAGAAAGAGAGACAAAAATAAAAATTAGTTTTGGCTTCTATTGATATATAAAGAACAGTCATATTTTTTAAATATTTCTCATGTACATACACAAACCAGTTAGTTTTTTTTTTATTTTGTAGTATTTTTTGTGTCATTTAGGTACCGTAATTTAATCTACGTGATATCTCAGTTTACAATCTCATTTAAAGTTATCGGAGTTTATAAAACTACCACTAATTTGATGTATTTTGAATGAGTATGCATAATAATAGGCATTTATTTTTTATATTGTATATAGACACTAGCGCCCCGCCCCGGCTTCTTCTACATAGATAAATTGTAGCCTATGTCACTCAGGTATAATGTAGCTTTCTATTGGTGAAAGAATTTTTAAATCGGTTCAGTAGTTTCGAAGATTACCTTGTTGTATTCTCCTTGCCCCCTACAAAAAAACACATAAACTTGCAAACAATTTCTATTTATAATATTAGTGTGATGACGTATTTGTTTACTAGCCATGCGTGTATGTATGTATAGTATTGTATAGTTAAGTATAAAAAACAAGGAAGGACATTGTGGTTTCTCTCGGAGATGTGAAACGCCTATTTTATTCTGACATGTAAATTATTTTTATTTTAATAATAATATATTTACTTAGTTTTATTATGTGCGGTAATTTTACAATTTGTCTTCAATCCTTCAATCATGTCGTTTAAGGTAACAATTGTTTATCAATAGACGCAATACTGCATGTGATCTCGTCGTCGTTGAAGGATTAAATAAAATAACCTACCTAAATAGTGCTACGTGGATTAGGACAAAGAATTTGGCACACCTATGTACCTATTTACTATCTTATCATATCTCCAGTAGATAACACCATATCAACTGGTACACAATGTCCTGACACTTTAGTCGGTGCCCACTATACTATTGCACCTGTTGCTTGCTAAAAAAGATAAGAGAATATGTGACCAAGAGGTAAAACAATGGGGTTCAAAGTTAAGTTAGTTTTAGTAGCTATTTTAGCTTTAAGTGTTAGTGTTAATGGACAAGATGTTGTTGAAACAGAGGACATAAAAACTGTGAGTGAAGTAGATAATAAATTAG
Source organism: Ephestia elutella (assembly GCA_018467065.1). Classification (NCBI taxonomy): domain Eukaryota; kingdom Metazoa; phylum Arthropoda; class Insecta; order Lepidoptera; family Pyralidae; genus Ephestia; species Ephestia elutella. The sequence goes on from CM031577.1 coordinate 2,940,478, forward strand.
ATGATGCAGCAGAAATAATACCTGATGTTATAGAGGAAGATGCTATTTTACCTGAGACTGAACCGACTGTTCCACCAGAAAATGTGTTGTCTAACGTGCTTCCTAGTTTAGAAGTGAGGAGTGGGAGATATCAGATGCTAGAGGATACAATAAACGGAGCAGCTTTGGAGCCTATCGCTGGAGCCATTGATGCTAATATTGGTGAAAGCGAAAGACAGCTTCTTTTGGATCCAACATCCACGGCTACTACTAATAACGAATACGGTGAGTTTAAACTATTGAACCCTTATTGATGACGTTAGATTTCGCCGATATATTGCATATTTTTTAGTATAATTGTAATAAACACTGAAAAATATACAGTAAAATTCTAAATGAGGTTATCCAATAAAACTGTAAATATGACATCGTAATAAACCTGCACATCATTAAAGTTCAATCCCCTGTAGCAACAAATATTTGTACATGATAACTTTTTTCTTTGATCAAATAACTGCATTGCTTTACTCACATTACAAAAAGTGACTTGAATCATCGGTGTATCATTTCTGATGACTCATTGTACAAATTAGTTCAAGAATGGTAAATATTATGAAGTGGATTGCAATTTCCTGACACTATGGACGCTATAAACAGAATTAAGATGAAGTTTGTAGATTCTCAAAGAAATAACTGCATCATTAAGAAATTCTTGTTCTTGACTATAATTCTAACCTTAATTCATATCAAGGCATCCTTATAACATTAAAACTTTGCATCACTTTTGTGAATTTGTCATTGAATTAATTAGAGTGCCCTATCAGTGGCAGTGCAAACAACTTCTCAACATTAGGACACATTTGCTTCAATAAATTTGGGTTACCTACGCTAAAGTACATAAAGTAGACGCCGTATCACAATTTAGCAATCATAGTGATAAGGGCCACGCCTAAGCGCCTATAAAGCGGCTAATTGCAATAGGCAGGCATAAGGTATACTTAATTGCACATGCCCTTTAATTTAAATTAGCTAATTCAAATCACGAAGATATGTAATTAATATTTAGATACCTACTAAGCATGTTTAGTGATTCCAATGGAGTCTCCTCATTTATGAGTCATAATGATTGTAATCATTATGAATCATTACTATAATTATAGTGTGATAATTGCAAAATGTTTAATGAGAAAATAATCTCGAAACTCCTTAGATGCAAGTCAAGGAAAAGGCAAGATTAATTTCATTGCAAGTACAGAGACTAACGCTAAAATTGCAGTTTTATAATGATTTTAGAGACTTTTTTGAAGTTATAGGTATGCGTCGAGAAATAGTTATAGTTATCGTTATAGTCGAGATTCTGATGTTCTAAGTTAAAATACTTTATAAATTAGCAGGTTTATAATATACTGGACCAATTACCTGTAGATAAGGGCTAGGGGCTTTATCTCAAGATAAACATGTACCATGGTTCTTTCAGTACTCGAGTATAATGAATGATTTCATCGTAAAACTGAAACTGTTTTAGGTCACGCGCCATGCATTTGAAATTCAGGTTAAGGATAACGAAGATAACGTCATAACGTCCAAAGGATCTGTCAGTTCTGTGACCAGGGTTAAAATTATACCAAACCACTTATTATTCCTTCTTTTAGAAATCCAGGGCAATAAATTTTACCACGACTTCGCAAAAATTATACAAACAAACAAATATCACAATATTTCTAGATTTTTTTTTACTGAGTAGATGCGTAATTGAAAATACAGATAACGACTCCACGACTATATTTTGCTTTTCATAATATAGTGCGGTAGTACATATACGTGGCGACCACGAACCGGAAAATGTAGTGTTGGCAGGCCCCCCACTCGGTAGACCGACGACCTGGTGAAAGTCGCGGGACTCGCATGGATTCGGGCAGCGCAGGACCGGTCGTTGTGGAAATACTTGGGGGTGGCCTTTGTCCAGCAGTGGACGTCTTTCGGCTGAGAGAGAGAGTACATATATGCAGAGCAAGAAAATATCGTGTATGGACATGGACAATTTGTCCCGTGTGACTACTAGAGTAACTATAGTTGGCGGTAACATGAGCAAATTGCCCATAGTACCACTGGTAGTTCAAGTTGGTGGTACCATGGGGGAATCGTGAAAAATACCCGTGTTACTATTAGTAGTAAGACTTGTAGTAACAGAGAGAGAGGCGACTTGGAATGAAACAATACAGGCAATTACCCCCGTGGTACAATCACTCAGGCATAGTAGTTGAAATACGACGGGTCGGAAACGAAGACCTATAAGTATATTTTAAAGCATCTTGTGTTGTAGTGTCTTATAAAAATAAAAAGAAAGATAAAGGTCTACCATGAACTGAACATGGCCCTAATTTTGAGCAATAACATTGTGAAGTTCTGTCTAATAGTATTAATCATTGATGGAAGTACCTGTTCAAGGAATCTGGTGTTAATCATAACTTTATCTAAATCAAACAAGTAGTAGATAGTGATTGTGCGGGACATAACGAAGTAATGAATGATACACATGTTGTACCTACTACTGATGATGACAGCATTTTTTTATGACCTCAGTTATGCTTTGTTAGTTATGCTTTGTTTTCTGAACATTTCAGGAACAAAATAGCACCTATATAAAATACCTACTAGTTCTATTTCGTTTACACAACGACACAACGCAACTCTTCCTATTCGTGACTAGCTGGCGCCCGCGGCTTCGCTCGCGTTAATCATTTCTTAGCGGATGCCTACGTCATAACATCTAACTGCATGCCAAATTTCAGCCCGATCCGTCCAGTGGTTTGGGCTGTGCGTTGATAGACAGTCAGTCACCTTTGAGTTATATATATATAGATTTCCATACAATATGGTTTCACCATAACTGCAGTTTACTACATTCGTAATTCTACACAGTAGTTAATTTAATGCAATCAGGATTCGTCCTATTTGTGATTCTACACTCTATCGGGTACACCGATGAAACTTGTGAGATTAAAAGTTACATTAGTTATATTATGGAACTGTTTAATGGAATTAACGATCGATCGAGATCACGATCGGGGCTCAGAACTTTAAAAAATAAACAAATTATGATTATGACTACCTACTTATATCATGAAGGTCAATTCACACTGAAACTGTATTGTACCTACTTTATGAATTCAGCGGAGTACAGTTTTAGAATGAAATAGGTGTAATGACATCGGTGCATTGCCCTCAATGAGTCATGTGATGATGTGGGTACCGGGACATAGAATGAAGGTTTTTCGTACTGAAGACTCTCCAGTACGAGATATGACCTCTTGTTTCTAGCAGTAGAAGAGCGTAGTAGGAACTGGAGGATAGGAAGAAATGCTTTTGACATTCAACTGAATCATTAGTACTTCTACTAATTAATATCCACTTCTTTGATAAACTTATAATCAATCACGCATATCGCTCAGAAGTGTCATTCAATAACAAAAAGGCTTTGCCAGTTGTTTGTGACTGACATCACCTTTACTAGGAATCGTGTCGGCTGTCCGTCCGTGTTGCCTCTGGTATCTTATCAAATGTTTGTTTTATCGGCAGCAAATCGATACTGATGGATCCAGCTATAGTTTTACTGTCGTTTGAGTTTTCTTTCAATAAAAATACTCATTAAGTACTTTAATTTGGAGCATGTTCATGTTATAGTAGCCATATCCATATAATTTTAGGCCAACGGGATGAACTCCATAGGTTTTGATTCCCTTCTGAAATCGCAAAACATGTGCCATATGTTTTAATTTGAAAAATGTATCTCTTCAGCCGACAATCCAACGACAAAATGATGGTATATGGGTTGTGTTTTTCCTTTTAAGGTTCGGAACCCTAAAATAATTTAAAAATTCTAACTAACGGTACAATACAACTAAAGCTACTTAGCGGATTGTTATTTTTTTCTTCTTCAATTTATAATTATATTCCAGCACATATCGATGGCAGAGTCCTCCCCGCTACCACCTATCAGAACAATGGGCAACCCTACGTCATCACGAACGCCAGGCTCACTCAGATCCGGTCTAACTTCATGTACTGGTTCTACGACCAGGGTGGCACCGACAACCTGGGAGACTACCAGAGAGACATCCACACCTCCACGCCGCAGATTCACAAGAACTTCAACTTTCAGCTGCCATTCTTTGGGTTTAGATTCAACTACACTCGGGTAAGATAAGAATGTACTATATTTAAACTTTTAAATAAAATTAACTCTTTCTATCAAATAGTTTTAGTTATTTATAACAACAGAAACTTCCTGTAATACCCAAGCGCAATATTTATCTCTTAATCAAAAATAATTTAATTCTGAGGTCAATAAGTGAGAAAGGAGATCTATTACATATATATATAAGAACACGAAGAGATTATTATCAATTAACTATTTGTCTAAAAGTACTACGAGGCTACATCGATACCACCGAGCTTCATAATCAATTGTGTCGTTTGTATGTGCCGAACAGAAACCTTTTACATCGTAAATGTCAATTGAAAAAATTGTTCGCAACACCGATCACACGCACTGTATCTCATGCTCAGTCTCCTCTCTGCCGCATGTTAGCAGATCTCAACGCATTCCTGAACCAGGAGCCTGAATGTGATGTATTTGCGGATGGATGGAAGACGCTTGTCAGGAATTGTTTGCTGTTTTGTGTGAATGGTGAATGTGAGTCGACTTGCATGTGATAAAAATGCAAATGTTTCTTTTATATCTGTTTTTCTTTTTTTAAAGTTCAATGTATATCTTCTATTACTTAAATACTGTAATTGGCTACGAAATATGTACCGTTGTATTTAAATAAACAAATAAAATAAAATAAAATAAAAAATAGCTTACTTGTTATACATAACTGGGGTAACAATAGCAATCAAATAAAATAATATCTCTTTCAGATCTCCATGAATGGCTACATATACTTCAGCGACCCTCCAGACCACTACACCTATCCCCTGTCATTCCCCGTGCGGGATTGGCCTAATGTGAACGACCCGTCTTTCATTGGCATCTTCTTCAGCAAATGTCGTATTGGTAGTATGCGGCCCGAGGACCCAGATCAGAGGCGCCCCGGTATTTACTTCAGGATGGACCGAGATTTGCAGGTAAGCTGGCTAAATAGACTTCAAGAAGAAATTCCGCATCAATGGTGCCTTTGACCTTAATGACTAGACAAGACCATAGCTCTTAAATAGGAAGAATAGAAAGGTGCCTTTTATAAAAATAGTTTCTTCAACAAGTTAAGTTAGTGAATCTTGCACACGTGTACTCCTAGAATTAAAGGGAAATATATACTGAGTAATTGCTTAAATTTGTATTTTAGACCCGGACGGACCAGCTGGGCGTTGAGATGCGCGAGCGTCTGACCTGGGACATCAGGCAGGGCGTCATCGGCTCCGAGTCCTTCTTCCCAAAGCACGCAATCACCATCACCTGGAAGAACATGTCCTTCTCTGGTGGCATTGACAACTCGCTCTATATGGTACATATGGATCAAATCAATTGCCAACTTTCTAGTAATCAGTGTTGATTGAGAACATTTTATACCTGAATGTGATTTACTTGTCAGAGACAATAAAATACATGGCACGTAATATGTTCGCTATAACCAAAATTATTTATTATGCGTGGAAACTTTATATACTTCTAAAGATTTTTTTGTGTGGTTCATCTATTGGGTAATATGCATGGATATTGTTTATTTTTAGATTGTTTTTTAATTCAGATTCAGAATTACAGTCCAGGTTTGATAGTAGAACTTATGTTTAGAAGTTAACTATGTTTAGAAGATATTTATCGAAGTTTTTTTACCAGTTTTATTAACAACATATATTTATTTATAATTATTTATTATAGACCAACACATTCCAAATGGTGCTGGCTACGGATGAAGTGTTTACATATGCGATATTCAACTACCTGGAGATCAATTGGAGTTCTCACACTGAGGCTGGTGGTGACACTACCACTGGAGAAGGAGGAACACCTGCATACGTAAGTTTTGATAAAAGTTCAATAATTGAACTACGTACTTCCACTAGTTAATCCATCGAAATTATACGTATGACCTTTTATTACACTTAACGTTTTGCCTCTAAAGCAAATGATAACTAGTAATGATACAGTCTAGCGACATTTTGTTTACACTTAAAGATAAAAATATGAATTAGCACAAAATCTTATCCTCAATATCAATTTTCAGATTGGTTTCAACGCTGGTAATGGTACACGAAGCTACGAGTACAAACCGTACTCCCAAGCGTCAGTGTTACGAGATCTGACAGGAAGAGGTTGGGCCAACGGATTCCCAGGTCGACATATATTCAGGATTGACGAAAAGATACTGATGGGCACTTGCAATAAAGATATTGGTAAGTTTCTAACCCAAAGATATTTTAGAAACTTTTAGGATCTAGGATATCTATTTGTACAATATTTCCTTTTGTGTATTTAGTTGCAGATTCCATATGAATTTTGATTTATCAACCTTTTCTCAACTTTGTATTTACAGAATATGAATCATCAATTCTTCCCAAAACATTCACATATTCCACAATTTTTCAGACGGCGCAAACCTTCCCCTGATGTTCGCGCCTGAGAGTGGTAACATGTTAGGAGGAACCATCGTCAACATCACCGGACCTTGTTTCAACCTTAACGATAGGATCACCTGTCGCTTCGACACGGAGTCGGTCATCGGAGCCGTGGTCGATGTGAACAGAGCCATCTGCGTCCAGCCCCGGTTCTACCATAACGGTTACGCTAGATTTGAAGTGGCCATCAACAATGAACCTTTCAAGTGGAAGGGGAAATTCTTTGTTGGTAAGTTTATGAAGTTTTCTTGAGCATTACTTTTTTGTTAGCCAATAATGGTGTGTGCTTCTTTAGCACTATAGAAAGAATTAATTCATTATTTTTGTATCTAAAAAAGATCATTATCATCTCTACGCACTACTGCAAAATTTTTAAATGGATTAATGTTGAAACAAAAATTTCAGAGACGCCTGGTACGGCTACCGAAAAGATATTTTTCCCTGATGATTCGATTCACACACAATATCCAGCTGAGATCAAGATAACATGGAACCACGCTAACTTGACAACTAACCAGAACGCCCAACTTCGGATAAGTTTGTGGGGTTACAAAGAAGTGACGATTAGACCACAATTAGAGTACATTGATATGATTGAAAATGGAGTAGCGAATACTGGAGAATACGTCATCAACCCACAGAACTTCAGAAATAGAGAAAACCTTATGCACAATGATATGCAATTTGGCTTCCTTCAAATTAATCTTACTACACCTGAAGAGTATCAGGGAGTGAATATAAATCCGTAAGTAAAGTAAAAGCTATTCAGACTAAAATTAAAATAGACCTCTGTTTTTGATGCCGTGTTGTTTAGCTTTAATTTTATTTGAAAATATCTATAAGTTTTTTATCGATGAAGTACATAAAATGTAAAAAAAATTCCAGGGTTCTTTGGAGTCGCCCGATTCCTCTGGGCTGGTATTTCGCTCCGCAATGGGAGCGACTGCACGGCAACCGCTGGGCACAGTCCATGTGCAACAACTGGCTGAGAACCGACAGATTTCTGAAGAACTTCGCTTCGCAGATCCCCATATGTCCTTGTACTTTGGAGCATGCGCTGCTGGATAAGGGCCGATTTCTACCAGATCCAGCTTGTGATAAAGACACAAACCCGACTTGTAGATATCACTGGGGAAGTGTTCATTGTGTCCGCAGCAGTGGACCTAGGTATGTAGACAATAAGATCTAAAATAAATGATTTTGTTATTTTATTCAATTCAATAACTTGTAGTAGTCTGATAGATCTCTTACGTTGTAATTCATGATGTGTAACAGTATTTATGAAACTACCAATTTACTTATCATAAAAATCAACGATAGGTACTATGTAAACCTGCACCAAACGAAACTGCCTGTTACTTTGTAGTGCTGAGGGTTCAGGACAGCAGTGCTGCTACGACAAGAACGGCTTCCTCATGATGTCCTACGACCAGATGTGGGGCTCCAGGCCGCACCGCTCCCACGACTTCGGCTTCACTCCCTACAACGAAGCTAACAAGGTGAGCGTTGGATACTTCTATAAATTCAACATTTGTTATACCTTCTCCTAATTAGGTTAGGGGTTTGATATATTTTTAGATTTTAAATTTTGATATACTAGAAATGATTTGCTGACCTTTAAATGGCTGAACGTGTTGTAGATATCTTAAGTTGATTTTCATTAAAAATATTAATGATATAGCCAAAAATCGGGTCACTTAAAGAGTTCTGCGGTGCCACAGAATACGGTGGATACAGGAAATTACTCCCAAAAACAATATATTTAATTAATAAGTTTTTAATTTATCTCTCAGGTTCCATCGTTGTCCCATTGGTTCCACGACATGATTCCATTCTACCAGTGCTGTTCGTGGCAAGAAGAGCAGGCAGTCGGTTGTGAAACTTTCAGGTGAGTCTTACTTCCTAGCTATTTTTTTCGTTCATTCAAATAGTTAGATACCATAATGAAAATTTATAAAAAAGTTACACTACTTGGTTTTCCGTCGCACCGTCAAAACACTAAATTCTTTCTAGAGATTAGAGTAAAATTTACAAGTTCTGTTTAATTATTGTTTAGATTTGAGCGACGCCCATCGCAGGACTGTGTCGCCTACCAGTCGCCAGGTGTGGCTGGCATCTTCGGAGACCCTCACATCGTCACATTCGATGACTTGCAATACACTTTCAACGGAAAAGGTAAGAATCAGTTACAGTATTACAGTCCACTGTTTTGGCTACAAAGACTTGCTTCTTGATTTAAAACTCATATTTGAGAGTTAGTAAGATAATAATTTTATCTATTTCATCATTCAAATTTAGATATCTCGCATCCTGTGACCAGAGGGCTGGGAACTACCTGGCTCAAAGGATCAGCATTGCCATTCAACTTGGCAATGCTACCAGATTTCTGAGCAACATTTTGTCGGGACTGTAGAACATCTAATTTATTTATTTTTATTTTGGTTTTGATTTTAGCGTTTTTTAAACAGCAAATAAATTAGAAATCTCGCAATAATTATATAGATACCTAACATAACAGCTCACGTGAAAATACAGTAGGATACAAATCTTCCTGTTACAAAACTAATCATATTATTTCTCAGGTGAATACGTGTTGGTGAGAGTAGACCACCCACAACTGAAGCTGGACGTCCAGGGTCGCTTCGAGCAAGTGCCCAGGAATATCTACGGTCCAGTCAACGCTACTCACATCACCTCTGTGGTCGCTGCTTCCAACAACTCTGTTCCTATAGAGGTATTGCATGGGATAATGTGGGGAACGCGACCCTAGTGAGGTTTGCTAGATGTTAAAATAATAATCAAGAGTCCAGAGATTACACAGAGATAAGTTTATTGCACCTTTAGGCAAAAACTTAATAATATATTATTTGAATTGATGACTGGGTCGGGCCGCGCTGATTCGTGCGACGGGGCGGTGCCTCATCCTCATCGTTTTCGTATTCGATGTATTTACTTCGAACAGATAATATAGTCTTATCTACTTTGAATAAAACTCGTAGATTTATGTTTACAAAACCCTTTCATAATACATGCATCATACGTACATTTTACAATACCTACTCGCCCAAATTGTATAGAACAGCTGATTTTTTTTTTGAGATTTCAGTGTCGGTCCCATACAAAAAGTTGATTGATTGATTGATGATTGATACATAACTATGATTTCGTCAGGTTCGGCTGAGGCCCCAGCACGCGCAATGGAGATACAGACTGGACGTCTTCGCTGACAACAAGAGGATCTACTTCGACCGGTCCGCGCTCCGAGTGCAGTATTTCCCAGGTAATTTGGGAATATCTATGTTTATTATCACGTATTACATTGTACAAAAAAATGGATTCTACTTTGGTATTTTTTTAATTTCTTTCTAAGCCTAGTAAACCATAAAAGTGTGACTGAATTGACATATAAAGAATTGCAGTGTAATGCCGTAATGTGTCCCAGGTGTGACCGTGTACCAGCCGCTGTACATATTAAATCAGTCGGAGATCGTGATCATGTTCTCGTCGGGCGCAGGCGTGGAGGTCGTGGAGAACAAGGGCTTTATGTCGGCGAGGGTCTACCTGCCTTGGACTTACATGGTGAGTTTGACTTTGTTGATGTTTTAGTGACGGTTTCTTCTTTTCTTCTTCCTATTTAAAAGCCGCGCTCTTGTCGGTGGAGTATACGCCACACTTCTCTATTCTCAGCTTTACGTTTAAAGTTTTGATACGACACGACGCCTGCCATCTCTACATAGCTACAGATATGTTCACGAAATGAAATTCTCGTTGCAGAACCAAACTCGAGGTCTGTTCGGCAACTGGTCGCTGGATATGAACGATGACTTCACGAGACCTGACGGCACCAGGGTCGCCGTGGACCTAAACAACTTCCAGTCCGCACATAGAGAGTTTGCTCAATACTGTAAGTAACTAGATGTACAATGACGTCATCAGTTGGAGCACGGGACTCACCCCGTCCCGTCGATATAAGTCCCCGTGCTTCACCTAGGTGGAGAACCTAGGTGGAGCACGGGTCCGGACTTACTTTTACTCATTTTTATAAAAGATGGGTTTGCTCTTGACCACAATCTTGCCCGAGGACAGAGAATAGGCTACTTATGGGTAAGCTCGCTACACCGTAGACTTCAGTCTACGGTGTAGCGAGCTTACCCATAAGTAGCCTATTCACTCTGGTCTTGAAGCCTACTTACCTATTCCATTTAGCTTTTTCCTCTGCGTAGTTTGCTATTGTTATCTCAGGTTCCAACCGGTGTATAAGGATGAAACCTACGCCAGTTATTATGTTAGACCATTAACAATACAAATGTGACAGACAAAAAAATCTAAAAAACCGTACTGACTTCTATTGGCCTTATAAAGACCCCTCATATTTTTTTATGTAAAGATATAGACCAGTAACAGTTTTTAATATATGTATAGATAGTATCCACATAACAATAAGGGTCATGGGTGCTGCGGAAGCCAAGGGGAAGACCAAGGAAGCGATAGCGAGACGATTATTTCCACCAAGATTGATCTGAAATGACGATTGTTTCTTTGAATAAACTGGCCCAAGGCCTGATAGGATCCCACAAATTTTGAGTTCTCGATAGTACAACGAGCACTGTATAATAGAAAAATTAACTAAATAATGTAATGAAATTATGATTACAGGGCAACTATCAGACCGGGAACAAAAGGACATAGGCGTGGCGCTCTTCACACGAGAATACGGTCGATCAGCTGCCTACTACAACGACAACCAGTTCATACCGAATTATTTACGAGAGCCCGCCGATTTCTTGCCAGTCAATCGTTCGCACGACGTCAACAGAGCGATAGAACTGTGTCAGGATTCATACCAATGCCGCTACGATTACGGCATGACGCTTAATAGGGATATGGCGGAATTCACGAAGAATTATTTGTCTTCAATTGTAAGTTACAAATTTTACTATTGACTGTTTTATTTTACTAATACACTAATCACATCTAGTCGCAGAACAGATAGTCGTTGGGGCAGAAAAGTTCTCAAGTGCCTCCCACTCGGTGGACCGACGACCTGGTGAAGGTCGCGGGACGCGCATGGGTGCGGGCAGCGCAGGACCGGTCAACGTGGAAATGTTTAGGGGAGGCCTTTGTCCAACAGTGGACGTCTTTCGGCTGAGAGAGAGAGAGAGAGAGAGAGAGAAAATCACATCACAACACACTTCACAGCGTTTAGATGTGAGATTGGAATAGGTTTGTTACACAAACTCGCTTGAAATAGGTACTGGACGAATTTTAATGTAATTTGGTAGGCACACAAAAGGAATAGCAGCAGTCTTATCAACCACACCTCAACAGATCTAAACCGATTTCGATGTAATTTGTAGAGTAAAAACTGGAACAGAACATAGATTTTTACCACGAAATTCTAACCATAGGCATAAAAGAAAACTAACTAACTACTTTTATGATTCTTACGAAATGGGAGGGAAGCCCCAGAGCGCAGCTAATGCAATGATACTAGGTACCTACTATAATTATGAGTCATGGTTCTGAGTTGAACGACAATTACCTCTACTAGATAAGTCATATTTTTCTCACGCCCTAAACCTGATGTCACCATAGCTACCTAAGTAAAATAAAAATAGAAAATGTAGGTAGATAATCTGTTATTATCATTGTTTAAATTTAAAGTGTTGTACACTACTGTGTTAAGACTCTCAAGAATATCAAGCAGTAATTATTAAAGAAAATACAAATTAAAAGAAATAGTACCTACCTATTGATTTGTGACTAAAGTTTTACTGTTTCTTTAACATTTTGATTGCCAACGCTAAAGTTGGTCTTTTGTTCTGGTGGCCCACAACTTTTTAGACCTTTCTTTAGAGGCCCATAAAAAAGACATTTGCGATAACGCTTTGGCCCGCGCAATATTCGCCATACAAAATTCTTCGGACACTTCACACGCGACGTCGTGTGAAGGGCCAAACTAAAGAGTACTTGGAACACACGACGCGCGACGACGCGTGATGGGCAAAAAACGTGTTAAAAAAAAAATAATTTAATAGCGAAGATTGCGTGTGCATCTCGGATATGAGTTGTCGCTAGTCCATTGTTCTTCTAATTATAATGCATCATTCAAGGTCCTCCAAGGGACCTACAATCACGAATTGTCCCCAGTCGGTCATCTGCGGTCATATTTATCTCTTGTCTCATTTGTTTTCTCAGGTAATATCTAAATAATTTAAGCAATACCTGAAAATCTTATTGCTTTACGAATAATATTTATTAACTAGCTGGCGCCCGCGGCTTCGCTCGCGTTAATCCTTTCTTAGCGGATGCCTACGTCATAACATCTACCTGCATGCCAAATTTCAGCCCGATCCGTCCAGTGGTTTGGGCAGTGCGTTGATGGATCACTATCTCAGTCAGTCAGTCACCTCTGAGTTATATATATATATATAGATTCTATGCGTTTATGATATGTCCGGTTTTAATTTGTTATCCCTGTGTTTATTTCTTGTGATTGAGAAATAAATTTATCTTTTCTATCTGACCCAAATTCTTTCAATGGCATTACCATTACGGGAAAAGCGGTTTCGTCGCTAACTTCAATTGCACCCTCTTTTAGGAGAAAGAGGGTCAGTTGTTCCTTTGAAGGAACTAAAACGATTTAACAAAAAAAACATATCAGGATATATAAAAACAAATAACACGTGAAATTACGTGATTGAGTAACAAATACTAGTATAAGTACTAATCGGTGCAATATTTTAGCTTATAATAATACTTCTATTACATGCATTGTGTTCTCTCCGTAGACTAACATCAAGGAGCAAAACGCAAGACGGGTGATCAGCTGTGGTGTACTTGAGACACCAAGATTTGGTCGAAAGAGCAATTTCTTCTTCACACCCGGAACTAGGGTAAGTCTTCTTCATTTTACAATCAAAATATCGACTTAGAAAAGTCATTTCTTAATAATTATGGAGAGAGAATACAATTGTACCTAGACCTAACCATGTTCATGTATACCTACTAGTATTTGGCAAAGGTATCTATCATATACATATATACTTTACCCGAGTAATACTTTATTATTAAACATTTGTAGATATGTAATTGGTTTCTCCGAAACGGCTTTGATGATTTTTTTGTATTCTGATAGTCTTTTACTGTTAAAAATATTCTAGATCAACCGAGCAAACTTCGATCACCCAGTTAATAACAGTATTAACAATAACAATAAGAATATCATACATAAACTAACATTTATAATTTCATTTTGGTATTTATTTCCTCTTTACCTTAAAACCGATTTGCTGTACCTATTTGTTAATATTTTCCTTCATTATTTCCAGGTTAACTTCGAGTGTAACCAGGACTTCATTCTGATCGGCGACAAGAGACGAACCTGTGAAGACAATGGCCGATGGAATCTACCAGACTATGGTTACACAGAGTGCCTACGTGAGTATCTATACTATTATACTTCACAAACAACTCTTCTTTGTGGGAATAACGGGAATCGCGCTCTTATTGCTTATTGGAAAATTATGTAGAAAAATTCAGCGAGTCAAAATTACTTTTTTTTAATAAAATGACATGTTTTAATTATATATTTACTATCTATCACATAATATCTAATACTTATTAGGCAAGTCTGAGTTCCTTTAGGAATTGCCAGTATTTTTGTTGAGATTTGAAATGTATCATGTAAATGTGCAGTTACAAATTTACAATGACACATTTACACAAATATTTGTACCAAATTTTTACCAAGAGTTGTAAGTTGTAAGCTGTTAAATCTTATTATAAGATATGAATTGCAGTAACTTAGCATAAATAAACATAAAGTTCTTATAGTCCTTACATGTACGTACATGCTGGTAACATTTTCTAAACTTGTAACTTTCAATACCCAGGTAATCAAGAATATTCGCAACGTGCACTTTTCCTAACTTGGGGCGTCATAGTCGCAGTTATTCTACCATTAGGACTCTTGATCTGCCTGCTTTGGTTCTGGTGCTGGTTCAAGCCGAGGTCCGAAGGCAAACAAGGATTCCATATCAGCGATATACCGCGTTCTAAATCAGCATCTAGACTTAATCTTAGATCAGCCTCAATGGGAAATATAACAGACCCTATGAACTCGTCTACACTACGTACTAATTCAGATATAAAACCTAAAATACCTGATACTCCCACCGAAATAACTCCTATGACTCAGCCAGCTATTACTAGATCCGCCCCGGCTCCCCCGGTGGACCCTCAAGACGGTGACAGTTCAGGCCTAGGCTATACAGATTCAAACAGAAGTGATTCTGGAAAATCTTCATTAGGAAAAAAACGAAGGGCATACGACAAAACTTATAGAACTAAAGAACCTTTAGAGAATGCTCCTAACTCAGAATTTCCTGAGAAACCTTTTGATTTGTCTGAAGAAGACCTTTTATCACTAACAACGCCTTCTGACACAGAGTCTAACCAAGGCTCAACTCTGACTCGCCCCGCAAAAGACATTGAATATATAAGCAAACCTCGTCAGACCGGCCGGAGAGCTCTGCCACCGAGTGATTCGGGTTATTCAACTAAGGGCTCAGAAGACCCATATTCTTCTAAATACGATGGCCAATATAGTCCAGTGCCACCGCCTCATTCTCCCACCTATTCCGAAATTTACTCCCCCCCACTCAGTCCGACCTCTGACATTAGTCCAAGAAGTACGTATAACAGCCCCGGCCTCCCTGATCCTCCAAAGAGTGCTCCCGCTGATGCAACAAAGAAATTTACTTTACCTCGAGGACATAGATCAGTGGAGACCCTAATTGACCCACCAGCTACCGAATTACCAACATTCAGTAGCAAATCTACTATGGTATAAAATTCATTCCATTCGTGTATAACAAGTATTTGAGATTAGATATTACAAGTAGTAGATTTCGAGGACGCACTGACATACAAAAAATGTTGTTTTGAAATGGTATCTTTACCTACCAAAAGGCAACAATGTCGCAATGTAGAGCTACTTGATGTAAGAAAATTTAGCGTCTAGGAATCTCTAGAGTTTTATTACTACAGACTGGACTAGACTAGACTACACTGTAGGTAGATAACATTGCCCTTGTAATGATTACATGACAAAAGGAGTACAGGGCCTAGAGCCGAAAAAAGTAATTTTATGTACTAGTATTAACAGCACTCTTGTAGATAGGATGTAGTATTTTAGAGTTTGCACGAACTTAACCTTACGAGTATTTTGTTTTATATTTCCCGTTGTTGTTGAATGTTGTATGTAGTTTTTATTTATGATGTTTATTGTAATAAATTTAATTTAAATAAACTAATGATAAGCATTTTGAAATCGCAGGGAGAGGAAATTTCTGTTCCTAATGGGTAGAATAACTACGTTATGTATTTTCCGCTAATTTTAATAAGAAAGCAAGGAATACTGGGTCCCACATTTTGGTGGAATAGAAATTTTCTCTGCCGTGTGATGCGTTTTTTATTATTTCTCTTTTATCATCCCCGGTTATTGCTTGCTTTCTTATCTAGTGTACACAATAGATGTAGGTCATTCAAACAGGTGAGTGATTTTTCTATTTGTTCTTAGATTACTGATAATGCAGGTATATTTAGTTCAGATAAAAAATTATGCAAACGATAGTAATCACTCTTTTTACGATATATTTATACCATTTTTAGATAATGCACTAGGCTGGATGTGTTAGTATGGCAATAAATGTCCTTTTATTTATCTATATATATATATATAACTCAAAGGTGACTGACTGACTATTTGACATAGTGATCTATCAACGCACAGCCCAAACTGCTGCTATGCTAGCTGATGCTATAACGTAGGCATCCGCTAAGAAAGGAATAACGCGAGCGAAGTCGCAGGCGCCAGCTAGTTTATTGATATAATGAAAAATACGAGTATTGAGAAAAATTCCCGATGATTAACCATATCATGCACTTGCAGGCAAGCAGGAGTATTCCTCTCGAACCCTGGGCGCGACGTGGGGTATCATCAGCGCGGTGATGGTTCCAATCGTGGTGTTCCTCATCTGCATCGGCTGGAGAATCCTCAAGCGACGGAAGGCTGAGGAGAAGGAGTTCGATGAACTCATGACTGTTAAGTGAGTGACTCACGCTGTTGAGATTGGATTTGAAAGTCCCGCTACATCTGTGTATGCTGTAACTTTTTGGTCCATAAAGATTTATTTAATTATTGTATTTTAATAAATAAATTAATTAATCTATCTTCTAGTACCTAATGGTACTAGCTTTTGCCCGAGGCTTCGCCCGCGTGGATTTCCCACGGGAACAGTGCTTTTTCTCGGGATAAAAGGTACTTGTTCTTCTCAGTACAGCTAACTGAATGTATGCGAAATTTTGTATTGATTTAGTAGATAAAGAATAAAAACTGGTAGAGAATGCTGTTAGCATTAAGTCCGCCTTTTATACCATTTTATTATTTTTGGTTTAATAAAGTTTTAAATAAATAAATAAAGCGTGAAGAACAAACAAATAAATAAATAAACGAACAAACTCACTTTCGCATGAAGATATAATTTTAGTTGGATTTCCCGAAAACCCAAGGGAACAAAGTCCCGGGCCTGTACTAACAATTCATAAAATTTCAGACAAATCGATCCGGACGAATCAGTCCGCATAAACTCAGATGAGGATAGTCTCCCGTACAAGAAGGACATCCCCGAAGACAGCCCGGAACCGGAACCAGACGTGACAGACGCCGTGCGGGTGATAGATGACGTGGGGATTCCCTACGACCCGGCCTACGACCCCCCGCCGCCGCCGCCCCCTTTGCAAGACCAGGCGCGAGCTAGACAGTGGGCGGGCGAAACCGAAATCAATTAGAAAATAGTTACTTATTTACTCCGCTGGCTCAGGACCTCAAAGTGGATCTTGGCCTCCGACACGAGAACGCCAATAGACTTCAAATTCTGAAAATTCTGCAATGAGTCGCCAGTTGCCCGCTCCCAGTTCACGCGTCTCTCCAGCTATATCTGGGGCGCCCGACTTCGCGCTTGCCTAACAAATTTCCCATGTAGAAAATATTTACACAAATACATTTTAAATTGTAGGTTTTTGTTTTCATTAAGTTATATTGATATCTTTTACGTATGTCTACTTATCGTCTACTTAAATTCGTTATTTCAAATTGATAAACGTATTAACTTATATGACAGTAGACTGATATATCTACATTAAGTATTTAATTTTTTAAAATATTTTTACGTTATAAGTTCATATGTAGACACATCTAATTATACTTTTTTACTTTTACGAATATCCATTTATGGCATTTAAGTGACAGCCTTGTAATGTACCTAATGCAATTATTATAATTTATTATATACAAGATGTATGCTTATATTATGACAAAATATATATTTTTAATTTAACTAATTAGGCTTAACGTAATTATCAATTAAGACGAAGCATTTTTTATCGGAAACATTTTCAATGTACAGATGAGACTTATAATTTTTATTGAATTTATATAATTATGTGAGTTTTTGCATTCAAATTTTTATTACATTTTGTAATTTGAAGAAACAAGTTTTCTATCCCACCATTTTTAGTCAATAAACTTTATATAGTAGACATGTGTCTTTCTTTCATTGAATCAAAGACATTACGAGTAAGTTGTATCCTATAAAGTTGTATCCTATAAATGCAATATCAATACAATAGAGACGATTTAAGTTCCGAAAGTGGCTCGATTTTGATTAGTTAAGAATATAATGCACGGCGAATGCTAATAAATCGATGAATTTAAAAATATTGCTAGGAATTAATGACATATTGCCAACTCAACTTTAAATAGGTAAATTTTAGAAACCCATATCAACTGCATGACTCTACTAAAAATTATTAATTTAACTAGGTGCATAATTAAAAGAACAGAAGCGAAACGACTGGCGCTCGCTAACCACAGATAATATAATATGCCTTGGGCACAGAATTAATATAAGTAATACGTATGTACAGAAAGGAATAACTCCCTGCCCCTCCCGCAATATGGCACTCCCCGCACCTCCCGCACTTCTCCCCCGTTCTTGTGTGTTTTGGGACGTTTTGACTATGAAAACGCACACATTAACGTGTTACTGGCGTGTTCACGGATACGCATTTTCATTTGTAGTAGGTATATTTGACGCCCCGTTTTAGTTGCGTAAAAAGGCCGCTGGCGGTTAAGCTACGCAGTTTCACCCTCAGTTTCAGACCAAGTTTCACCCCCTCCTCACCCTACCATCGGCCTTTTTACGTGATGGGAACTGTACTATTATATGAAGCGCCCGCCCTGTGTCATGAGAGCGCTAACGTTCAGGCAGCGGCGCCGCCGGAGTTGGCCGGAGCACATTCTTGTCAGTTATATCAACGAAATTCGCTAAGTCTTTGCGCAGTACTTCAATAGTAGTGATTTTACGTTTCGATCGGTTAGAACAAACCACCACAACGTTTTTGTTGCTTGTCTAGCAACTGCCATAGGTACCAAGAGCTTTACATGCTTCAACAAAAACTGCATGTTGGGATCAGCGGGATGTAGTTAGAAACTCTCGAATTGTGTTCACTAAAAGACCTAAGTACTAATTTCAAAAACAAACTTAACTTTGCACTTCGATCCCTAAAACTCATACTAAATTCAGCGCAAAAATAAGCTTTTAACAAAACCCCTTTAAATTAATAAAGATTAAAAAAAAAACACTTTTTTTTAGACTTCCAACAACATTTTACAATTTTCAGATTTATTCCTGTACTAGCTATTGTCCGCTGCTTCGCCCGCGTAAGATTCGCTTGGATGAAAAATCTTTTTGTGTTCCAAACTGTAGTAACCTAAACTCCAGTATTCAAAATTTCAGCCATATTTGTTATCCCGTGTCACGCGGGAATATATTAGGTATTCGTAGTACAGTCGCGGTGTTAAAATGAATCAAAAGTGATATTTCATTCAATAAACGATCTTCGTTTGCTCGTTATCTACAATTTCCCGTGTACCACCACTCCCACCTCAACCCGAGTCCATCTTTGTCCTATCCCGTGTCCTGTCTATTTATCCGTCAGTAGAAAATGCTCATCAGGTTGAACAACTTTTGCTAAGGCCCCATTTCCATTTATTTTATAGAGTAGCTGGTCTCTTGAAGGTCTTCATCAGATGTTCCATAATCTTCAATTTTTATACGTCAGCAGAAAATGCTCATCAGGTTGAACGACTTTTGCTAAGGCACCATTTCCACAATATGTAATAGCGTAGCTGGTCTCTTGGAATTCTTCATCAGATGATCCTGATCTTCGATTTTTATACGTCTACAGAAAATGCTCAACAGATTGATAAACTTTTGCAAAGGTACCATTTCCATATTTCTTAGTTCAGCTGTTCTGTTAAGGTTCTTCATCAGGTGTTCCAGTTTTCAAAATCAATTATAACTTGCAACAACTAACTTGCTAGCTTAATAGCTATACAACAAAAAAGTTTCATTCAAATCCGTCCAGTAGTTTTTGCGTGAAACGCGTACATACATACAGAAAGACAGACAAAAAATTCAGACAAATCAGGTGACCCGCGCGATTGCCGCCCTATGTTATAAAAAATAATTGGTCAAGTGCGTGTTGGGCCACGCGCAATGTAGGGTTCCGAAGGTAGGTACATCCTGTAGAACATGAACATGAACTTATATTTACTTCCACTTTTATATAACTAATGAAAATAACCTAAGTAGGTATATTTATTTTTATTTATTTATTTATTAATTTTTGTACACAACATATACATACAAAGGAAACATAAAACATAGAAAAACTGAGTACAAAGGTTCTATTTATTTCTATAGAAATTTCTTTCAGTAGACCAGCGAAAGAAAAAAGGGGAAAAAAAGAGGCATTGGCGTGTACGAAAAAGAAAATAGCTAATAGAGATAAGTAACAAATAAAAACAACACATCCATACTAATATTATAAATGCGAATGTTTGGATGTGAGTTTGTGAATTTGTGAGTTTGTGAATTTGTGAGGATGTTTGTTACTCAATCACGCAAAATCTACTGGACGGATTTCGATGAAATTTGGTACAGAAGTAGATAATGACCTGGAATAGCACATAGGCTACTTTTTATCCCGGGAAAAAGCACTGTTCCCGTGGGAAATTCACGCGGGCGAAGCCGCGGGCAAAAGCTAGTATAATATAAGAAGAAAAATATACTACATATAATACATATAGACCGTATTATACATAGAAAGAAAGAAAGAAAGAAAGAAAATAAATTTATTGACTAAACACAAACTGCGACAAGGTAGATACAAAACAAAACTTATTGATAACCTTTTATATAATAGGTGTCGCAGTGGTTGCCAATAGAACCTTATACAATCCATCCATACCTTCATATAGAATGAAAATTTTTCCTACGAATATTTTTCATACTAAAATCAATTTTGTAAGTTTATCGTCTATTACTAATTAACGCGTAAAGTTTACATAGCCGTGATAATTTTCCATTTAAATTCATTATATTTGCTAGTTATTAAAATTTGTTTCATGTACCCACCCTCCACCATTTTCCTGTTCGAGGGGGGGACACTTGACTCTAACAAAATTTATCACTTTAAAGTTAAATATTTCGCACGCGGATCCCTAAATCAAAAAATGTTATTCAGACACTCATAATATTTTTAAAAGACCTATCAAATGATACCCCACACGATGGTATAATCGAGAGAAAATAAAATAATCCCCACTTTAGGTGTAGGGGAGGCCCCCTAAAAAAAAATATTTTTCCTAATTTTATTCTACAGTTCGCTCCGCGTAATAAATATGTATATTTCTACCAAGTTACAGCTTTCTAGTACTAGTAGTCTCTGAGATTAGCCGCAGACAGACGGACGGACGGACAGACATGACGAAACTATAAGGGTTCCTTGTTTACTTCGGAACCCTAAAAAAGGGAAAGGAAATGCGAAATCAATAACTGGCAAGTAGAATGGATGGAAATTAACACATTTAAGTACTTGTGTAAAATTAATACTTAATTATTCATTAGAGCTATTACAAAAACGTCGATACTTTTTGTCTTCATCCCTCCAAAAAAATGTTCATTTGTGTCTGTGTTGGTGATACCAAGAAAAAAATATTAAAAAGAATTTAAACGAGAAAATAAAAATATTCCTTATTTATAGAGCTACCGAACACTCCATGACAGACAAAAACACAAAAACAAAAGATGTTCTTCTTCTACCCAAAGATAGGATAAATCCTCCTTAACATCCTCCCCGCCCTTGAAAGGACTTTTTTCAAGATTCCATCTGCATCATGGGACATAGGTAGTCTTGAGATAGCCTTTCGAATTATATCTCTTCTTCGTAGATACATCGACGACGACGACCCGGACAACCCCATCGTCACCGGGATAAAGTAAAGTAATCTTGCCCAACAGTCTGTACTGTTTCCATGTCCGATTGTAGATTTCTGTGTTTGAATTAACGACTTCACTAGATACGTTTAAAATTTTATTTATTTATTTAACTAAATAAATCACGTATTGTATTAAAATAATTATAATCCGCTGTCTTATTGCTTATGATTTTGCTCCGAGTATTATAATGGATTACCTGAAACACAATTAATTTTATTACTGTACAAAAAAAATCTAAAAACCACCACAAATTTAGTTGAAATGTTCCTATTTAAAAAAACCGGCCAAGTGCGTGTCGGACCACGCATAAAGTAGGGTCCCGTAGTCATTTTTGGCACTGTTCACTCTTTAACATTAGTGGACTGCATATTTTGTGAAAAAACTCTCATAGCGCGTTCTAACTTCAGCCAGCGCCATCAAAGTCAAAGTCAATTTTTTTTATTGAAACTTGGCCTTCAAAGAAGGGTCTTTTATACGTCGATAACTAATTACTTAATCATAATATATTATGTCTCAAAGCTACAAACTACTAGCATTTCGGAACGACCACTGCTGAGAAGAAATGCCGAAAGAAACTCATGAAACAGTCTTGGTCGCCTAGCATGCCAGAGGGGCTATTCATTAACTTTATACATACACTAGATTGTGTACAGTCAAAAATAAAATAAAATAAAATAAAATATAAGAAAAAAATAAATAATAATATAATAAAACATGGTATGTTTGTGATCAAGTAACCACAATGAATTGGTTAAGAACAAAAAATAAAAATAAAATTCGAATCAGGATCGAAACAGGATCCCCTGGCAACACCCGTTCACGTGTTGACGCGAGGGTCAGCCATCGCAAAGCTCAACCACAATAGAGGGAACCTTACGACCCGGCCCACGACGCCGTCAACAGTTTGAACAATTTAGAAAAATAAATACTTTCAGTCACTTGAAGATCACAATACACGTACATGTTGAACAATTAAATGTCAACGAAATTCATCTATTGGCAGATGTGGTAGATTGTGGAAGTAATGAATGTTTATATGGGGAATGTCGCTACAATACAATTTTTTTTCAATATCATAATATAAATACTTTAAAAAGTAATTAAACATTAAGCTTCATTCAGTCCTAACAGTAAAATATGTAAAAAAACTTTTTAAGTTTATACTGTTCTTTGGAAAAAAGTATATATTTTTATTTTATTTATAATTTCAAAAGTATTCATCACAGGATACCCGAAACAATTTTAAATAAGAGTTTCCGCGCCTGTTTCTTTACGTGAGTGATTTGAAGTTTATAGGTCCAAGACTTTAGAAATTACAGGGGGGAGGACACCGTGTAAACGACTTTGGCGGGCTATATCTCGCTAATGGTAAAGCTGATAAAAAAGTGTTGTATGAAAACCCTACCTTATTTTCATAGTTCTTTTCAACGATACCCAACACAAGGGGGTGCACTCAAAAAAATAATTCACCCCCCTTCACATGTATGGGGAGGTACCCTTAAAAAGCGGTAATTTTATTTTTTTGTATTTTTAAAAATGAGATCTATAAGTGAAGTATCCTCGAACCAAGTTACATGCAAATCAGTCCATAAACGTAGAAGATATTCTGCTGTGACAGACTAGGACTGACGGACGGATGGACTGAACGATCTTATAAGGGTTCCTTGTCGGACTACGGAACCCTAAAAATTCACAGATCTCGTACTCTACTACGACCTTCGAGTACATTGAAAATGCACTGTGCTTGTGCCTCCTGTCATTTTGTATGGAAATGCATTGAAGCGGGTCTCTAGCTTCAAATACTTGGGGCATATTTTTAATTCAGCACTAACTGACAATGATGATGTTGAGAGGGAGCGCAGGGCTTTGGCGGTCAGGGAAATATGGTGGCACGTCGTTTTAACCGGTGTACCACTCCGGTTAAAATAACAATTTTCAAAGCCTTCTCTATGTGCATCTACTGCCTATTCTAACCACGGCTCGCAGTCATGGTCTTTTACCGAGGCTCAAAAGTCCAGACTCAAGATCTGCCAAAGAGCCATGGAGCGCAGAATATTAGGCTTACGTCTAATAGACAATATTAAGGAACACCAAACTGCGCTCCTTAACTAAAGTGGCGGATGTAGGTGCAAAGACTGCCAGATTGAAGTGGGACTGGGCGGGACACGTTTTTCGTTTGCGGCCAGAAAGGTGGGCGAGATTGGCTACCTTCTGGTTACCGGACGGCCGCAGAGGACGAGGTAGACCTAGAAGGAGATGGCTTGACGACATAGACAAATTCTTACCTGAGTGGCCTGGCCACAACTTGCTTTAGAGAGAGACGAGTGGAAGGAGTGGGGGAGACCTTTGCCCAGCAGTGGAACACAAAGACCTACAGGTTAGTAAAAAAAAAACAAAGCCTTCTGCCAAAGCCTCTACACCAGCAGTCTGTGGGTGCAATATAACCTTGGGACCATTAAAACTCTGCGCATCCAGCACAATAACATCTTAAGGATGCTGCTGAGGCTGCCACGTATAGATGCAGTGCATCCGGCATGTTCGCAAAAGCACGTACAGACGTCTTTTATGCGATAACAGCCTCTTTGCTGCAACGTGTGCGGAACAGCGACAACAGCATCCAAAGGATGATATCCTCACGTCCCGACTACCCTATAATATGAACTTTCATGCTGGTGGCAATAGGGGGCCGCATTTAATGGAATTTAATTGTAATCTAATATTAATAATTGTTATGTAATTGTATTAAATTTATTATGGAATTATTTTTTTAAAAAAAGGATATTATTATTATAAACTGAAATATTTTTTTACATCAAAATTCTCAATGGATTTCTGATAAAGAATAATAAAGTAGGTATAAAGTTAATAACTTACCTTAATATTAGAAATGTCTCCATAGCAAACCCTCTTTGCTGTAGACACTCCCGTTAACTGTACATTAAACCGACAATCCATTTTATAAAGTAAATCTGGATTCTTTTTAACAATACCATTAATCACATCCTGAGCTCCGAGTTCTATGGCATTCCGTACTGGTTGAGTGGCATTTACGTGGTCTTGCCAGGTCCGGGCCCAGTTTATGATTTTAGAAGTTTTCTTTAAGTCCCATAGCCACACTCCCAAGTTAAAGCCTACGCCTATAACATTCCCAAGCCCATGAAGTCCATTTATATACCAGTCAGTATGCTCTTCTACCAGACCGAAAATCTGAAATTATTTTGAAATGTATAAATAAAACTGACGAACTGAAAATTTTGTGTAATTTATCGATGACTAGCTTTTGCCCGCGGCTTCGCCTGCGTGAATTTCCCACGGGAACAGTGCTTTTTCCCGGGATGAAAGGTACCCTATGTCCTTCTCAGTACTTCTAATAATTTGTATGCGAAATTTCAGGAAGACTGGTTAAGTAGATAAAGCGTGAAGAGGTTACAGTACAAACTGTTGCCGCCTTTATATTTTTCCGCGCGAGAACACCGTGAAACACATGGCAACACTAAAAAATAGGAAGTGGGGTGGTGACGCAGGGCAACATCGCTCGGCAGTTCGGCACTTTTGCTCCAGACTTCGAACTGTGTGGATGTTCCGTAAGACGTGTCGTTCCAATTTAGAAAATTTAAACTAACCAATTAGTTGTAGTTACTTGCTATTCGAATAAAGTAAATATCGTTCTGATTTGTTTGTGATAAAAGTGTAAATGATTATGTAACTAAAAAGTAAATAACTAGATTACCTACATTAGTTAAATATTAATATAAATAACTAAATTAAGATTTATACTGGTTGGAAAATAAAAGTGTGATAATTTACTAATATTTGTTTCTTTGGTAAAACAAACAAATAAATAGACAAACAAACTCATTTTCGCATTTATAACATTAGTTAGAAGAGATAATTATAATTATCTACTTAATCAGCTACATAGTTAAAATATTCTGTATTCAGTTTGCTAGCTGCCATTTACAGAGAGAGGGAACTGCATACTTGCATAAATATGTTCAGTAATTTGGTAATAACAGACTTCGCTGCTTAAACACAGGAGTAGGGCTGACAAAAACGACATACCTGCTATATAATTAAAATTATTGGGATGTTCTGTATTCTGCTAGCATATAAGGTGATAGTAGGGCTCATAAAAATGACTTACCTGTTTTTTCCCCATTTTCTTAAAAACATCCCACAACTCAATTATATCACACATAAATACCAAGTCGTAGTCGATTACTATAACTTTATCCAAATCATGCAAAATTTCAGGGAGGAAGAGTTTGATAAAGTCAAATGCCCCCGCGTAGTGTAGGTTCGTTAACCAACCTAAACCAGGCAACCGGTGGTTTTCATTGTAAATTGTACACATCGCTGAAACCATAGAAAATGTTTGTTTTTGATTGAATTCTCTGAGAACACTCTTTCGAACATACTGTCGAAGATTCTACATAGCTTAACTGTGGGTTAACTGCACAGCGCACATACTTTTCGCGCAGGCCAGGGTCCAGCGGGACCCTGCTTAAAAGTCCCTTAGGTCATTTATTTGTAGGTAACAATTAAGGACCCTTTTAGACCATCATCAGATCACGCGTGGCGTCATTTCTAAAAATGAGATTCTGCACACACTGTTCAAATATCTGTCTAATTAAAAAAAATACTAGCTCTCTCTACACCGTGACAGAAACGAAATAACATAATTATATTACACTTTTTCTATTATTTTATGTTTTACTAGCTGTTGCCCGCGGCTTCGCCCGCGTGAGTTTCGCTTAGATAAAAATCTTTTTGTGTTCCAAACTGTTTCAGATGTTTCGGATCTTCGATTTTTATACGTCTACAGAAAATGCTCATCAGGTTGAACAACTTTTGTTAAGGCACCATTTTCATATTTCTTATAGTTTAACTGTTCTGTTTTGGTTCTTCATCAGGTGTTCCAGTTTTCAAAATAAATTATAGCCTAAATGTTGCCTAGGCTTAATAGCTCTACAACAAAAAAGTTTTATTAAAATCGGTTCAAAACTTTCGGAGATTAGCGTGATCATACATACAGACAGACAAAAAATTCAAAAAAAAATTTTTTGCTTTCTATATTCTTTTTAAGTGTCTCTCTAGGTATCCATTTCAGTCAAAAAAAAATTACTGTTTTATTATATGTATAGAGGTGTGTGTATTTGTAAATATGGGTAATTTTTCTGAAATAAAATCATATCTAGGGGCATAAATATCTAGAAAAAAAATAATAATTACCATTTGATTTCATTGCTGAGCAAAGCTCTATGGTACCTTTTGCTGTGGAATCGTCCACAAGTATGTGAAAATGTAGTGTATAATGGTACCTCGGCTTTTCTATTGGTATTAATCTATTGTGTTTGTACAGCAAAGAATTAAGCAGGGGAGTTACAATTTTCAAGCAATTTCCCATACATACAATTGATGCATGTACTGTCTCATTGCGGCGGCGTCCTATTGCACCAGGAATCTGAAATTAAAACTGTATCAAATTAATTAGGCCAATAGTGAATGTCGGGCACTATCGGGCCACGCGCAATACATATAGGGTTTCGAAGGTGCCAACCCTGTGCTATCGGACACATCAACTTATATTACTACCAGTTTTATATAAGTCGCATTAGTAACGACCATAACCCAAGGATTATCGTCTATTATTTATTAAAGCGTACAGAACA
This sequence comes from Ephestia elutella, assembly GCA_018467065.1. NCBI lineage: Eukaryota > Metazoa > Arthropoda > Insecta > Lepidoptera > Pyralidae > Ephestia > Ephestia elutella. The sequence continues at coordinate 2,968,157 of CM031577.1, forward strand.
GTGATAATGTTCCATATGGATTCCGCCCAGGTCTAGAGAGACCCTGTCATGGTTCTCCATGTATTTCTATACAGGAGGAAGAATACACCAATCCATTTCTTATTCTTTGATAAAGAGAAGTCCTTCGACAGTATTAACAGGTACTTACATCCAAAGGCGCACCCGAGACCTATATCTATATTGACATTATCCGTAACACATTTTACTCCAACTCTATAGTTAGGACTGCAGTTGGCGTCCCCAAACCCACAAGTATGTAACCCTTTCCGTTACAGTCGGTGTCCACCAAGGCTCAGTTCTTAGTCCTTACCTATTCAATGCGATATTAGACGAAGAATCAAACAGCATCAGGGACACACATGAGCAACCACCATGGACCATGGCTGCTTATGTATTGTAATTGTAATATTCATACTCACTGTATTTGTTTAAGTAGTGTAAAAGAAAGAAAATGTTCAACTTCGTTGTTACTTAAGTAATTATTCATCTATTTGTGAGGACACGTAATTGGCTTCTTTAGTTCTTAAGTGTTAACGTAATGCTGTATAAATGGCTGTTGGTCTTCCTAATAAATAAAAATAAAATGATATCGCATTGACGAATTCAGACAGAGGGAGACTGATGGGATGCGCCAATGCGTGGAAGGAGTTGGAAAGAACGAATGGAGGAGAGGAAGGAACGGTGGTCTAAAACCATAGACATAGAAAAAAAATCATTCTTCAATAGACATAACCTATCCTTCACCAACATAGGCAAACACCATATCTGACATCTCGCTTCCTCAGCTGTCTGTGTCTTTAAGTAAAATGAAAAAAAAAATGTAGCTCTATGTCTGAAACTACATTTGGCGAACAGAGTTCCTGGCATCCCCCTCCCGTTCGCATAGGCGAAGACATGGTTATACATACGGACCAATTAAAAAATTTGGGTTCTGTATTTCATGCGTCCGGGAATATCGATGGCGACATCAAGCCTCGAATAACAGCAGCGTTGACCTACAAAACTGGTTGTGAATATATCTATATGTATAAATCATGTGATTATATGTAATTGTATACATCTAGATCTTTAAGTTCACGTGTCCGCATTTGTACTATGTATTGTACAGGAATTCTTTCGGAACCCTAAATTGCGCGTGGCCCGACCCGACACGCATTTAATGACCGTTTTCGAAACGACATATCTATTATAATAAATATACCGATATACAAATTTCTTTTTGGTATTTGACAATACATATATCCCGATGATAAAATTATGAAATTTATGATGATTATTTGTATGAAATTGTTTAAATATTGTACTATTGTATTTAGACGTCTACATTTTGGCGACAAATTTTGAAAAGTTTTCATCAAAAATAACTTAAGGATTCGTGTCGCGAAGTGCCACTAGATGTAAAAGAAACATATTTACCAAAATTATAGAAAGTAATTTGATCACAAGGCCCAACCGCGTCTGTAACATTTTTCTCCACACTTAAATCCTTACTCTATACAAGTCTCTATATTACGATAAGCATTGTTGCATTTACAATTGTGCAAAAAACAATACAGCCGACTTGCGAACCTCTCCTCTGTTTGGTTTTTGAAGTCGGTTGAAAACATCTTGAAGGTATTTATAAACAGTCGCTAAAAAGGAAAGTTAGAAATAAATTCGGTCAAGTGCGAGTTTAACTCACATTAATACGCGTAGGGTTCCGTACCACCGAACAATATTAGTTCTAATCGTAATTATTATTTAAAAACAATATAACAAATCAAAATCAGACCGATATTTTTTTTAACTATAGACAACAAACATCTCTACAAGATAACCACTTAAAACATTACTTCCATGCTGAAAACTCAGGCCAATCAAAAATAAATGCCGTCAAGCGCGAGTTTGACTCGCACGCTCGATCGCGCACGCACGCACATCATCATTTTTATCTAAAAAATAAATGTATTCTATTCTATTCTTGTATGATTCTAATTCTTATATCTATTTTGACGGAAGTGTCAAAGACATTCTCGCTGGTTGTAAGCGCATGGTCGTCGCGAAGCATTTTTTGAAAACTAGCGGCCCGCCCCGGCTTCGCTCGGAAGGAGGAAGGTTTATCAGATCTCATGTAGAGCCAAGCTTCTAACTCTACCACCCTAACTCTACGAGCCCTAACTTCACAAACTCTACACCTTGGACAAAATATGCGACTTGGCCGTTTCGCTGCCATCACATGGGCGTAAGGTAAAAAATGTGTTAACTGTTCCTTACTTTCCTGTTAAACAAGTAATGAATAGACCAAGCAACATATTTTGACTAGCATCAAATTTTACGGAAATTTCATACAAACGCCCATCCCTTTAAAGTTTTAAGGGTCTTAGGGTAAAAGTTTCTAATTTTAGATTTTTTTTGTTGTTTGTGTACCACTAGCCTACATACCAAATTTCAGCTTTCTAGGACTTGAGGAAGTATGAATTTAATAATCATCAGTGAGTGAGTGAGTCAGTGACGAAATCGGGGTTTTTTTAGATACCTACCAATAAAATCTAAAGTATAAGAGCTATGCAATTGAAACTATATATTACATAAGGACGCTACTCATATTATATCTGAGAATATTTTTGTTTATCAAACCCAAGTTAGGTTAAAAAAAAAACCGGCCAAGTGCGAGTCAAACTCGCGCACCAAGGGGTTCCGTACACGCAAAGCATCTCACATTATAGCTCTAATTAAAAAACCCACTAGTTTTAAATACAAACTTAACTTTGCACTTACCCTATATAGGATTCATACTGCATTGAGCGCAAAAATAAGTTTGTAACACTTTTTTAGACTTCCAATAATATATTTACAATTTTCAGATTTATTCCTGTACAAGTACTATTTGATCTTGCTGTTTGCAAAATTTCATAATTAAATCAAAATATGCGAAAATTAGAAACATTTATGGAAATATCTCCTGATCGCGTTGACGTATTATTTTGATTATTTTTTGCTGAAAGACACCATGGATTATTGTACCATGTATTTGATATTAATTTCAACTTGATACCTTTAAGCATTCCTGAGAAAAAAGTTTGACAGACAGACGGACAACAAAGTGATCTTATAAGGGTTCCGTTTTTGCCGTTTGAGGTACGGAACCCTAAAAACGACGAATCGCTTCGAGAAAAGGTAGGTAGTCCCTTGCGCTTCGCTTGGCTCCTCTTAGCGAGAGAGTGGAAATAAGTAAATTCAAAGGATGTGGCCCTTGTCGGTTACGGTCGTTCGTAATATGGCCGTTCAGGGATATTGCCCATATGGCCATTTCAAGTTATGTGGCCTTTTAAGTAGGTGGTCGTTCGAACAAAATAGCCGTTTAGGGATGTGGCCGTTCAAGGGATTTGGTCTTTCGGGGGAAATTGACGTTCCTACCGTGCCCCCAGATATTAAAATAAATAAGTACTTAGTAACATGAATAACCGTCTATATTAAACAGTAGAACAGTACAATAGTGATGAAGAAAGTGACGCAGAAGGCGATGGGGAAGCATTTCTCCAGGGCCTTGCTGAGGCGGGAGCCGAGGGAGGGGCGCCGAGGTCGGCGGGGGGCTGGGTCCATGGTGTGGGACTAGCAGCAACCACCTGGAATATATTACATTTTTGTTGAAATTACAATTGTAAGAAAAAATTAGAGCTGATAATTTATCTATTTGAGATGACTGTGGTTTTTATATTTAAAAAAAACTGGAGTAACAAACATACAACTCACAAACTTACATCCAAACTTTCACGTTTGTTATATACGTGATTAGTAGGATATTAAGATCACAAATAAATTACTTTTTCTCTACACAAGTTACTTACTCTGTTTATACTGTGACAAATTAAATAATTTTTTTGCTTACTTGCTTATTATAACTCCTAATCTATAGCTGAGCATCTAGACTAGACCAGATATAAGTATGAAATCCATACTTTAGATAATCCTAACTACCTATCCTACTAATTAATACTGTGCACTACATTAAACAGTTCTTTTATATAATAAATTGCCGAAGGAGCTTAAGTTGAGCGAAACCCTTCAAATTTTGAAGTAGTTTAAGAACATTATTTCTGGAGAAGTGCTGTTACAGTGTTGATTACTTTTAAATGTGTTTTTTTCTCAAAATATTGGACTTTTAATGATTTGCTTAAGTATTTAATAATTTGATTTTGTAATGTCTAATGCTATAATTTAATTTATATTTAATGTTTTATATTATGTATGTGATTTCGAATGCAGTGTATATTGTTAATGAATAATGATATGATATGATATGATATGAATTATAAGTGCGAAAGTTTGGATGTAAGTTTACTTGAGACGGATTTTCATGAAATTTGGTACCTATACGGGTAGAAAAATACTGGGAATAGCATTAGCACATACTACATAGGGTAGACAAGATAGTTTTTAACCCAAAATTCCCGTGTAAATAAAATAAAAAAAATATAATCGTACTAAAATATTGATTCTACATCGACAGAGATAAAAAAATAAGCATCATATTTATTCTAAACTTTCCGTTCTATGATTCAATTATCAACAATACAATTTTCGAACATCCTCGATGGTTGGTTGATGATTGATGATGATTACCTTTATCTGAGCAGTCGTTGCAGCCAGCGTCTTTGCATGAGCAGCTCTCCTTACAGCCACCGTCTTGGCACGTGTCTAAACCGAAAACATAATAATTATTCAAGTAACTCGACGTACACACACTTCTACATAAAAATCACGCGTAAGTAGTATGCGATTTCTTAGGAAAATGTCATTTTGATGATCGTAATTAACTTCACTGCAATCATTTATATGTGTTATATAGTATAGTGAAGTTAGTTACGATCGTCAAAATAACATTTGCCTAAGTATACTAGCAAAATAATCGCATAGTGACGATGTTTGTTCGCGATGTACACCAAAACTACTCAACCGATCTAGATTGGCAATGTTTTAATTTGATCCAATATGAAAGATGGGATAGTTTTTATGAAGACATATCCACAGGGAATGGAGCTCCGGGGGGCAGCTAGCATTGATTATGGATTCGTCACTTCAGGCGTTTCCCCTCTGCCAAAAGTACAAGATTACGCTCATATCTCATACGGACAACTAGTACAATAGTAATAAAACAATAAGGACCTACGTTAAACAAAGACCAGTCGCTACGTAACACTGAGATCGTAACGAGATAACTGTATTGCAATAGGTAAGGTGAGCGGGTAATTAGATCTTGAATGCATCGTATTTCTTAACCTGTCATTGCACAAAATCTATATCTACATTATAACACAAATATAACTGAACTTTGACTATAAAAAATGAGGGGTCTTCACTAGCATGGGCCAGGGATTTCGTTCCCATGGGAATTACGGGAAATCCTCTCTTAGTGCTCACCTACACTCCCTAAGGAACCTACATGCCATATGTCAGCTTCGTACGCCCAGAAGTACCTATGGCTGTGCGTTGTCTGTCAGTCAGTCATTATCAGTTAACATTTTTACTCTTCAATATTTGTATCAATTCTTCTTCTTTTCATGCAACATGTGTCATACTGCTTTTAAATCTCAAATTATGTTTTTTTGTTTTGTTTTGTTTTCGGTAATAAGGTACAATTTGTTTTATATTTTAGCCACCTTGCCTCCTCTTGTGGTATCAGCTGAAAATCAGCGCTTTGGCTTTTGCCTTGGCACCATGCTGAGCTGGTCGCCATTTCGACGAATTTAGTTAAATTTAGTGTTAATTTGGTAAATATGTTAATTTAGTGCAAAATTTGTCGAATAAAGAATTTTTCTTTCTTTCTTTCTTTTTTTCAGTCAGTAATAAAATAATTTTATATGTATTTATGATATTGAATACATAGATTTTATAGCTTTTAAGTTTAGGCATTACAAATAAACAAATTATCTCTTTACAAGGGCTACCTATAAAGTTTAGATACATTTAACTTACTCTTGCAGGGTTCACAAGGAGAAGGCATCTTGGTAACTGCTTGCTATCAGCTTATCAGATAACTGTATCTTTAGCAACCAACTGTTAAGTTTTATACCCAAATTCGTTTGAAAAAACTCTTTTAGATCAAGGCTGCATAAAAACTTGCTTTTATATCTATATTCAATAGGAGAATCACGTATCTTTTGTTGTACAAAATAAAGTAATGCTAAGTAAAATTCTTGTATATATTATTGCAGCTTATAGGTACAGCTTTGTATTTTTCAGAAGTTTCTCTTCAAGAATATATTCAATTATTACAAGTATTTAATCCTAGAAGTGCACAGTTGTCTGAAAATCCTATGAGAGAAGAATATGAAATATCTACGATATTTTTTCTGACTCATAACTATGTATGAGTATATAACATATGCTTAGATTATACTTATCAATTTCTGTGGTTTGACGTACTGATTGGTAGAACAAGAAATAACTGGATATAAGAGGGTAGGTAATTTTTATTCCGTAACTCCTACGGAGCGGAGTCCTGAAGCATTGAGGTTAGATAATATTACTTAACAACAATTCGATAATAAATACGTACATAATATCCGCTACCCGTTACTGTTTCTACATCACCCAGTTTTAACTGGTTGAAAATGGCCTTACTTATAATGTCAGGGAAGCTAGATTTGGGAGATTTTTTTCAGGAAGTTGACAATTTCGGGAGACCTTACACCCAAACAACAACAAAAAACGCATCAATTCTTCACCAGAAGTGTTTTTCCCAGTTTCCGCACGACTTGCCGGCTGATCGCGCCTCACTTCCTCGACGATCGAAGGCCCTGGGCAGCCATTGTTCATCAATATTTAAGTGTCAGAAATTAATTTAATTTGTATCAGTCAGCAGAAGGTGTCCAGATCATCTTGCAGCAATGGTTACTATCTGCGAAACTATCGAAGGTATTATTTTGTTAAAATAATAAAAAATATATTTCAGTGATTTTATTTTTAACAGTCAGCTTTTAAGTAATAAATAGGTAATTATTGCATCGTCTGAGAATCTGACGATAGGGATGATGATTGGGTAAAAAATAAAATAAATGATGCTATTTAAATAATGAAACATTGAATATCACTTTAATTGATCAATTTTGTTTATAACATGGTTTACTATTTTTTAGTCCTAATTAAAGTATAATGGGAATGCTTTTTGACTCCATTAAAAGTGACGTCACTGTTGAGTACTGTCATACAAATCCCAAGCAAATCCCATATAAATTATTGTTTTTGACATTTAGAAAAAAGTATCTAATTTGACTTGTTGTCATCTACCCTGTTGAAAATTCTACATAGCGCATGTAATTTCGTTTTGAAAAAGTAGGTTATAAAATAGTTTACAAATTACTGAACTTGATAAAACTTATACGCCTTATCAATCTAAATGGCAAATCGTATAGTTAAAAACATTGATATTGTTAAGGTTTAGGCACTATTTAATAAATAAAAGGTCACTTTAAACATATTATAGAGTAAATAGCATTCACATTCATATAACGAGCTCTCATTATTTTCTATAAATATATAAATGAGGAAGTTTAATGTGAGTGAGGATGTGTGGATGTTTACTACTCAATAACACAAAATCTTCTGCACGGATTTCAATGAAATTTGGTAGACGGGTAGAAATATATATGGGTAGAGTAATTTCCCTAAATATGGACTAGTCATACAATATGGACTACGGTGATATTTCGCTAAATGTCGCTACAACTGCAGTGAAGATAATTACGTTCGACGCTCTCTGCCCCGCCTCGCACCTCCAGTCGATCACAGAGAGTTTACACGGCGTATTTGTGTCACTGATCGCCATTATGATTTTTTGCGTCGCTGGATGTACTTTTTCGGTGAGTTTTGTAAGGTTATTACTATTATCTTTTCCGCTATTAAGCTTTCATTTTTTAATTCTAGAGCCATTATTATATGTCTGTATTGTAGAGATAAACCGGATTGTTCTAGTTATTTACTATAAAATGATACAAATATCATAACATAAAAGTATGACGTTTTTTAATATGGACTACGTCTAAAGTCCTAAATATGCATTACGTCTTAAGTCCTAAATATGGACTGGTCCATATTAAAAAGTTGTTAAGATACGTTTTAAAATGCATAATTTTGTTTTAGGAAATTGCATCGACACCACCATTAACGATATGAGTGTGCTGGCGTGGACAGTGGCCGATTCCATTGTTTATTTTGCCGAGAAACCTGAATTCCATTTTATGGTCCGTATTGTAAACGCTGTGGTCCATATAATATGACCATTTTAAAAAAAGGCGAAAGTGCAGGTTTAATAAAAAAAAAGGAAATTGTTAAAACTGTTGTTATTTTTTGAGAATTGAGTCTATTTTGTTAACTTATATTAGTTTCTTCATAGATTTACGATAATAAATCTTTATAAGCATTTAAATTATGAGTTTTATTTAACAAAGACGATGTGGTAGTCCATATTTAGAGAACTTACTCTACTTTTCTTCCTATAATTCGCACGGAAGCGCAGCCCAGGGCTTAGCTATTCTTTCATATACTTAGGTATCTTTGTTCTTTTTTTTTATTAAAAATCTGAGTGCGTTTGACCTCAATCTGGCCTGGGGAAGCTAAGGTGAGGTCTAGGATGGTACACGCAAAATCAAAATATACCTATTCACTCTTGCCTTGAAAACCCCTAAATTATTTTTGTCGAGAATTATATTTCTTCTTATTTTTACAGAAACACTGCACGATGACTGCCAATCCAACTGCCCCAGCAGGAGATCGTTTATCCAAGAAAATACTTACAAATCATACATCACAGAAGAGACGTACAAAATATCTATGAGAGTCTTACTAAATATCATTGGTATATTGGTAGCTATTGGTGCTTGTTACATGATAATCAACACTGATTCGCGGCTGTACCTCATATTCTGGGTGTCCTACTCTGTTCTACGCAGAATGATGTTGAAATCAAAGAAACATGTGAAGATGGATTAATTCAAAAGAAATCTTCAAAATGTTTCAATAATAATAATAACAAAAATCGCACTGATATTTATTGTTAGCCTTAAGTTATTTATTTCGATCACTAAGCATGCTCAGTACTCAATAAATTATGTTGTTTTGACTACCTATGTTGAATTTTATTAATTTATATTTGTTCATCCTATTCTTTGCGTATCTATCTGTCTGATGTCTGTACTCTCTGTCGTACCGTAGCTCCTAAACGGATCGTCTTCTGATCATCCTGTCATTTTCCACCACGAAAGTATAAGCATACTTCGTGAAAAGTTTTTTGCAGTCTAGAAATGATAATTATTCCAGGCACCTGAATTCACCTCATAATCCGAATAGAAAAATGACAAAAGCAGTCAGCGTCTCAAACCTATCTTGGCAAAATCTTTGAGCAACTCCGATCCGATTATCGGGAGGTTCGTGTTGTTCTATCATCAAAATGGAGTAGGTAAGTAAGTAAATGTTTTTCTCAAGTTCAGCGTACCTCGTCAACAATGATATACTATATAAACAAGAGGCAGATATGTTATAGGCGCGCGCGCTGTGAAGACTCGAATACGACCCAATTGGAACGTCTTGTAATCAGTCTGCGCCAAGCGCCTCGTCGAGCGTACCGCGTCGTAAGTTCCTGTGTCCTTACCAAGATATATTAAAAATGCCATCGTGTGTGTTTCGAAAGTGTACCAATTATGATTCTAAATTTAACAAAGTACAAGGGATCTCTTATCACATGTGAGTATGCAAAAATAGTTTGATTGTTTAGTATATTTCAATTATTTTTCACTCACTGACGCCATGTTTAGACAAAGAAAGAGAGATTCTAGTTTTGACGTGAGAGCGACAAGGATGCGTGCGCTGCGGACATAGATTAGTTAGTGCAGAATCGAATACTGATGGTGACTTCAATGCCTAAAATTAATGTTCAGTTGTTTTTTATTATTTTTCGTTATTATAATAGCTATCTAATGTGTGTAATGGACTAATTTAATAAACATTAAAATAGTTTCACTGAATTCGATTTTCTACTATTATAATACATTATACTGATAATTGAGGATTACTATTGTTTTTCTTTTTATCAATTAGGTTTCCGAGTTTTTTCCGACACTGAATTGTTAAATATTTCAATATATATGATTTACTTTTATAAGATGTTTTATTTCTTACCCATGTACTTTCTTTTCAAATAAGTGTCCTCTCTACAACAAAAAATGTTACTCTATGCATAAGAAACATTTGACGAGGAATCATTGAAAACTATTGCTATCTCTTTCATTCGCATGCTCTTTTATATCTTTTGTCTTACTTATCAGTAAAACTTGTCGATGTGTGTAGTTTTGGATTGCTCGGAACAGACCTAAAACGCAAATTACTATGAACGTAACATATCTGTATTATAATATATCATTGCTCGTCAAGCAGACCATGACGTGGCAGAATGGCCACTTCATCCGTTATTAGAGGCTACAATGTTAGAGAGCACAAGTAAACATTTTAAAAATGAAATGGTAGGTGGGGTAAAAGACGATTAAATATCTTCGCCTTCATGACATGTCGTGGGTGAGATATTCACTTCTTTTCATGCCGACGAGAGTAACACCGACTTTCGTTCCGCGCGTGGAAGACCTTGTTGCTCAAGTTTCAGGCACACCTGACCGGATTGTTGGCCTGTTTAGGGCCAGCAGTCTGCTTGGTTAGACCAACTTTTATCTTGCCTAGGAGATTCTCATTTATTTTTCTTGCCCATGGCAACGTTTTAAAAATAAATTACACTTTATTTAAGAAAACACCTCAAAGATACTGTAGGATGCCGACACAGTCGTTATTAATTATGTCAGTTTTTTAATAGAGACAAATAAAATAGCTACCAAAAAGCACGGCAATCTAGCATCTTGACAGTTAGCAAAAAACTAAGATTGCTGGGGTCACTGTACTGGCGATGGCGGGACTAATTGCAGCAAAAACTCCGCGATACTTACGCAGTTACATTATAGTTACCTTAAAAAATATAGTAGATACCTAATAAGTATATGTCTAAAATAAAAAGTAAAATAGAAACTACCTATCAAAAAAAATCCTGATACATTTTATTTTATGCTTAGTAAAGATAAAGATGAACGATAAATGTCGCGTTCAAATACTATGTTATAAATTCTTAATTATATGAATCATCAAACGCATCATAATCATTGCAAAGTAATATAAATATCTAGTTTATTTCTTAGCCTGCTAATTTTGAAAAAACCTCTCGTGGCATGATAACTTATCGCTAATTTTGTGCGCCATCGCAGATACATTTCATAGAAAAAGAACAAAAGTAGGTACCTAGTAGAAACAAAGGCATAATGATTGCGTTGTGGCTTATGACATGGCATCTACTAATAAATATGCCTCGGCGAGCTGCAACTACGTCTAATTGATATGTTACAGCGATCTGTGACATTTTCTAACTTTCTCTTCACTTGGAATGAAATTCTGCAACGGCCATTTTGTCTATAATCCCTACATCTGTTATATAATGGATGCCATTTTGTATATTCTCCCTACGTGTATAATAAATTAACAAGAACAATTATTAAAAAATAAAAAACACTACTGACAACTCACATAGCCTATGTCACTGGAGGAATGCAAGGAATCTAAAAATACCTCTCACATCAAAATCTGTTCAGCCGTTCAGGACTTATGGTGGAATAAAGAACTAACATACATACTTACATACATGAACCCTGAAAACATAACACTCCTTTTTAGGTCAGTCGTGTAAAAATATTTGAAATCACTTTAAAAATGTTACCTATTGTCAGAGCCTATTGATTGTCTATTATAAGAGAGAACTTTGTTGAAGTCATTATTTTATCTCGGCTGTATACGTCCTACTATTGGGCTAAAGCCTTCCCTGATTTACTCGAATCGTCTCTATCTTTCGTCTATTCTATCCTGTTCCTATCGAAGTCTCTCAAATCATCCATCCATCTTGGTTGGTTCATTTCTTTTCCTGTATCAGCCAGGAATCCAGTAAGTTAAATTTTGGGTCCATCTCTCTGGGTGAATGCGGCAAAAATAGAAGGAAAAAATTTTATAGCATTCAAGCTGGTGACCAATTCTAACCATAAAAATATCAAACTAAAGCTACCAAACCAATTTATATCATTGATGCATCAGTGCAGAATGGCTTGAGGTCATTGACATATTGCGACGTACTATCTGAAGTCTAATGCACTTTGCCATTCTATCTTGGTATGTTATTAAAAGCATTCTAAAGGAGTTGCATTCAGCAGTTGAGTTTTGTTGGAAGAAAGACCATATTGTTTGGGATTCATATGAACAATTTTAGTGAACAGAGCACTCTTTTGCTTGTAACTTAATGGATGCACTATTTAATGTCTGTACTGGACATTCTTTAGGGGTTAATGTTTACTTACACAGATAACTACTTTCACAATAATACTAATGTAAAACTGTGAAACCAATGCCAAAAATAATCCCAACTATTATCTAATAAATATTATAATCGCATTTATGATAGGTATTAGTTTGGAGAGATCGGTAGTGAGATTGTTTATTTGTTTGTTTGTTACAGTCACGCTTTATCTACTGAACCAATCTACCTAAAATTTTGCATACACGTAGTTAGAGGTACTAAGAAAGACATAGGGAAAATCCCTTTCATCCCAAAAAAAAGCATTGTTCCCATAGGAAATTCACCGCGGGCCAAGACGCGAGCAAAAGCTAGTTCTCACTAATTCCATTTCAGTAACGCAAGTGTAAAAACATATCCAAAAGCGACTTTTTATACAATTTTGTTTTAGTTACAATTTAGTTTGGTTTCCATCAGAAAGCCCACTATTCAGCTAAGCGTGGCCTTCGAGTCTCACGACTCTTGGCTCTGTCTACCCCGTAAGGGATAAAGACGTGATTCTATGTATGTAGTTTTGGAGACCATTTATTGACAAGCATTCATAGGCACAACACGTAGGTATCGACGTGGTCATTCGGATCCCATCGGAGTTTGGATTCGAAACCGGTTCGTGTTTTTGTTTACGGCTCGCCCGATCATTTTATTGTGGCCACGTACTATAAGTTATTTAACTATCTTATTGTAGGCCTGGGGCTAGACGGCTCATCGTCAAACTTTTTTCTTACTCTTACTTTATAATTGTATACGTGGTTATGACGTCACGAATTATAATGATCTGTATTTATTCCTACGGGAAAGATAGAATCTTAAAGTATAGCCTGAAATTTATGTCAAAATTCAATGATAATTTAAAGTTAGCGTACCTACATTACTAGAGAATATGTATTTAATTCTTCTTTGGAAATTTATTTATAAATTGAAAAGAAAAACCAAAAACTAAGTATCATAGTTTTATCAAAAGTGTTTTCTTTTTTTACTGCCTTTAAAATCAACAAAAAAGATATGAACGCGTCCATCATTGTGTTTTTTATAAATTACTACTACATAAAACTACGACTATAATAGGTATCAGTATCTACATAAACTCTTTTGGTATTAGCTTGTTACATCGAAGCAGTGTACGAGTACCTATAGCACAGAATTTTAATAATAAAAGTTTTACGCGCCTATAGTTAAAATAAATGTTCCTATACTGAACCACAGCGGACCTCATAATTACATCAATAAGTGAATCTAATTTGCTTGAACTATTTTCCAATGAAACAAAGTCCCACGGCCCCCCTGAGCTATGACAGGCAAGAGCGATCGTCCGATTCCCCCACGTAGCAACTCAGTTATTGACCCGCGAGAGCTCTCCGTTCTAGATGTCTGGGGACCGCGACTGCGCGCGCACCCCTTTTTTGGTCTAGAAATATCCAGCCTAGGTCATAGGCAGTCTACGAGCGATGCCTGCGCCTTGTGACTCTTGTAAAGGTAAATATTTTTTCTTAAATTGATTTTTTTTAGGTTTTTATTGTCACCGGCCAGATGTAATGTTTTTTTTTATTTGTATTTGGATTGGAACATCGTGTTTGTTTTGTTTTTGTGAACCGGCATGGTTATGACGCAGTAGTGGTTTTTTTCCTAACTTATCTGTGATTATAGCCTAGAGTGGATTTTCCAGAGCTTTTCTTTCTTTATTTAATTAGTTTGTACAATTTATCAGTTAAGTTTTTCAGATCTTTATAGGTACGTACCTACTTAGATAGGTAACGATTTCATTTTCCTCCATTTGGATCCGTTTATTGAGCTTTGTCTTTATTTTAATACCACTCTAAAATCATCATTACACCTACTTAAATCGAAGCACCTTTTCCACAGCAGAACCAATTCAGTCAGATACGGTTTTCTGTGATGGTTCTTAGTTAAATAGCTGCAATATTACTTGAAATAATGTCAAATAAAAAATAATAAGTGGAAATTTTGAAAATGCTCAATTGACAAAGCATTGTTATCAAGTTAAGCTCAATCGTTCCATATGAGTCAAATCCAAAACTTTTTATACCAACTTTTAATATTAGACTATTAAATTACACGAGATATTATCAAATAACAAAAACATAGAAGGGTAATTTTGGACCAAGGTCAGATGAAGGTAGGTACCTTAGCAAAAAAGGGCACCTGCTATTTATACTTATTACGTATTCAATAGGCAGTTCGTAGTGGAAGATACCACAGAGATATAAATAGTTAAAATATCTATTACATCAACGCAGGTTTGAATTTGGTAAATTTTGTTCTTAGCATATTGATTAAAAATAATATACAATATTTTAATACTTATAATATTAGGTTAACTTTTGAACTAATCTTTATGTCATAATAGTTTTCATACCTTACTGAAAAGGATATCCTACCAAAAACATTTTCATGTAAAGTGTTGCCATATCGCTCATCTTGTCAAAAATTTATCAAATCTCATGTAGAGCCAACTTCTAACTCTACCACCCTAACTCTACGAGCCCTAACTTCCTAAACCTTAGTCAAAATAAGTAAATAATTAAATTTCTTTAGTGCATCGTTACCTGTTCGATACCTATTGAAATATTACCATACAATGTGTCTATTTACCTATCAAACCAAGGTATTTATTAATATCAAACCAAAAGTTTTGTTCTTAACCATTTCATTCTGGTTACTCAATCACAAACATAACATGTTTTATTATATTTATATTTGTTTCTTATATTTAAGTGGAAAAAGATGGAGGAGGCTTTTACCCACAAGGGACCACGCATTAGCAAAAAATAGAAATTTTAAATAATATATAAACACAGAAATAATTAGATGAGTGGAAATAAAAGCTAATAAAATATTTTATTTTATTTTTGACTGTACTGTACACAATCTAGTGTATGCATAGAGTTAATAAATAGCCCCTCTGGCATGTTAGGCGACCAAGACTGTTTCATGAGTTTCTTTCGGAATTTTCTTCTCAGCAGTGGTCCTTCCGAAATGCTAGTAGCTAGTAGTTTGTAGCTTTGAGACATAATATATTACGATAAATAATTAGTTTTCGACGTGAAAAAGAGCCTTCATTGAAGGCCAAGTTTCAATAAAAAAAATTGACTTTGACTTTGAAGGCGAAGTGCCTCCCTTCGTCAAAAGAGCGTTACAAAGTCCAGCGTTTCACCGCAGCCTCATTCAATAATCGATGTTTTCCCATTTGCAGACACGTGCGGCGGCGGGAAGGCCGCGTGCGGCGCGGGTTGCACATGCGGCCCGACTTGCGCCTGCGGCGATGGCAAGGCTTCAGGTGGGTATCCTTTATAGATGGGTATTTACCCGGGTTAAACCCCGAGATTAGGTTGAAAGCCAGTTATTACGCGGCGATGGCAAGGCTTCAGGTGTATATCCTTTATAGATGGGGTCCGGGTCTTCTTCTATTCGAGTCGTAATGGCTATATCAGATCAGGTGAGACCAGAATGTGGCCACGGCAATAGCATTGTCCTTGGCCTCGTTGAGGTCTTCCAATGTGCATGAAATGGAGCAGTTGGGACATGCCAGGAGGTGATCCATTGTCTGGATCGCACCACAGTCGCACTGGTTATTGTTTGAAAACTTTTTTCGATTTTCTTGGCATCTCCCAACACCAGCCCGGATTCTGTTTAAAGACTTTCAGACTGCCCAGGGGAGATCGCCACCAGGTGGGAGCTTTTCAGAAGGAGTGTTGGGGTAGGAAGAGGGGTATTTTTGTTTCTACAGCTCTAGTCTAGCGTTCCTTGCCTCCTGGTCTTGGATGCTAGACTGTCTGAGGAAGCTGTTTCGAATCTTCAGACGAGATGGAGGATGTGCCATCATCACCATCCGGGTTAAAACCCGAGACTGAGTTTAAACCCGAGCCCAGTTATCACCCACTTCAATGTACGGAATAAAATGACTGACTACTGACTGAAACTTACCCATCTCTAGTAGGTATCCTTCCTTGCTAATATTTTAATGTGAATGTTTTGACGTGAGTTTATATATATGAATAGATATATGTTAATAGAAATTTAGTTTAGTTGATTTTGCTATCTATATAAATAAGCACATTCAACCTGACTCTCTACAAAACCAGGGTGAATAGGCTGCTTTTGGGTAAGCTCGCTACACCGTAGACCTCATCTCTGTCCTCGGGCAAGATTGTGGTCAAAAGCAAACTGAGTTGAATTTTTTTGGGGTGGGATTGAGTCGTTCCCATACAAAAAGTTGCTTATGTTTAGTTCATAAGTACTTTTACCAGTAGAACTTCACCCTGTATACTATATGCCGCGGGCTACAGCTTTATTGTTAAGAAAACTAACAACCAACTGTTTTTATATAGCCGGAGTTTCTCTTTTTAAGCAAGTTTGTTAATGTTAATTTATTCTTTTCAGGGGGAAAGCCCTGTTGCCAGGGCGGTGGCAAGTGAGGGAGCCTTAGCCCATTCTTCAAATTAAAACTAAATTTAGGCATAGGATCCTATATTTATTTTAGTAAACATCTATAAATAGCATAATATTACATGTAACAATTTAAAATTTTAGATGTTTCTCAAATTGTATTTTACTATATTAAAAATGTTGTGTGGTCATGAAATAAATGTACTTTTAGGTGATACATAGTTTAAAATATATATGATACGTAGTATAAAGCTTATTATAAATGTATTTATAGTAATTGGATTACTATATTAGATAAGACTTGCTTATGGTTAGTTAAGTGTAGTAGTAATGATTTGTCACATTCAGTGTTGGACTACCTTATTTTACCTTACCTTTAAAGGCGAGTCCATAGTACTTTTAATACTCATTAATGTTTAAGTCTCTGTATGCGAGCACGCACACATGCATAATTTGTGTATAATTTAATGTATGTAATAAATAGCTGAGCATAAGAAAATGTAGTTTATATTTTCCTTCTTGAGTATGAATAGGTGTTATCTATTTAAATAGATTGCGGTAACTTGTGTTTCTACATGAATTATACTGTACTAGCATAAGCCTGTGACTTTATTCCCGTGGAAATCCTCTCTTAGTGCTCCCCACATTCCCTAAGGAAACATGCCAAATTTCAGCTTCCTACGCCCAGTAGTTTTGGCTGTCGTACGTTGTCTGTCAGCCAGTAACGGAAGAATTTTATATATATTGATACCTATACATGTAACAGAAATTTGCTACCTACTGATTAAACATATAGATTGAGTAAGGGAGAACCTCGTTCTAAAGTCGTTAAAAATTAAACGATCAAATCAATAGAAGCGGCCTTAGTACTGAACCTTGTGGTGCCCCATGTAGCAGATTTTTGTAAGAAGCATTTTCAGAAGTTAATTCTGAAAAAGTTTATAACTTAAAATCCTCTAATTTAATATAACATTATGCTGTTCCTGTTTTGTATAGTATGTGTGTGTATGTATATATTGTATATGTATGTTAGGTACTAAATTGATGGTTATTTCTCCTAACTGGAGTCATATGCCTTTGTAGATATTTTTATCAATAAAAAGTTTCACTAATTTTATTGATATAAATTAAATATCTATCTCAAAAACAAGAAAAAATACACATATTTTATTAAAACATGTTTATTTTACGACAAAATGTATATGAATACAATTATCATGGAAGCAATTATGGGACTGGTTTGTTTCAGTATTACAACTTAGTGAACTACCTATCTAAATAGGAATTGTAAGATATTCAGCAATGAGAAAATAAAGTTTCTAAAATATTAAATGACTGAAAGTATAATTATAAAAAAAAATCATAAAAAGCTTAATAGTTTGGAAGTTAGTTAGGTATACAAGAAAAATATAAAAATAAGTATTTTTTTATACTAACTAAACCGAAATCAGTCTCACATCAGCAGCCACATTCCAAATTAGACATTGAACATATACCTTATTCTAAAATGGAACCTGAATGTTGATGTTGCCATTCAAAAAATCCTACCATCAACCTGAATACACATTCTACTATCATAACAAGTAAACGCACGAATTATATGTGTATAATTGTTATGGATAGTACAATATGCTCATCATAATATATATCTTGCTCCGTGTCATGGCGGCGTTGGCACGCGTGCCGAAAAATTGCCTTACAATGACATTATTTCCAATTTTTGTCCACAGTTCACAGCTAAGATTACCTACAGATTTAAAAAAGTTGACTATCCTAATCATAAAGCCTCATATCCATTAGGCAACATTGATGCGCACCATTATAATGCCATCTTACTCACTCCCACAGACTAAAGTGAAATAACACACCCCGATGTAAATTTTACTGTTACAACAGATAACATGTTGCCCAATGTATACGAAGCTTCAACAAGAAAATGGTATAATATACACTGATGAAGAAATAGATTTCACTGACTTAGTCAGAGTCATGGCTTAAAATATTAATACATGTCCATAAATATTCATATTTCTACTTTTAACAATCAATAATGCGTAATCCTACGGATTACTTATAACAGTGAATAATCATTTAAAACTCTCCTAGACCTCAATATTTGTAACACATTACAACCATTACGTTTAATATCAAATTTTATGTTATAATAAATAGTATTTAATTTTGAATTGACGATGCCATTATTTATATATAAAAAATCGCCTCTGGTGACTAATGTCCAATATAAAAAACTATAGATACTGTAAATTAGGCAAACTACAGACATGATCCACTCCCGCGCAGGACTTTCAGGTATAAAAGGGGCCTACATAGATTTATCTCTTCAATCATGTAAAGTCATATTAGACAATATATCAATATAATCTACAAATCCAATATTACTCAGACATATTTCATTTGTATTATTCATAATTACATCATTGTAAATATTATTAAATATCAACCAAACAAAAGAGGGCAGATCAAAGACGATAAAAATTTAATTTTTACCACCAGAGATTAATTAGACATTAAGATTGTTTGCATTGCCAATTAGGGTACACTTACTTATAAATTCTATACTTTGATGAAAATTGGTATTTAACTATTTAAATACTATCCTTAAGGTAGAAGCCATATATATCATCTTAAAGTTCTTCGGGCGGAATTTTGGTACCTAGTAAATCGAATATTAATATATAGGTATAAACTACCTGTTCCTGCGGCTTTGTACGAGTTTTGTCTTAGAGCGTTCATATAGTTGCCTTTTACAACAATCCTGGCTATCAAAAGTACTTATTGTTATTGTTCAAGCCACCTACTCTCGTTTTTGGTTTTATAACTGTTTATTTTTATTTTATTTTATTTTTTACATTGTTGGTTTCAGCTGAAAACCAGCGTTGTAGCTTATACTACAACATTAAGGTGAGCTGTAACCTTTTCGGCAGGTATACTAATAATAATAATTGTACTTATGTGTTTTTTTTGTGTGCCGAATAAAGATTTTTCTTTCTCTTTCTTTCTTACATACATACACATACACAGAATCACGTCTTTATCCCTTACGGGGTAGACAGAGCCAAGAGTCGAGAGACTCGAACGCCACGCTTAGCTGAATTAGCTTAGCTTTCTTTCTTTCTATTCGTTATTCCAGGTAATAATAATATAAAAAATTACTACCAATATTCCGCCAGAGGAACTTTGACATGAAACGGATTCTATTATAATTATGACAATGGCAAATACTTAATTCATAAATATATTTCACATTGCCATTATTTTTTAACAACACTATAGAACAAATAGGCCACCTTACCTAAGCACATATTTTTTGCATTCATTGGTACAATCTCAACATATAACAATAAAAAATGTAATAATTTTTAAACAAGCAATATTCCATAGCAGACTATAACAAATGCACTTTTCAAAACCAATAATTTTAATACACTATAAATTCAGCAACGCTTGTTCACAAAAATACCATAGTTAGGCCATAAGTGCATTTGGATGATGCAACATTATTAACATAATTTAAATATGTACCTCCTTTTTTTTAATAGTTAGTGAAACATTTGTTTTTTTAATATTCTGGAGTCAATACATTCATGGCCGTTCAAAACTTAACTACAACAAAGTACAAAATACACACACAAAGTAACATTATACAACGCTATAATTATCATGGTCATCACAATAATCATCACTGAGTATGTATAGTTCGCGTCATATAAAAAGAATGCTGGAAGAGAAAGGAGGGTGTGAAAGTTGCGCATGGATACAACTGACGAACCAATTGCGTGCGCCGGACGAGACCCGACAAATCGCCTACTGCGCAGCTTAACCGCCAGCATTCATTTTACATGACGAGACCTATAATCGTCACAGTCTTAACAACATGACGTAATACACTATTTCGCTACGATTTGGCGGGAGGTTTGACACTTGTCTATGGCACCGGCTCCTCTTCAGTCCCCTCGTCAGAATCGTACACGGGCGCTCCATTCTTCATTTGAATCACCGACTTCTTTCTATGTCTATGCTCTTTCAGATCTTTATCGATATTTCTGAAAAAAAAAACAATACTTTACTTAAATTTACTACCTTAGTGTAAATTTCCGGACGATTCCCAAAATTCGGAGTCATGTAAACACACGCCATGGCTCCATATTATGTGAATAAAGCTGAAGGATTTGTTTGTCATCTATTTCATTCACTCACACTGGAATATATTTTTGTATATGTATTACCAAAAACAAGTGAAACCGCGGGCGGGACCACAGAACTCAATATAAGGTTAACACGAGTCTACGTCTTCTTGAAAGGCTGGCGTGTTCGCTTACTATCAGGCAACCCGCTTGCTCGTTTGCCGCCGTAAAGTATAAAAAAGATGCAGGAAACATTGTTACTAAGAAATAAGATAAACTAACCAACTAATATTACTGTATTAGTAAGTAGTATTTCTGTATTAATGTGCAGAAAGACCACTTGAGTTACAGCCATTTTGCTGTGCTGCAGCACACTAATTAATTATGTATTGTGTTATTTTGAATTAGTTTAAGCCTTTGCTTCTTAATGTTTTAGTGTCTGTGGCAATTCGAATAATATTCTATTCTAACCTGGCACTGATCAGCGGCTGCAGAGCATTCTTCAGACTGCTGAACATGTACGGATGCGTTTGTTCCTGGCTGAGCAGCAGGTTCCTGGCGGACTCCAGAGGTTCCCTGACGTCGTCTATGGAGCGCCGCGCGGCGAGCTTCTCTTTGGTGCCGCAAGGCTCGGATACTGAACGCTCGATGTGAGTTAGCTTTCTGTAAATTAACAATAGGTATAATCGTTTAGCCCAGTGGATCTAAGGGATAAAAACCATTCAGACCATTTCGTATCTAGAAACGGGAAATAGAAATACCAAAAAATTACAGTCCCATTTCGAAGCCGGCTACAAAACGAGAATAGCCTCTAGAATAGAATACACTAGGCAACAATTGACGCGCAATTGCTATCTTACTCATTTCTACTGACTAAAGTGATGTTTCTCACTCATGTAAATTGTACGGAGAAAGAAAGAACGACATGTTACGAGATAGTCCCTGTGACGTATGGTGTTGTATACGTCGCCCCCACCACTGCCCGGTGGTGTGGGGATGTGTCAGTGCGCACTGCGCATTCTGTTACGATACGTTGTGGTGGACGGACGTGTGTCCGGATATACTCCTGTCCTGGTGGTTACGGTGGAACATCAGGAGGTCTGGTTGCGATGTACAGTTACGTGCGGTGGACGGGGCACGTAACCTTGCCGTAGGACGTCACAGTCCCATTTTGAAGCCAGCTTCGGAACAGAACGGAGAAGCCGGCTCTGAAATGGGACTGAATTATTCCCATTTCAAAACAGGCTTCGAAATGAAATTTTCATTTCCCGTGTCGTAGCAGGCTACAAAATCCGAAGGGAATAAAAACAGTGAAATTCAAGGCTATTTCATCAGGATCACTTGAGTAGTTTTTAATGTTTATTGCAGACGAACATCGTGAAACTAACCCTTGTTCGTTGTCTGTGGCCGGGATAGCGGGCAGCCCCTCCCTGAAGTCTGGTAGCAGCCGCGCACGCGCGAACGCCTCCAATGCTTGTTCGCGAACGTAGATGAATGGCCGGATGATGCGTATGTCGTGCTCCCTGGAATAGATTTAGTTGTAAGTCTGAATAAGTGTTTATAACTTAATAAAATTATATAGGACGCGTTTTAGTCTTTGATATTTGGACAATAGTAATTTATGGAATTGATCCGGTTGGGGATCGAACCCGGGATCTCCGGTGTGGCAATCCGTCGTGATGACCGTTGGATTGGTTGCCGTTGGTCCATGGAGGTAGTCAAACGGTGTACGGGCTCCTGCTTGGTTTCCGTACACTTAAAGATGATATGCTGATTGTCAGTTAAAATGATTGTCAGACAGACCCGGGTCGCGAAGATGCTAATTAAAACGACATATAAATCTGCCGAGTGCGTTTATTACACTAAAGTAAAACTATGCTATTGTCAATGTCGTAAAAGTAGGCTTTCTGATTAACAATTTGACGATATTACTTGAGGTCCTACCTGACTCTATAGTGCGCCTTGATGCTAGCCAGTGCGCCGGCGTGCAGCACGGCCGCCAGGAAGTAGCCGTGCTGTCACTATATCTGAATCTCCATTCCTTCAGTGAGCCCACTATTCAGCTAAGCGTGGCCTCGAGTCTCACGACTCTTGGCTCTGTCCACCCCGTAAGGGACGACGGGATTCTATGTATGTATGATATGAAACGCAATAAATCATATATGTGTTACCTGATTCTATAGTGCGCCTTGATGCTAGCCAGTGCGCCGGCGTGCAGCACGGCCGCCAGAAGTAGCCGTGCTGTCACTATATCTGAATCTCCATTCCTTCAGTGAGCCCACTATTCAGCTAAGCGTGGCCTTCGAGTCTCATGACTTTTGGCTCTGTCTACCCCATAAGGGACGACGGGATTCTATGTATGTATGATATGAAACGCAGTAAATGATGTGATATGTGTTACCTGACTCTATAGTGCGCCTTGATGCTCGCCAGTGCGCCGGCGTGCAGCGCGGCCGCCAGGAACGCGCGCGCGGCGCGGTCCAGGCTCTGCGCGACGGCCGCCACGCCGTAGCCGTGCGCGCGCGCCGCCGCGTACGCACGACGCCGCGTCGCGTGCGACGCCCAGCGGTGCAGCTCCGATACCTTGCTTGAACTGCTCCGTCCTGGTATATATAAAACGTGTAAGCATGAGTCCATGATGATGAACAGTCTATCCATATAACAAGGTCAGCGGGCTGATTTAATCAATCAGAAAAAAATTCAGCTATTTGTTCCGGTTCCGGATCTACAACATCTTTATCGTTCAAATTAAGGGAAAAGTTTTGGCAAACAAACATTTTTTTTTATTTTTCACTTAGAGCTATCCATAAAGCTTTCTTAAATGAATATAACACTTTAGCACCTTTTAAAATTAAAATATAATATATAGGTATGTGGACCTATAAGGTCCAGGTGAAGGAAAACATCGTGAGGAAACTGGTTGATGATTATCAGCTAATGTGTGAAATGGAGAAGATAATGGCAGACCACTTTATTAACATTGCCAAGATAGCCGTTGTGTGTGTTCATATTCATATTCATTTATTCGCTGTAAAAGTGGTGAAATACAATGGTGGTACAGTTTACATATAAGTCTCCTCACTCTTAACCTAGCTAGGCATGCAAATATTAAAATCAGTTCCTCAACTACAATAATCATTTACATAATTAAGTCATAATTAAGACCAAGTAAGTAGTTCACAATTCAAATGTCAATCAAAATAATACATATACAATACCTACTTATTTTATCTAATTTGTCAAATATTCTTCCACTGAGTAATAACATTTCTCAATTAGAAAATTGCGCAATTTGTTTTTAAACAATGGCGATGGTAAGACCTTTAAGTCCCTTGGCAATTTATTATAAATACGAACAGCCATCGGATAACTGCTTTGAATGTAAAGTGTTGTTGTCATTATGGGCAACAACAGCATATCTGGATATCTACCACGATAATTAGAAAAGTCACTATTACGTGTGAATAGCCGTGGGTTGACTTTAACAAAGCAACATACTTCATAAATATACAGAGATGGAAGCGTTAGCAAGTTTAATTTTATGAAACTCGGCTTACAACTTGTCCTTTGAGTCAATTTACACATAGCCCTTACACAGCTCTTCTGGGCAATAAATGCTCTCTCTAAGTCAACAGAGTTTCCCCAAATGACTATACCGTACCGCAGAATAGACGCTACATATCCGTGATAAGCCATCAACGCCGTTTTTAAGTTAGTTATGTTGACTAGCCTCCATAAAACATAAGAAAATTTATTCAATTTGGAACATATATCTTTGATGTGATATTTCCATGTGCAATGTTTATCTAATGTGATACCTAAGAATTTTACCTCATTACATTCACTTATTATCTGCCCATCATGTTTTATCAATAGATTAGCTACCCTATTATTTCTTTGATTATGAAATTGTATATATTTTGTTTTTTTTGTATTAATGTTTAAGTTATTATTATGAAGCCAATCCGTGATGTCATTAAGTGTTTTAGTTATGTCATTGTTGTATGTACAATATGTGTTAGGTGAACTTGGAATAACCACAGCGAGGTCATCAGCAAACAAAGTACAGAATTTTTGTGTGGCTTTTGGGAGATCATTAATGTACAACAAAAATAGCAAAGGACCCAAGATGCTCCCCTGAGGCACACCAACGTGATTAGTTTTACACTCTGATCGAAATATGGTTTCATGCTGATTTTTGTCTAAATTTGTCACAGCAACATATTGAGTTTTGTTTTTCAAGTATGACTTAAGCCAATTATAAGAATTGCCACGTAGTCCATACTTTTCACATTTAGAAAGCAATAACTCATGTGATACATAATTAAACGCTTTGGTCATGTCTATAAACATACCTGTAACTTCGACAGATTTATCCACATGCCCTAGGATATTATTTATCAACTTAAAGGCAGCTAAAACAGTAGACTTACCTTTTTGAAAGCCATTCTGGTTAATGTCTAAAACAGCGTGTTTGTTTATAAATTTGGTGACTCTATTGTGCATGGCTCTTTCAAAAATTTTTGCAATAACAGAACTCAGTGCGATAGGTCTAAAGTTTTTCTAAAAATATCTGTATTTTTTTCTTTAGGAAAGGGTTTTATCACATTTACCTTTAATTTTTCTGGGAATTTACCCTGCTCAAATGATAAATTTACCAAAAAACTAAGTACAGGTGCTAATATATGTTTAGAGGCTTTAATAATTTGAATTGATAACTGATCATGTCCAACTGACTTTGTATTTCTTAACCCTTTAATTATTTCAAGAATCTCTTTACTATCTGTAGGATACAAAAATAAAGTTTCATTAATCTGTGTACATAAATTTATAGTATTAGTAAAGCCCTTTTTATTTTGGTCAATATCAGTAAAAACGTCATTAAATGCATTTGCAATGTCAAGTGGATTATTTATAATTTTATCATTACATACAATTTTATTAATAAATTTATTTCTTATGGCATTATTACCTTTTATTAAATTCCAGGATGCTTTGCATATGTTAGCTGATTTATTTATGTATTTTGTATTTCTAATTTTTTGTGAAGTGTTCATACATTTTTTTAATATAGATGAGTATGATTTATATGCAAGTTTATTGCAAACAGTACTTTTCTTATAGTAGGAGAATCTAAGTGTACGTTTAGTCCTACATGCTATACGTATTCCTTTTGTTATCCATTTATTATTTTTGGGTGAAGAACTCATTCTAATTTTAATAATAGGAAAGCATAGATCAAAGAACAAAGTTAAAAGATCATGGAAATTATCAAATGCCTTATTTATATCCCTTTCATTGTACACATCTGACCATGATAGATTCTGCAAGCATTCATTAAACTTATCTATATTTTCTGAACTAAAGTCCCGCTTTTTAATGAAATAATGTTTTAATTTTAATCTTTTTTTATTTCTAAAGTCTGTGCTGAATCGTGATCTGATAAACCCAATTTGTGAACTTTACTCGTTGCATCAGTGATGTTACTAACTATCAAATCTAGGCAAGCATTTTTTCTTGTAGGTTCTTTTATGTGTGATATGTAGTTATAATTTTGTAGTAAATTTAAGAACTCATCACTGACTTTATTAAATTTTAATGTATCTATATTCAAATCACCTACAATCACAATTTTTTTCTTATGCTTCGTTCTTAATTTATATAAAAGCTTGTCTAAACGATCTAAAAATAAATATGGATCAGTCAGTTTATCCTTGGGGTCATATGGTATTCTATACATACATATTAATATACAGTTATGTGTGGTTAATTCAATACCACAACATTCAAAATATTTTTCTATTGCCATTTCTTGTAAGAAGTGTATTTTTTTATATTCTAAATGTTCTCTACAAAGTATGCATACACCACCGCGTTTTTTGCTTTTTCTAGAATATGCATCAGCAATAGTAAACCCAGGTAAGCGCATGTTACTTTCATTTCCTTTCAGAATAAAAGATTCTGAAAGACATATAATGTCAATATCCCTATAAGTTGCCATCAGTTCCAATAAAGTAACCGTAAAGAAATCAAGTTTGCACAAAATCCCTGCAATATTCTGGTGAAAAACTACCAAACTATTGTCCTCGAAAAAACTGTGATGTATTAATTGGGACATCAGTAGTATTGCTTTTATCCGATGGCATGTTTTTATCACATTTCTTACAAAAATAATCCAATATGGTTTTTTTAACCACTGGTTTAACCATAATGCCAGAGCTATTATGATGTTTCTTTTGAATGGGGAAGTAGTCATAAATTTTGCGACTACCACTTGAATAACTTTTTGAAATCACGCATTTATTTCGTAAATTATATTCCTTAATAGTATTGCGTATGTTTCTTATAAATTTTTTGTCATACTCTTCATAATCAATTTCTACATTTAATTTAACAGCAATAAGATTTAATATGTCATGTGTTTGATCATAGTCAATATTTAAAAATTTACAGTTAGGGTAATTACTTACAATCATTTCTAATTTATAATTTAGTATGTCAACATTGTGTTTTATTCTATATAATGACCACGACCCTCAGTCATGAGGAATACGACTAAAGAGGAAGATATAGGAGATATAGGATAAGATGTGGAGCTGTAGGTACTTACTCTCACTGTCAATGTCATCCAGCTTGTCCTGATATATGAACTTGACTCCTAATGTTCTGCAGTATGCCATCAGGTGAAGCGGATCCACATCTGACTTGTCTTCGTGCACGAATAAAGCACCTGAAGAAAAAGAAAGTTATTAAAGAATATTCGAAGGAATTTATACAAGTCAAAGTTATTACTTGCTGAATTTATATTTGCGTCTCAAAGCAAATCATGTGACTCACTGTCTTCATTCTTGCAACCATTATTTAATTCACAAAAAGTCCTGACATTTTTTTAATTATATAACCACGCTGAAAGGTCTTTTACATTTTACAAATCATTTTAAATTGTGAGAATAAAAAGGGCTTTAAAATAAACAGCAGGATAAATAAGAGTCACAATCTCACAATCTATCATCAGTTTATTTTGGAGAAGCCGTCGACTGGTAATTAATTATGTATAGTGTGGAGAAGGGCTACGTACTCGAATCCTGGCTTCCCGACCTTGTCTACACTATACATAATTACCAGTCAGAACAGATTACGTCATACCCAAAAATTTGTGTCACCACGTGGGTCTCTCATGTGTCCTGCTATTTAGTGGGTTATTCATAATTTATAGGTGGGTTGGACAAATGAAATACTCACCAATACTGAAGTGCGTCCCCTTGGAGCGGGCGTAGAATTGGTACTGATGCATGGTGTGAAGCAAAGCCAATGACTCTCGACTGCCCGACAGACAGACCAGCACCTTATCACCGGGGCGAACCATGTTAAATTCGTGAAGGGCCTGTAACAGGACAATCCAGGATTAGGAAAATTTAAGAAGTCATTTTTCGTCATAGAGCTACACGGGCTCCTTCCATTCTACGCGCGGAATTCCTCGAAGTTTTTAGTCATTTTCTTGATATCACTGGTCTATCAGGAAAACAAGTAAACCAGTAAAAACTATTTTTTCTTTTTTTTTTTGTGTGTGTGACAATAGCTAGCACTGGTGTCAGATTCGAGACACCTATATATGTAGACATTGCACATTGTATTCACTTATAAACAGACTCCTAGTATGTGGGCTTCCTTACGATGTTTTCCTTCATCGGAACCAGATGCTGGTCTCGCAGTAGAAATATCTACAGAGACCGGTGATGTTAATAACCATAGACTAAAGGGTAATAACTCTTGATCTGAGGGTAATAACGGATTTCCCGAAATAGTTACGGGATCCCGCCAAATCCCGGACAATGACATTAAATTAAATTATTTTTTGTCTACTAAAAACAGAACTTTGTCCAGCAGTGGGTCAGTAAAGGTTAATAAAAAAGGAACAGAATATAAAATAGTAATTTCAATTATTTTTAAAATAACAAACAACTCCGGATAATATCATTACAAATTTCAGTAGCGTTCAAACGATTTGTTTAAATAACACTAATTGGTATGCAACCACCACACGTCCTTATAGCTTCGACCTCGGTGACATGCATTTGAATACAATTTAAGTTTATTTTTGGCTATAGTAACAAGATATTTTTGTCAAAACACACTTTCCGGTTCATTTATAAAAGAACAAGCCGTGCCTTGCAACTTAGGTATCCCGCGGAATCACGAAATTCCTGATTGTCTATCCTACTTTCTAATATAAATGCGAAAGTTTGGATGTGAGTTTGTGAGGATGTTTGTTAGGTACTCAAACATGCCAAATCTACCAGACGGATTTTGATGAAATTTGATATACAGGTAGGAAAACACCGGGAATAGCACATAGGGTACTCTCTATCCCGAAATTCCCACAGAAGTGCAGCACCGGGACGCGGCTAGTAGCCAAATTTTTTTCAATCAGATTGGTATAAGTCTTGTCATGTAAAATGCTAATGGCGGCAGCTGCGCGGTAGGCGATTTATCGGTTTATGCGGTAAGCGGGGTCGGGCGGGTCACGTCCGGCGCAGGCTATTGGTTCGTCAGTCGTACCCATGCGTAACTTTCTTCGCATCCTCACCCTACCATTATTCTTTTTAAATGACGCGAACACATACCTCAAGCGTGGATTTCCAGATGGCTTTAGGCGGACAGTGCCACTTGCCCTCGTCGTCGAAGGTGAAGTCGGTGAGCGAGGAGTCACTGCACGCGCTGCTGTCATCCTGTTCCTCCCAGCTACACGCCTCCTTCAGAAGACGGCATTCTGACTCACTGGAAAGGGACAATCAATCACTTATTAGCAAGTTCTGTATCAGAGTCACAGATACTCGTAGGTTATGAGCACATATTTTTAAATCAATAGGTAGGTACAATACGGATTCTATTTCACATTAGCATTAAATATTTAAAGAGAGGTTATGTGCGTAATTGAAAATGAAA
This sequence comes from Ephestia elutella, assembly GCA_018467065.1. Taxonomy (NCBI): domain Eukaryota; kingdom Metazoa; phylum Arthropoda; class Insecta; order Lepidoptera; family Pyralidae; genus Ephestia; species Ephestia elutella. The sequence continues at coordinate 2,998,061 of CM031577.1, forward strand.
GCTAAAAATATGAAAATAACGGTCTCCTCAGCACCTCGCCGAGAGCACATGACAACAAAAGCACAGAATAAGCAATAGTACTAACGTACAGAACGACCACCAACCGCCCCACACTCATTTCAAATACCGCACCTCCCCCTGCATTTCGTTGTAGAGATCACTGGCACTTACTATATTTCATGCACACATTTGCGCGTTTACAAACGTCATTTGTCTATGTAATAGTAAATTTGCGAGCGTTGTATGGAGTGTCCAGGGTGTGGCAGAAGCTAAAATTTTGGTAGGAATGGACACCTCACCTCCTCTCAAAACAATGGTCTTCGATGGAAGGTCTCTGGTCGGTGCCGTAGCCACTGGACCGAGAAGACCTGTCGGAACAGCTCGAGGAAGCGTTGGACGAGCGACTTGAGCGCTTCGAATCCAATGTGGTCCTGTGGGCAGGGGGGCCATGAGACCTGGTGTTGAGGGATGAGCCTTTGGGAATCCTTATATTTTAACCAAAATTGGAGAGAGCAACCAAATAATACTTACAACTCCAAATCCTCTTAGAACATTTTCGCATACAGTTTTAAAATGTCTAGATATTTCGATACAGTATGTGCAAGCATGGTGCAAGATTTAGAGATTGCCGTGATTGTCAACAGAATCAAAATGAAAAAGATTGTCAACGGAAATAGAATCCGAAATGAAATTAAAATCATCATTGTGCTTGATATTTTCATTTAGAAATGAAAAAAAAATATCGATAGGTAAAGTAAAATTCTTATGCTTATTATATAAGAACTTTATTCAGCTGTCATTGACATACTTACATACTGGAGTTAAAAAAACTTGCAAAATATTTGTGTCAAAAACAATGCTACTCGTAAGAGGACGACCTAAATATCGTCAATTTATCCCTGTTAATATTAAGAGCAAATAAAAATTCGCAAACGCTTTCTGGCAGCTGAAAGCTTAAATATGTCATCGATGAAAAATGAGCGTTTGACTAATTGCCAAGGCGGCTCCCTACCGGGATTTTTAATTAGTATATTTTCTGCCAAGCCTAGTACATAGGCATCATTTACAAGTTTGTTCACCTCATTTTTTATGAAGTTCGCTGACGTAAGTCTTTCACATAGTGTTAATTAGATGTAATTTGAAATTTGCTACAGCTGGCTTCTTGTAGACTGCTGAATTGGCATCAATTTGTCGTATTAAAATATCTCTAAAGTAGAATGTAAATTTTTTATTATGATTTCACATTGAAGGATGAAAATGCACTTTTTAATTTTACTACTTAAACACCAAACACTCATATTATCATCAGTTACATACCTGTTCTGCCTGTCTGCATCATCAGTCACTTGGAACGCGATTCGCCCAGAGTCCGTTTCGTCGTATCTCTTTGTTTGTCGGATGTGATCGCCTGAACAAACAGGAACACCCTCTATTATATCTGGCACTTCACTTTTCTCATGTTTCTGACACATTCGAAGTCTGCCTTGCAACTTCTTTGCTTTATTCGTTGTGGGGTCTGACGAAGTACGCCATTTTACTGAAATTGTTTTATGAATACTTCATAAGTGTGATCCAAAGTCACTGATAATAATGTGCCAGGTCTAATTTTGGAATGGAAACGAGCAACAATTACTCCCATTAGATGAAGTATTTAGATTAATATGAATGTACTGTTACAAATTATAATGTTTAGTTTTACATCATTTTATATTTGAGAAACGTCTATAAAATAATATATACTCGCTAAGTTGCAAAATGGTGATAATAAAAATATTTATCGATCAGTTTATTTCTTAATGAAACCAGTGCCAATTCAATCTAAACCAATTTTACGAATATAATGGACGTGACTATACTGAGTCTAGTTTAAACTGGATTATTATGTAGGTATCTACAATAATTAACGAAATATTCGCCAAGGTTGAAAATGTGGTATGGCATTGTTATGAAAACAAAAGAAATTTAAACTTACCAAAATCCAAATAAGAGTCTGTTTCAGTGAATGTCATATTGATTCCACTGTCCTGTGAACTTATCGAAGGATTTTGGCACCATGCCTTCTTATTATTACATTGTCTGCATGTGACATCATTGCAGTTAACTTCATCATCAGACAGTTTATTTGAGCTAGATGACTTGGGGAAGACTGGAGAACTCTGACATGTCACTACTTGAATAATAGTATCTGGTGTAGATGCATCACTAGAATTGAATGAAATACTATTCGGACCAGATACTTCATGTAAAGGTGTACACTGAGATTTTGGCGACTGCGTTGGTGATCTCTTGCAATAACGGGAATCATCATCATCAATATATTGTGAAGGAAGCACGGGACTAGTCGGGCATTTCTTCAACGATTGCGTTGTCCTTTGCAAATCTAATCCTAATTCGGGACCGGAGCCAATCCTTTGTCTTCCCGTCTGAGGCGGTGAACTTTTTCTTGAACATAAACCTACGAAATCTGGGGATATCATTTCATCGACTTGATTTACCATTTCACGAATTTCATGCTTTACTTCAGACGCCATTTCTTTAGACATTCCCATCAAATATTCAGCTACATCGATGACTGATACTGAATTTCTCTCGTTTTGACTAGATATTGAGCTCAAACTAAGATTTGATTGATCAAGCGCATCTGAGTTTTCGAGAATATCATCCACTTTAGAAATAACTTCCCTAATTTCTGATTTGATCTCCGTTGCAATTTCTTTAGTCATTTCTTTGACGTATGCTTGAATATCTTCTGATGTATGCGATGTCAGTGACGTAGCAGGAGACATGCGACCGACCTGACTGCAGTCCGATATTGACGTACTGGACTGTGCACTAAAGGGAAATTCTTTTCCCGGTGAGATCATGGGATCATCTAATGACTGGAGATCAGTTTGACTACCACAATTACAAAAACTACTTGTCTTTTCTATTACATTACTAGGACTAGTTTCTTTTAAGCCTAGATTCATTCTTGTTTGTGGGCTTAGCGAAACTGGTGGGCTGTCGGAGCCCAAACTGTAGCATCTAGACCTCATCAACTCTGGTCGATTATTGAATTGAGGAGCTAAATGCAGCGGTGATACCGTTTCGCCCACAGCAAACTGTACTGGTGGTGTGGCCACTTTTGTCTCGGCAAGATTCTCCCTGAGACTGGATTCTCTCGAATAGAATTTTTGTTTTTGCTTTAGTCTAAATATATGGCAGTCGTCAATCGCTGACAAGCTTAAGTGTCTTGCTGACGATCCAAATATTGGTGATGAGGTTATGGAAGACCTGCTAACAAGTAAACTCTTTCTCGCTCCAGTGTAGCCAGAAGGATCAAATGGCACAATATGTTTGACATTTCCTGAGCGACCCAACCAGAAGATCATGAGCTTCTTTTGGTAGCATGAACCATCTCAGGTAGTCTATTCGAGGATTGAATGATACTTCTGGTTCGGCTGTCGAGCATTTCATTGCAAGCTTTCTAGCTCTATTGAACAGATTCCGTGCTGTTTGTAGACATTCAGTGTAAGTTTGTGGGAATATTCCTGGACCTGTGACGATAAAAATACAAGCGATTTAGGTATATATTTAATGACAATCCGTTGAAATAGTCTGACATCATTGATAAAAAACATGTTCAATGTCTTACCAGAAACACGTCTTTCGTGTGAACTTATTTTTCCATCATTAAATTTGAGCGAATACAATGACTTCCTGTCTCTAAGGACCGAACATGTATGATGTTTCCATTGGCCGGTTTCTGGGTTGATGACATATTGGGGCATTATTTTCCAGCCTTCAGTGGCCACCATCTTGAGTGCTTCAAGTACGAAGGCTACTTCTGCATCAGACATGAAGAAGGGAAGGGATACTCTGCAAAATCCCGGCCTCAGGTGTTCGTTGTGAATTGGAACTTCAGGAGCTTTCACATCGCTTAGTTTCCTAACTCGTGCTATTTCTTTTTGTCTAAAAAAAAAGAAAAAAGCCTTGAAATATATTTATATAATAAAGTCTTGGCTGTTAAAACTTAAACTCCTATACCTACCTACATGTGTTGTAATAAAAATCTTTTAGTTTTCTTAGATATATAATTTTCTTAGTTCCAAAAAGTTCTAATTCCAGACCTCTCAAAACCAATACGGAAGCGGAGGCAGAGGTTTATACCATTGTCAACTGAATTTTACCATATGTTAATAATTGCAGTACAATAAGTATAAGTATGAACCAGATCCTTTTTTATCTCAATAGGAATAATTTGATCAAAACTAAGAATATGGTGATTAGCTGTTTGTCCATGAGAAAATAAGAACGAACTGATTCCAATAGAACTTGATAAAAAAATAACTATTCCTTGGCGGGACGCTGCTATCAAAAGCTACTTTCATCATAAATCAAGGCAGTTCATTTAATTTTTAGTTGATCAATTTTTTTAACAATATACATGTCAGTAGTAATTATGATTTTGAATGATGAACATTTGAAGAAACTTACGCTTCAACATCAAGTAACTTCTCATACTCCTTTAGCAGCTGGTCATCAATGCCGAGGATATCGGAGCCGTAGTTCAGATTGCTGTTCAGCCCGCCTCTTGCTTGGATCCCGAACACATCGTTGAGGACTGCGCACACGAAGTTATGGTGAAGGAACGTTCCGCGCGTATGCTTCACCATGAGCGAGAAGATTGGTAATCTTCGGACAGTGGGAGACTCGTTGCCGAGGAGTATCAGCTCCGGTATGTTCTTTATGTGCGATACGACTTGTCTACAACAAAAGATATGCATAAATATATACGGTTGAAGATAATGCAGAGACGAGATAGAGCTTCTTATAAATTTGACGATCTTTGGAGTGTTTTTGTTTATATGAATGTTCGTCATTTAAAGGCCCTGTATTTTATTCCCATTCTCATAAATGTTTGTGTCTGTATCGGTGAGATCGATTGATTGATTATAATGTGTAATTATTATTATAAGAGTTTAATAAGAATTATAAGAAGCTGATATCTGCCGTGCTAGAAAGTAATAAGACTAAAAACGAAGCCTCTTACGAGCAAGATAAATGGATCCACAAGACTATAATCCCTTAATCCCCGGCGTTTCCTTGTTATTTATCACTATTTTCTTTTCTTAACGATCCAATCCAATCAATCGTTATAATGTTTGATTGGATGTATGGTATGGGATAAAGTAAAGATACTAAAATGCGTGTTATAGATATAATATTATATGCGTTATTGTCCTAATGAGCTCACAGGCTCTCAATATCTTATGAATTTTAATTTTTAAGTGTAATGTAAAAACATTGTGATATAAAAGACTGAAGTGGTATTTCTAGATGTCTTGATATTCTGAATTATGTGGTCTGGATATTTTAAGACGGTCAACTATGTTATGTGATGGTTAGTTTGCTATTACATTTGCCGTATTCGAATCCACGCCCGCATAATAAGGCCCCTAATACTGCTACTGGTGCCAACAGAAGGAACGTAAGTTCAGATTCCATATGAGGAATACTTTGTGAAGTTTCTACTGTGACTGTAGTTTATACCACCTGATTGTCCGTGAGGATAGTTAACATTTAGTGGAAGACAGGTACCTAAGCTAAGCCAGGCGTTGCTTAGGTTAGATCATCAGATAAAGATCAACGGAAATTCAATCTAATCACTTTCACTTTTACCCAAAATTTTACATGCAGCGTTGGACTAGCCTTTATTATTAGATGAACAAAAATGACAGACGACCTCTGTCTGTTCCGTTCTGGATTTAGATGACTAAAAATAAAAGTTAATTTAGTAAAACTCGCAGTCACAGGAATGTTTAACGAAAAATGTGAAATAAAAGATTTTTTTCCTCCAATGTAGGTTTATTTAATAAGTTCAAAGAATCGTTTAAAATGATTTTTTAAAAACAAATAAAACAAATTTATTTAAGACAGAATATGTAATAAGATATAGAGGATCCTAATTTCTCACATTAAAATTCACCTATTGCCTCAATGGCGCACTTCCTTACACCGTTAAGTTTAGCACACTTCCTATCCCTAAAGGATGTTGGCTTAATCTTAGTATGAACAGGAAACTACTAATTTATAATATTAAGATTAACCGAAACAATATTAAAATTATATAAGATTATTTGTTGAATGACACTTGATAATAGTAGAAGAGTAGTGTATTCAAAACTTATAATGCATGACAATTATCTTTAGTCGCATTTTCTCATGACTGAGGGTCGTGGTCATTATATGGAAGTGAAACACACACAACGACTCTCTTGGCAATTTTTTTAATGTAGTGGTTTGCCATTACCTTCTCCATTTCACACACTAGCTGATAATCATCAACCAGAGTGCAGGTTTCCTCACGATGTTTTCCTTCATCGGAAGCAAGTGGTGGTCGATGAAAACTAACATGAGTCAGATTGGTATACAAACTCATGTAGCCCGGGCAGGATTCGAACCTGGGATTCTGCATCCACAGGCGGGCGCCCTACCACTCGGCCACCACCGCTGACAATTATCACAAAGCAATAAAAATACTTATTATCTAACAGAAGCTAGCGTTTCGCGTATCAATGTAGGTACAGTCAGATGCAGAGACGCCAGAGACCCCCCTGAGATTAGGATTCAGTAAGATTTCAGGTTTCTCACCATCAGACTGTACTATGGGACATTGAAGACACGGCTATGAAAAAAGTTCATTTACTTAGCACAGATTCTGATCAACATTGACACACAAACAGCTTAGTTCTAGATTCAAATGAATATATAGGTCACGAGCACGTAAACTGTCGAGCTGGATAACCAAACTGCTCGAGACATTTGCGATGGCTTTGGAGACGTGCCAGACTCTCAATTCCTAAAGGGGTCAACACATTCACTGTTCCACTTGGTTGGCACACTGTCGTTATACATACATAGTGGATAGATACATTGTTGAAGATTTTGTTCTTAGATACTGGTTGAGACAATTTTTTGGCAAATGCATGTTTATTTTTAAAAGTAATGAAACAGAAAATGTTCAGAACAATATGCTTCATAACAACCTTACTAATGGTGAAGAAAGGTAATGTGAAGAACAGAAAAGAATTACGTATTGCTTAGAGTTTACTCTACCTATACCTAGTTCACCAAAATATTGAGTCAAAATCAATACAGATCATAGCTGTTAAATATCTCGATGCAATGTAAAATGATACTCAATCAAAAACGTATACAACATGCATCACGAAAGAAAAACAACATTTGACGAATACCATTGCAAAGCTACTGAAAAAATCAACATTAAGATTCTGAAATTGACCAGCAACGCATATTCATAAAGTCAACAGTAATATAACTTCTCTTGAAGGCGTATCAATAACACTGTTGTATTTACCAGTAAATATTGACCCACATCGATCACGCATGATATGGAGACATCAATCCACAGGACCTTGGCTTTAAGCTACATAAATGTTTTGCTGACCTTGGCATTCGGTCTCCAATAATGCCAGCTTTATGTGGGAAGTCATATGCGATATAATTGTTGTTTCTGACAAATAGTACTTCAAAATTTACAGCAAGATGGCTGTAGGTAGGTGTATATAATATCAGGGACATTGCTCGCTTGAAAAAAGTCAAACAAAGTAAGAAGAATTAAACTTTTTCTTCTCATTTCGTAGTAAAGATTTTTGTCCTTTTGTTGGTAAAATTATTATAAGTAATACCTATAAGAAATTATAGAAAAAAAATATCAATTTTTTGAGATGGCGAGACAGAATACCTATCAAGGTATTCTGTCTCGCCATCTACGAATAGAATATTAAAATTCGGACATCAAAGGATTCAGAATTAAATTCACGTAGATAGGTATACAAATACCTACTACCTTTATGATACAAATAATAATAAAACATAAGGAATCGCGCCACATAATACATCAAAACATGAAATAGCAAGCAATAAATTCATATTATGTGCCTATAAAATGACTATTATTGTCACATGATCGCTCAGAATCGATTTAGCCACTGTTACATAAGGGTAGTGTGACCCAAATTCTGTCAATATTAATTTATTAACCGCACGCAGTGCTATCATTAACTGTAGGTATTAATATTAATAAAAATAATTGAGCCAGTTGAAGGCACCAAGATTAGGGTTCGGTGTCCACCAGATCGAAGAAGAAAGGTTTTGAAAACCTCCAATAGAATGTCTTTATAGATAACGTCCTCAACTCTCGTGCTACCGCATTGTCACATTATAAATAATAAATAAATACAAGGTTATTTTGAATTGCAATTGAACTGATTGATTAGCGAATTAATTGGTGGGTTTATTCTGCTAAATGACGTGAAGAAAGTGCATTTATTTCTGGATTTAAACATAAATATATACGGACAAATGACACAGATTGAGTTAGCCCCAAAGTAAGTTCGAGACTTGTGTTATGGGATACTAACTCAACGATACTATATTTTATAACAAATACATATATAGATTAATATCCAAGACCCGGGTCAATCTGAAAAAGATCATTTTCCATCTTGACCCGACCGGGGATCGACGGTGTCGCAGTCCGGCGTGACGTCATTATGTAGACTATGACAGCACCAGAACTGATTCAACCGACCAACCGACGATATTGATGATGAGAATAAACCTTTGACATTGCTTAAAATTGCTTTTGAATATAACGAAAACAGTCCCAAGATCCCAGAGTATAGTTACCCCCGAGATTGCTGTCATTATCAGGGTACACACGTTGTTTAAACACCTAACACCAATGTACCTTCACTGCCGATGCGACCTACAAACGTTAAAACCGAAGATTAATTTTTAACCTACGAGTCTGTTAGATATTATTTAAGACAAGATGAAAACAAGCAGGAAAATCGTAGTAGCGTGAACTATCCGATCGTTCGCATCGATGCGGCATGGCAACGCAATCTATTTCAGACCAGCAAACTGCCCACTGACCTATTTACGAGATGTTTAGAGGGCACACGCCACTGCAATGACCCGGATTCGATTCTTGTAACAATTAGGAGACATTTCGCATTCCGTTTACATGTGACGTGCTGTTTCTCAAGGTCATTTAGATACTGCTGAAAGATCAACATTATCTTTAAAAGCCAGAGCTTATTTATTGACTTTTTTGAACCTATCTCCTTCCACCGCTGGGCAAAGGTCTCCCACATTTCCTTCCAAACTTGTATAACCGATGCGAATTTATTTTGTATCACCCATCGTTGTCCGTATATATTCATTTATAAAAAATGTACTAACGCACTAGTAGATTATAATTTATTTGCTTTCTTAACATGGACTACGCGTATGATCTTTTGTGTGGATACTCGGCGTCTATGCGCGCGCGCGCATTTAACAAAAGCAAGTTGGTCTCAAATGTTTTATTTACTAATACTAAATAACCAAAATAAAGACCAAAATAATTGATCAATTGAATTATGCTACCAAAGCATTTTGTCAAAAGAATTTATAATAATTAACCTGTATAAATAAAATTCATTGAATGATGAAGAGATGCTGGATCAAAAAGTACTGAATTTGTTATTTCCACATCTTATCAGATGTAATGAGAGGAAATTCCTACTTGACTATTCCTATCCACGGTGGATAGGAAATAATAGGAATCGAGCAAACTAAAACTTCCTACTTCCATTGAGGTCATTTCCTAGCTCAATACCTTTTACAGAATCGAATACAATCGTGAGGAATCTAAACATAACCTATTCTTTAATAGTTTTTATATCAGTAACATACATATAATTAATTACATGTTCTGGCATTAATTATTTAATCAATTATTATACAAATGAATAATCTATTACAAATGATTATCAGCAACACGCTTCGTCAAAAATCTTCACAAATATTTATCAGCAACATGCTTTGTCAAAAACTCCATAGAAATAAGTATATCCGCAACACGCTTCGTCAAATAAATTTATATGTCTATCTTATATTTGCTGAATATGTTATATTACTAACTAATAACCCATTTTATTTGATGTTTGATTCAGATACGAGATATCAACACATTTCAAACCAAGATTAAATTCATTAAATAACATCCTAGTTGCTTCTTCAACCAATTCATTAATCGGTTAAACAGTTAAAGTTAGTAATAGAAAATAATTTGTTGCATGCCAGCATACTAATGCTACACTACAAGAGAACTATGCCGAAAAAAATTACAATCCAAAAACCTTTATGGTTGACGAAACATCATAATATGTTAAGTTTTTTGCAATCATTGTACAAATCAATATTTGATTGCCTGTATGAAGTCTCTATTCAAATTCCTGGCTACAATAAACTCCAATCAGAGAGCAAATTGTTTTAAATGGAACAGAGTGTAGAGTTATTGCTTCCTGTTTTATCTTGAACTAATGTAGATTGGGTCGGACTAGCGTCTAGTTTATAAGCAATTTATTATATGACTAGCTTTTGCCCGCGGCTTCGCTCGCGTTAATCCTTTCTTAGCGGATGCCTACGTCATAACATCTACCTGCATGCCAAATTTCAGCCCGATCCGTCCATCGGTTTGGGCTGTGCGTTGATAGATCACTATGTCAGTCAGTCAGTCACCTTTGAGGTATATATATATAGAGATAGATAGAGATAGATATCGATAGAAAAGCTGCGGACAACAGCTAGTAAATATTTAAGAGCTCAGTTAGTTGGAATGAAATTGATTTTACTGTTAAACATTTTTTTGTGTGATTCAACAGAATCAAAGGTTTTTCTGTTCAAAGCACATTTATCCTGAGGTTTCATTACTTTCACTAAGAATTCTATTTAAATATATGTGTATACTAGCTTTTGCCCGCGGCTTCGCCCGCGTGAATTTCCCACGGGAACAGTGCTTTTTCCCGGGATAAAAAGTAGCCTATGTGCTATTCCAGGTCATTATCTACCTCTGTACCAAATTTCATCGAAATCCGTCCGGTAGATTTTGCGTGATTGAGTAACAAACATCCTCACAAACTCACAAACTCACAAATTCACAAACTCACAAATTTACAAACTCACAAACTCACATCCAAACATTCGCATTTATACTATTAGTATGGATTCCTTCTGTTTGTATAAAATTATATTTCGCGATTATCATGGTATTTTCAGTCATAAGTTTGATAGTGTTATCAATGTAGTATGTGACAATGTCGTGTAAAGAATACATGACTATGATAATATTCAGTCGATCACCATATCACAGGGCGGGCGCTTCATAGAAACGGCGCGTCAAATATGCCTACTACTACTACAAATGAAACTGTATATCCGTGAACTCGTCAGTAACACGTCAATGTGTGCGTTTTCATAGTCGAACGTCCCACAGTTACACAAGAACGGGGGAGAAGTGCGGAAGGAGCGGGGGGGTGCCATATTGCGGGAGGGGCAGGGAGTTTCCTTTCTGTACGTAGTACTAATATTAATTCTGTGACCATATTATAGCTAATGGAGATCTAATCATTCCTTTGCATATCGATGAGTTAATTGAATCGCCTGTGAGAGCTATCTATCATCTCAATGGCGCATTATTTGGCGTCGAGAATCAGGCGCCTTCCGTCGGGAATGACCCGAAATAGTCTGCTGAACATTGCCAATAATGTTCATAGCACTAGCATTTAGATATTGATAAATAATCATTTACAAAACACGTGTGAAATTGACACAAATTAATCCTAATTAATATTATCAAGGCGAAAGTGAGTTTGTTTGTTTGTTACCTCTTTACGCTTTATCTTCTGAACCAATCTTCTGAAAATTTTGCATACACATAGTAAGAAATACGGAGAAGGACATAGGGTACCTTTCATCCCGGGAAAAAGCACTGTTCCAGGAAATTCACACGGGAGAAGCCGCGGGCAAAAGCTAGTCCTAATTAATATTATAAAGAAGAAAGTGAGTTTGTTTGTTTGTTACCTCTTCACGCTTTATCTTCTGAACCAATCTTCTGGAAATTTTGCATACACATAGTAAGAAATACGGAGGACATAGGGTACCTTTCATCCCGGGAAAAAGCACTGTTCCCGTGGGAAGTTCACGCGGGCGAAGCCGCGGGCAAAAGCTAGTATAGTATAAAGTTTACTAGCTGCGCCCGAAGGCTACTCTCCTGTGGGAAATTCAGGATGATAACTTCTATAAATATAAATTTAAATCTTGACGCTGTAAAGAATGTTGCTGGCAAGAACAGATGAAAGAACAGAAGGATTGCGATGGCCCAGGATAGAGAAGGTTGGCGTGGAAAAAGGAGGCTTATACTCAGTAGTGGGTCATGGAAGGCTGATGATGATTTTCATGACAAAAAGATTAAGGTAGTATTATAATATTCAAATTAACATTATTTTAAAAATATGTTTTGACATTGTTGATATTGATGACATTAATTAGGTACCTAATATTATTATTTTATACTTTACTAATTTATCAAATTGAATTATATTATTATTTAATTAATTTATTACTAATATTTTTTTTTATCTATTCATTTATTTACTTAATGTTATTAATATTCAAATTTAATTTACAAATTCTTTAAGACTAACTTGCAGCACCCTACCTGGGTTCATGTACAATTACCTATAGAAACATTATACACCAACCAATGTAAACCTGTACATGTAAGCGAGAATAAATGAATTATGAATTATGAATTATGCTGTTATATTTAAATCTATAGAAAAAATTGCTTAATCGAAGAGGAAACCTATAAAATCTCAAATTTTGGCTGACCTAACTGGTACTTTCCGTCGTAATAACGTCATGACGCCGCCGAATGCAGTTTGGACGTGAACTAACATTGACATAGTTTATCGACAACCTCTTTTACGAGGCTTTTATGACCGGCAGCAGGGTTTTAGTATCTTATTGCTATTTCTGACATCAGATATCAGTAGTAATTACACGTGGAAATTGTAATCTTCTTTGATTTGGTGGTACGATGTGCCAAGATCACGTATGACGTACTGATATACCAGTGATTTCGTTATTGGCATTATGTGAAATGTAATTCTTAGCATGTAAATAAACTCTGTAATGTATGATGTGAATTCATGGATAAAGAAAATGTAAAAAAAATTTGAAAGACGTATGTTATTGATATGACTTTAAATGACGTATGTCAGAGCAACAATTTCTTCGTTTACTATGAGCATGCACTAGATACAAAGCTTTATCAGCGGCTTCATCCGCGTGGTTGTCATTTATCGCGTGTCCATCCATACGTTCGGAGATTCCGGGACATGTATCATTTTTAAAAGAATGTGTTTGAGCTATTCCAATTTATGTTCTACCTTCAGTGCGTGTGCCAAATTTCATGTAAATCGGTTCAGCAGTTCCTAATAATATATTAGAAAATAGACTAATAAGCATAGTAAATTTTGATAAGCTGTACATATTTTTTTTATCAGCATGTTATAAATACAGCAATCTCTAACAAAATAAACATAAATTCCGATTATATTCGTACTCGGCAACCGGCGTGTTTGCTCACGCATGTGGAAGTAATTCGTATGGAAATATCACCACATTTTGGGGTCAACAGCGCTATTCAACATAATGCATTGGACAACTATTTATACCTATATGTGTTTTATGAAAACAAAAGTTGAAAAATAAATATATGTAGGAGTCAGACGGACTGCTGAAGCCTTCTTCTTTTTATTATATTTTCCTAATTCCGACTAAGTATTATACCTTTGACCATAAATTACCAACAAGTAAATTATTTATTTTAATTTATAGTATAAGTGCTTGACTCCTGTGCTAAGTAAAGTATTATATTATCTGTGGTAAAGACTAGTGTCACTGGTTAGTGTATTTTTGACTCAATTGGCCAGTACTACATTCTTAAAAACTTAAAACTAGATGTATCGAAAAGTATGTTATAATACGTTATATCTAAGTTCTGTCGACATATCGTCACAAATAATGACTGCTACAACATCATAGGTGTCGACTAATATTGACTTGCATATGTTTACCAATTCGTAGCCTTGTGCTATCCAAAGCATAGTTTTCAATCGTAAACAAATACTAACGCGGTAGTTTTCCAACAACCTAGCTGATTAACATAAACATTTTTAAGGTTTAAGGTCTTAGATGTCCGTACTTTCTTAATTTTTTTTTCAAAGATTTCTTTTCTAAGTGTCTTTATACAAATGCGTAAGTTTGTGAAGAGGTTCGGATGTATATTTTTTTACGCCTCCATGAAGTCCAACCACCACCGTCACGATTTCCATAAAATTTGGCACATAATTGTATCGATTTCGATTAAATTTGGTAAGTTAAGTTTTACATTTAAATTCACAAAGGGCGCGGGGCGCTCATCTAGTCTTTAATATTGCTACCGTCCAAGGAGAATATTCCAAATATGTTATAAAAATTACAAATATATATGAAAAATATCATAATGTTCTCGTGTGAAATAATTTATTGTGAAAACTTAAATAAATGTACCCAAGCCGAGCAAGAAACCGGTACTCTCGTCGCAATATGATGGAAACTCCCATTGTCTACAGTTTCGTATCTCGTTAACAATAGCGCGATATCAACAAACCTCGTTTTAATGAAAACATTGGGACTTGAGTACCTACCTCAGTACTGAGTTATACCTACGTACTGAGTTGCACCTACTTATATTAATTATCTTGCATATTTAACTAATGTCAAACAGAATAGGGGACCGGACAACTTTTTTTTGAAGCTTCTTTGAAATATCTCACAATAATAGAATCATTCGTAAAATAATCACATCCATAACCAAAGTATTTCCAGGATTCACATTTTAAGCGATGTTTGGACGATACCAAAACGCCCCTAACTAAACTTACATTCATATGACGACACGCGTAGAAAATGGACTTTCCCTAAAAGCTGTGCTAAAAGTTTGAACTCTAATAAATTAGCTCTGTAGAATAAACTCGTGCTGAAAAGTCGCAAAATGAGTTTAATTATATGTATTCTATCATAAAATTACATATTTTTAACAATTCTCATACCCTGTCCGGTCCCCTATTATATATAGGTGCCATAGAAATATGAAACAATATATATTTTCTATGGAAACGGTTGCTCCGATGGGTCGTATGGTAAAACTGAATTATTAATGAGCAAACAATTAAAACAAGTGTCTCAGAAAACAACGAAAGCGTTCAACTAGATAAAATGATCCATGTAATTCAAAGGGACATATTATTGTTTTCGTACTACATTCGACACATTTCACAGAACCAATTTATAGTCATAAGTCCCTAGAATGCGCGGTTGATGGCTCTGCTTTTCAACACACATTATTATGAGATAGTATGAATAGTCTCTCTTTCTCTCTCAGCCGAAAGACGTCCACTGCTGGACAAAGGCCAGAATATAGCCATATGAATCCTAACTAATATTATTAATGCGAAAGTGAGTTTGTTTGTTTGTTACCTCTTCACGCTTTATCCACTGAACCAATCTTCCTGAAATTTCGCATACACATAGCTGGAAGTACGGAGAAGGACATAGGGTACCTTTCATCCCGGGCAAAAGTACCGTTCCCGTGGGAAATTCACGCGAGCAAAGCCGCGGGCGAAGGCTAGTAATATATATGTGTTATTATGAAGTGATACGTACTTGTGTAATTTAAGTAATTACTTAGTTACATAACCACAACGTGCAAATTTTTTTGAATAACTCATGTTTTTTGCATATCATTTTTCGTGCTGGTAAGTATCATTACTATGTGTGTTGTCATTTTTTTCTGCATATCCTCGTCTGAGAAATATATGAATTCTATTCAAATTTTCCAAACAATGGCTCAAGCTAATTGTTGTCGCCTGGGAAGATCTTGGTGCACTAAGAATTTACATCCGTGCAGTTTTGAGGAATTCCCTCGTTGAAAGCCGATCCCCGATGCGCCATCAGTTCATGTTTACCATCATAATGCATAGTAATCTGAACTGAAGCCACGTGTAAAATTTTCAACTAGCGGAATTTAGCTCGCAATATTTGATTCGAATAAACATCGATACGCAAAAACCAGCAACGTATCAGTGACTTTTTAGGGTCGCTGGTGTCCACGGACTGCGGTGATTGCTTACCATCAGGCAACTCGCAAGCTCGTTTGTCTACTAATCTATGAAAAAAATGGAAATTAAAATCGTGTAAAAGCAGGCACCGCTAGGGCGATATGGTGGAAGCTGACCTACGCGAGCTGCAAGTTGGCGACGACTGGCGGGAGCTGGCGCGGGACCGGAGACGCTGGTGTGCTCTTATGTTGGAGGCTAAGACTCATTTTGGGTCACTGAGCCCGGATAGTAAGTAACTAACTTCCTGCGGTGATGTTTCTGAACCGTTACGACATTGGAACCTTCAAAAAACGAGTTTACGTCTTCTTGAAGACCGGCAACACTCTTGTGATACCCCTGGTGTTGCAGTTGTCCATGGGCAGCGGTAATCGCTTACCATTAGGTGACCCGCTTGCTCGTTTACCACCCCCTCTCTCTCTCAGCCGAAAGACGTCCACTGCTGGACAAAGACCTCCCCCAAGGATTTCCACGTTGACCGGTCCTGCGCTGCCGGCATTCATGCGCGTCCCGCGACCTTCACCAGGTCGTCGGTCCACCCTACCACCTAAGTATGTTATAAAAAAAGTAAGTATAAAAGCAGCTCACCTAGTGATGTTGTCTTGCCGGTCTGCAATGTTCTGCAGGCCGACGGCATCGCGAAGCTGAAGCACGACGGCCGCGCGAACCGCCTCCGAAGCCTTCAGCTCTTCGATCCTCTCCGACAGCACCTGATACATTCGTCTTTGTTAACAAGAGTATATCACCAATAAATATATTGGTGACTAGCAGCCAGGGAGTTTGTAATTAAAACCTAGCTCATCGTTTATATTATAGAAAGGTCATGGTATAACTTAAATTCTCCAGTTCACAGAATCGCAAGAAAAACAATTTACAACTTATTCATAAATTTCTCATGAATCACCGGTTTCGTGCTCAATAAATTTTTACTTTTTGAATATTAAAAGACATACCTTTTATATAGGTATCTAATATGCAAAAGCTACGTGTAGGTACTAGAACCACTCTATAATTTGGTAACTATGTATACCTCATCTGCTTAAAAGTAATTTTACTTATTAAATGCAAATTACATACAAACAGCTTAATCAAACATGCAGAAACTCACATCAACATCCTCCGTATAGATGGGTGTATTCTTGAAAACATCTTTTTTGACTACAGCTATACTAGGTCCTTGGACTCCACCAACAAATTTCTCGCAATCAAAGAAGAGAGCATCTTTCTTCACCATGTCATCTTCAACACCAGCGAAGTTAGGGTTCATATCTACTGAAGAAGATGGCGCCACCAACGTGTAATCCCAAAAAGACCAAGCTCCGTATTGATGTAGCAGGAGAGTAGTTGCCACGTCATCAGCCAAAACTCCTGTCAGTTTGGAGGCAGCTGGGAAGAAGCCAATCATCCTTTTCCCAGTACCGGAATTTTGCTGCAATCTAGTTTCTAGATTGTTTAAGTCTATAAAGCCTTCTTTTGTCTCGGGAATTTTGACTATCTGAAAGAAAAAAGATTATATTTTGGGTTTACTTCAACTTTCTTTGGAATTCGAACATATCCTACAAGGCTGAAAATGTTCATATAGGCTTTGGTGATCACAAATTTAGAAAGAATGACTTATTATTCTCACTTAAAAAAAAACCTTTTTATGCTCATATAGGATACCTAGACCTTAACTCAAGCTAAAGTACCTACTAATAATAAGTCCGTAAAGTTATTGCGAATGACACTCCATCCAATCACAAAATATCGAGAACAATTCAAATCGAAATCTTTCACTGCGAATGGTTTCGATGTCTCTACACACGTTTTACTGCTAAATTGCAAGAACTTCTTGCGAATAACAAAAGACAGGTTAACGCTCTGTAATCTCACCACCAATCGATAAACTTCAATTGTTAATCGGATTAGGATTGCCAACTCTAACTGAATGTGTTTTGAATAAAATATAATAAAGGTGAACGGCTCCCATCGCGTGCTCCCAAACCAAATTACCATTCGACCCGAATAACTATAATTTTCTATAATAATATGTTGTATGACGACGCATATGATAGTAAATTACATGCTTTTTACGTCACCCAAAAGAATTTATGATACACATTGAATTTATTGTGGAAAACATGTTATAGTAATTTATTGCTGACAATTGAAATTACTTCCCGAGATGCTCCAAAAATTCCGTTCAAATGTTTGAATTGAAATTGAAAGCTTTTAACGATGAAATTTAAAGAAACATCCCTTTTATAAAAACAGGAAATAGGGAAACTAATTTGGATGATATAAGCCTTATTAACTCGACACACGCGGCGTAAAAATGTGTATCAGGGTCAAAGGTCCCTGAACGACCATCAGGCATGCCAGAAATTGCGTCGCAAAATCCGACGATGACATCATAACTGGATGGGTTTCAAAGAAACAAGCCCTTTTTTGTTTGGAGAACCCTAAAGAGCACTTTGATGACAGCTTCAGCTTTGCTTTGGATTGAAAACTTGATACTTATTTTTAAAAATAAAAATCGTATAGAACGTATGGATATATATATTTCGATATTTGGCAAGATAACTAACAATTTGAGGATAAATTTATATCAATTTGTTTGTCGGATGCACAACGTAATAGTTATTGGCCAAATTATCTGATGCGTAACTATGCATATCCAATTCGTATTTAAACGTACGCAATACAGCTAAAACTGGTAAATTGAATGCCCGTGGCTCGCATGATTTCCATGTCTCAATGCGTTTGTTGATAAGCCCAGAGGAATTTGCCGATAGCTGGTGCATTCGACATGCTTGCTGTGTTTACATTATAGATTAGAGATAAATGCAGGCAAAACAAAGTCATATAATGCGAAAGTCTATGAGAATTGATGTTTGTTACTCCTTCAAACGTAAAACTGTACGGAATTTTGCTCACGAGGAGATTTAAAACTTGGAATAACAATTGGTTGAATAAAGTTATATATCTACCCACTTATATACATAAGGTTCCAGTTATTTCAAGTTTGAGCTATTTAGTTGATCTTTTTTTCTGTTACCTCGCTTACTTTTCATTGAATAGAACTGGGTTTGCTTTCAAAATCCATATCTATATGATTACAAATTATATGCATCTATGTCATATTTACCTACTTCTTGTGGGCACTTACGTAATGCACTTTTACGATTATGGAGCAAGGCTACTGGCTATTATTTCGCTTTTACTACTGCACCTTGTACCCACGCTTTTACCTGCAATAAACATGCCTGTTACCCTGACCAACCTCTGACCCACCAAAGAATTATTTCATTGTCAAAGTCGACTTAAAGCAGTGTTTATGTGGATTTACGACGGAAAGGCGTCGCTAGAGCAAGGTTGAACAAGTATCAATATTTGTGGTTCGAGCGAGCTCTTTAGGACACGTTCAGCAAATATAGTCGGCATTTTATTCAAAACAAGCAAGACATGTCGTGTGTCTATGATTGTGGTATTTTAGAACCATATCTGTGGTTGTAATTTGTTAGCATTTTTGCTGAAATCGCCTGTATAACCTAGCAATCCGGTCCACTAGCATCCCATTCACATAGCCCAAACCATGTTAATCCCTCTGGCAATAGTTTGGCAGCTGTAGAGAATTGTCCGTTAGTGTACGAGTAGGTATCCTTATGGTATTATGGTATATTAAGGGACAGATCTCCGCAAATGCAGCCATCTTACTTTTAGAATAAAAAGGTACAAAAGACCTCTTCATGTTGGCTTTGGCCCCATGAAAGCCTCAAACGACCAGGTCCCCATGAACCCGTGGCTCTCAAAAGAGTACCAACATAATAATAATAATGTATCTCACCTCTGCTCCACACTCCTTCCACGGCGCCAGCTGCCGCTCAGTCTCCCTGGAAGACACAAACAACGCCACCTTTTGCGGCCGAAGAGCTCGGAGAAACCTCGTCAGGGTCGCCCCTAACACCACCACATCCTCAGCGCACGCGCCGACCGCGTGCCGGATTATCAATTTGGCTTCCGACCTGCAGAAAAAGGCTTAAAGTTAGCATGGATGTGGTACACGATTTCGCTTCAGCCGAGATGGACGTTCCATCTCGAACTAAAAACTAACTTAGTTTCGCTTAGCTAAGCCTGAAGGTCCTGTAAACTGTAGGTCCAATATGACGATTCATCATTATCATCAGCTTTCCACGATCCGCTGCACCAGAAGCAAGTGGTGGTGGGGGTCCTTGAAAACTACCATACATGAGTCAGATTGGTATACAAAATCATATAGCACGGGCAGGATTTGAACCAACAGGAGTTTCCAACCTTTGCAGCCACAAGCGGGCGCCCTACCTTCCGACCACCACACACCTTGCACATTTCGCCGGACGTGTAGGACGGCACCGTATACCGGGTGCCGTGTGTGAGCAGCACATCTCTGGCGACGTACTCCTCCACCCAGTGCAGCGAGCGGCCAGACCTACTGTAGTTGCCGGATGTTCTACGGTTCCCTTCTATTTCTAGGGTACCATAAAATGATACTGACCTGTACATTTCGCTCTGGCCGGACGTGTAGGACAGCGCTGTGCAGCGAGTGGCGTGTGTGGGCAGCACATCTCTGGCGACGTACTTCTCCACCCAGTGCCTCGAGCGGCCAGACTCACTGTAGTCGCCGGAGTCCTATGGTTCCCCTCCCCATTTGTAGGGTGCCATAAAATGATACTGACCTGTACATTTTGCTCTGGCCGGACGTGTACGACGACGCTGTGCAGCGGGTGGCGTGTGTGGGCAGCACATCTCTGGCGACGTACTCTTTCAACGAGTGCAGTAGCGACCCTACCCACTGTAGTCGTCGGATGTCCTACGGTTCCCTCCCATTTCTAGAGTGCCATAAAATGATACTGACCTGTACATTTCGCTCTGGCCGGACGTGTAGGACAGCGCTGTACAGCGGGTGGCGTGTGTGGGCAGCACATCTCTGGCCACGTACTCCTCCACCCAATGCAGCGAGCGACCAGAACCATTGTAGTCGCAATAAACCACTGTGGACAAGACAACATACAGTTATATCATCAATCATCAATATGTATAAAATGCACAACAGACAGTGCACAGCCAAAACTACTGGGCGTTTGGAAGCTGATATTTGGCATGTTGGTTTCTTTAGGGAGTGTAGGAGAGCACTAAGAGAGTACTAAAAGAATAGTTCTTTGGTAACTATCAAAAAAACGTAACTCTGCAACAAAATGCGGTTCACATTAGACATCAATACACAAATGACCAACATTATCAATATACCAACCAAAAGGCATATACTCGTAAATTGCTAGCATTTGCATATTAAATTCCATGCACTAAACATATTTACACTTCGATACAGTATCGAAGCAATAAAATTCTCTGTCATACAGCACCAAGGACGCAAGTTGACTATCTGCGCATACACATTTAATGCCAACTGTCGATATAATTCATAACGAAATTTGTTGACTGATATTATCTGCAGATTCACGATAACTAAGCCGTTCACACAATGGCTTATCGAGTAAAACCCGGGTTGTTTTCAATTTTTCCGTCAGCTATCAACTCAGGCCGCAGAATTCTGAAATGCATAGGCGCTTGATGTCGCTTGTAAATTACTTAAAAGATCAAACTGCTTAGATACAGTTATGGTAACCACATCGACAAAAACAGGGTTAATCAATATACCACAAAACCTATAGGGCACAAATTGCCTACTCAGCGTCGACCTTTTGCTAATTAAAGTTTATTTAATGAAATAAGTTTATTAAGTTTACCTACGTTGACTTTTGACCTTGGAAGTAATCATAGAGCTAGAATTAATTTTACTAAGAGACACAGATTGTATCTCAGATATGGTTTTTTTTGCCTATGTTGGTGAAGGATAGGTAAATATCTTCTGTGAAGCTCATTTTTGTCAACTTTGACATTTTTGGTGTGTTTTGGTTCCATAGAATTTGTCAGCAATCTGTAAAAAAATTGAATTTTTTACACACTATTATGAACGTTTTTAATAATAACTCATTTATTTCAGCATAACTATGATCCATTTGTGTTAGTATTACAAAAGGCCTTATATCGCTATGTTAGTAACTTAAATATACATAAAAAATCTTCAATCATCAAAAAAAAATATCTTTAGATAAATCAGCTATGAGAAGTCCACATCGACAATGGTCGAAACAGTTGTTGTCTTCGACCTCATTCATCAGTACTTATAGGGCACAAATTGCTTACTCAGCGTTACCTTTTGCTAACAGTAATGCAGCTTTCTTCGTATATAATGAT
This sequence comes from Ephestia elutella, assembly GCA_018467065.1. Taxonomy (NCBI): domain Eukaryota; kingdom Metazoa; phylum Arthropoda; class Insecta; order Lepidoptera; family Pyralidae; genus Ephestia; species Ephestia elutella. The sequence continues at coordinate 3,020,395 of CM031577.1, forward strand.
AGCATGAAGCCATCAGTACGGTTTTCGGCGAACAGTACTGGAGGCACTGCAAAAGTTCAACAGCATTCTGACCGTTTTTGTACTATGTTGGGATACGCAGGACCTTCAGCGTAAATATCTTGGTGGAATTAAGCCACAGACTACTGGTATACAAGTACTCTGACAGTAAGCCTTAAAGTGTGATTTTAACCTGATCTAAGCAACATCGTGAAAAAATTAGCATAATTTGAACACATTATTATATGAACGTTTTTGGGCTTCATTTGACAATCAAGTTTATATGTCTATTAAAGAATGTCTTTGGAAGTAACAGGTATTTCATTAATAAGTCCAAGCCTTTCATACACTATTTGACAACTGGTACCTATTTTAACTAGATTTTCGGTTCGGTTATAGTTACTGTCAAAGTAAGACGGTGCATTCCATTTGAATCCAACCTATGTTTGTTGAAGTGAACAAACAAAATGGAAAACGTGAGTTGTGTTATCTCTGCGACTTCTACGACTACGTACGTAATGACTGAACACAAATGCCTGTTACTTATAAATATTCAATCTATAGTAATATCGACGACTGGTACGCAAGAAAAATAAAAACATTACTCGATAATACGCACCAAATAAATTTCATCTTTGTCTTCAACACTGAGAAGTTCCTAAGTATTCTTGATAAGACAGTTCCCTTAGTAAATGATAAATTAGTTCCTACAAGCCTTAACCGAATTTCTTTGACTGGTGCCTTGAACCCAGTCAAAGTCACACTGTGGACTGTTTACAATATGCAATGAGATAGCAAACAATATTGTCTGTTGTCAGATAATAAAATCATTCAAAAGATGTTCGTTCATAAAGATATTCAAAAGATGACAGAATCTTTTTCTTTATTGTACTAGTTGCTTGAGAAATTTTGGTTTGAAAATTAAAGAAATTATAGCACAGGGTTGCCTCACGTAAGAAGATAATGGAGAGGGTAGTTTGTTATTCTCTCCAAGGTTGTCACCTTCTACAACAGGGAGGCGACTTAAAGTCCCGACATGATGTCGCGTCAGTTTCACATAAACAACATCATTTTATCGAATTGAAGTGCAATCGACAACCTAACGGTCATCATGCCAGACTGCAACACCGGAGTTCGATCCCCGGTCGGGTCAAAATGGAAAATGAACTTTTCAGATTGGCCTGGGTCTTGGATGTTTATCTTTATATATTTGTTGCAAAATAGTATCATTGAGTTAGCATCCCATAACACAAGTCTCAAACTTACTTTAGAGCTAACTCAATCTGAGTGATTTTTCCGTATATATTTATATTTAAATCCAGAAATAAGACCTTCAAATGCATTTTGTTCTGGTCACTTTGCAAAATAATCCCACCAATTAAATCCGCTCATTAATAAGTTCAATTGCAATTAAAAATAACCTTGATTTGAACATAAATGTTACAGAAAGCATACAAAGTAAATAAATCATTGGAGGAAACTATAAAGCGTTGATACAAAATAGGTGCCATAAAATTGAGTAATTGCAGTTGTTGGTGCATGCGTGGGCACGTGACGTTAACTGCATCCACATATTATGTCGTCGTGTGTAACTACGGTATTATTATGTATTGATTAGTAGCCATACTATTCTGTAACGAACACTCTATTCACTTTATAGTCTTTTAAAACATATTTGCTCGTAAAGTGTCACTTATTTCACCAATTTCAATATTGTATTGTATCTCATTACGCACTTGTGCGTTACTGTAAAACACCGTAAACGCACGCTACATCTAAAAACGAACGATACTTTTTTAAATCTTAGCAAAGAGTTTTTATGTCAGAAAAGTGGTCAACATTTTATGAATAAAATTAACTTTAGGAGATAAAATAAATAAAAATTTAATTCTTAAAATTAATTTTGACAATAAATTACAACCATTTATCTGTAACAAAACACAAAAATATTTATTTTCTTTATTAGTAATACTGGCAGTTTTTTGTGCATTTTGCCTTTAAAAAAAGCGCTGATGCGCGCGCATCGCTAATTTGTGAACAAGTAAAATTACACCGCGCACCTTTTCTTTGGTATTGTCGTTTTCCGAGTTTTATTTAAATATTTCCTCGCAAATATGTTATAAAACGTCGTATGACATACGTGAAAATTACAGCCTCTGCTTTCTTGTAGCCCTCGCCTACGGCTCGAGCTAGCAATATCGCCTCGGCTGTAATTTTCAACTTACCGCACTTATATCACAATGTACTATTATTCGATATCTGAAAACCCCTAGTCGTGCCTTATCGCAAAAACGAAGGACACTTTAACATTACATTTGTTTTGATGTGTGAAATTTACTTCACACATAAAAGTTTCACTTCTCAAATTCCTCTGTTACAGACAAAGCACAGCAAGAACTTCTGAGCGTAGGAAGCTCAAATATAGCAAGTAGATTCCATAGGGACTGTAGGGGAGCACTATGACAGGATTTCCTGAAATTTTCACGGGCACGAAGTCCCAAACCCATGCTATTAATAAAAATATGTATAAGAAAAGAGTTGGTAATCTTCAAACGGCTTTATTTTGTATACTTATAGCTTGTAACAGGTAAGAACCGAAAAGGTTCGGAAAGGACATCAGCAAAGTCAGATAGTTATCTAAGGTGACCAAGGTGACAATATAGAGGTATAATAATAAATTACATATATGCTAGAATTATCTAAGTATAATACAATAATCTGAAAAAAATTTCTTTGTTTGAACAAAAAAGGTACCTAAATAAATATTTGAGTACATTTTGTTGCTTAAACCCATCTAGATGTCCATTCGCTCTTTACTACACCGATTGTTTTTCTGTAAAATCCCTTCTCCACGAAGCTCTTTCAGTTGCTGGTTACTGTTGTCTTAATTTACACAAATAATTTAATTATAATGCTGCCAACGACATTGTTCTGCGGGTAAAATGGGCACTTTCGAGGAATTCATATTGGTGAATGCGTTGTGGAAACGGATCATTTCATATTTAATCAAAGTGGCCTTTTAGACCTTTCATCCAGCACCTTATCTTGAAAAGACCAAGACACAGAAAAACTCACTACCTTCTGGGAACCGGCCGCCGATGTAGAGGCAGTCCACGGAAAAGATGACGCACACACACAACTTATTAAGGAATGGCTTCAGATTGCTCTGGACAGGGTCGAGTAGAGATGTATGGTAGAGCCTTTGCCAAACAGTAGGAAGACGACACCAGTAGGCGAACAAGACCAAGTTTAATGGGCTTCTTTCGGCATTGCTTCTCAGCAGTGGTCGTTCTGAAATGCTAGTAGTTTGTAGCTTTGAGATTTATTGTGAAGGCCAAGTTTCAATTAAGTATTTTGACTTTAACTTTGACAGGCCAGGAAAAAGAAGTAAGGTACCTATTAAGGAAAAGATTATTATTTACTAGCTTCTGCCTACGGCTTCGTCCGCGTGAATTTCCCACGGGAACAGTGCTTTTTCCCGGGATGAATGGCTATGTCCTTCTCCGTACTTCCAGCTGTGTGTATGCAAAATTTCAGGAAGATTGGTTCAGTAGATAAAGTGTGAAGAGGTAACAAACAAACAAACTCACTTTCGCATTTATAATAGTTAGGATTAGTTAGGATTAGAATTTATCATCTTGGTATTGTAAAAAGTTTAATTACGGTACTAAATACAAAGATTGTATTGCAAATTCCACGTGAGCAAACCTCAAGGCGCAGCTAGATTATTTTAATCGTTCAACTTCAAAATGTATGCAAACATGCTAATTCGGCATAGGCACAACACATTAGTGTTATCAACGAACCAGTTCGGACTCGGTTCATAAGAGGAATATTTATTTATAGTCAATATTAGCCTGTGGCATTCCGGCGAGGCGTGATCGGCAGCCTTATTAGCTATCTTGCAAAAGCAAAGCGATAGCCATAATTGCGCAAAATTTGCTTTTTTTCGCAAATTCGTATTACGTACAGCGAAATCCAAACCATAGCAGAGCGATGGCAAAGCCAAAGATAGTGCTGCCTCTGCCGAACAATCGAAGAACTATTTTGTGCATTCAATCGATTCAATCTCTTTGGCCCGAGTGAAGTTTTGCTATTATCTATGGCTTTTGACAGCGTTGCGATAACAATCAGCCAGCAATTTGAACTGTCAAATTGCGATTACAAGAAAGTAATATTTTTCTTCATCGCCTCTGATCGCTGCTTATTTTAAAGTGTATTGTCAGGGCTCGTGCGGTATTATTTATTATTAGAAGCATTTATTGATGAGCAGAGAAGAGATGTACGAGTAAAAACACATCACAACACAACACAATTAAAGCGTACCTAGGCTTCGAAATCAAGCCAACGTCTTGCAGCTTTTAGACTCAGAAAGAAAGAAGAAGAACAAAAGATCGTTTGGAAAATAAGGTAAGTAAAGTTATTTCCTAAGTAGGAACTAAAAACCTACATGGTTTTTATCAAAGATCTTTGGTTGTAAACATGTTATAAAACATTTGTCACGTCTTTAATTACGATGATATATTTTCAGGTCCTCACAGCATTGCCCTTTTTTTGCCATGGTTTTACTTATTATGATTGGTCAATAGTTTGTTGTTACTACAGTAGTTACTGTTTGAGTTAGTGTACTCAAAACTCTATACGGGTCTCGGGGAACTAGGTAAAATGGTCCCAGTATGACAGGACTGATCATCCGTCTGGCGCTTGTGCTGGCATCCCCAAAAAGTAAATAATAATGTAAATACTGAAGTTATGGGGTGTTGCAGTATAGAAGTTACTGTTTGATTAGTATTTGGGTCCATTTCTCCCGAACGGCCACATCTCTTGAATTATTTTGATCTAATACAATTTTGAAATGATCAAGAAAATAAACTATTCAAGAGAAATTCCTCAATACAATATTGAATTTGAATTGTGTATATTTTATATCAAAATTACTGTTTGTAGAAATACAACAAGATGTTTGAAATAAGCAAAATCAAATCCACTAATCTCTACAGGATGCCGGCTCAACAAACAGGGGTGAACAAGAGGTGTTAGCCAGTGGCCGACAGCAAAGAAATTGCATTGTGCGGAGGTTGTGATCTACGGGGTTAAATTAATATTACTTTTCAAATATAGTTGTACTTATGTAAATAGAATTCAGTAACCTATTTGTTATTTAAAAATATCTTTTATTCATTATAGGTATCTATTTGTTATGTTAAAATTTGAGGTTATTATGGTCAATATTTGAGATTGGCTTCTATTATAGTAGCCAAAACCATTTTTATAATTTTTGTCTAACCTATCGGGCTGTATGTTTATAAACACATGACACAAAAACTACTGGACCAAATTTAATACGGTTTTCACTGTTGTATTGATAATAATAATATTTGGTAGTGTATTGATAAGAAGTGTATTTATTTGTATAAAATGTAAGAAATAAAGAAATGTATGTAGTCAGTTGAATATTTTTTATTCAAATAGATAACATAAATGTATTTACAATTGTTATTTCTTTTCTTACAACTTAAAGACTGTACTAAGAGTTGGCCAGATACTTAGTACTTGCTATAGGTACTTATAGTACTTATTTATTAGTTTATTTCAAATAACAGAGATCCATAGTTGTGTTAGTAACAATTATTCTATGTTAGTACAATAGTTAGGTACTTATTTTTAATGAATTTATACAATTTATATCATAGAAATAAAATTTAGAATAATGACTAGTACCTTATAGGTATAGTACCTTAAAAATAAACTATACATTAAAAAGGTTGATTGTTTGAATTTGAACAAAACGACAAATATACGGACTCTATGTGCACACTATCACCATAACACAGCCTGTTTCCCAATAATAGCCAAGACTTTCTTGTCAACCTCGGACAGATCATCTTGGCTACTAGCATCACCACCTGTACCCAGAGCATCCTGCCTCCGTTTAGCCAGCTCGGTCTTGCTTTTGTGTTTCAAGTCAGCCCAGTACTATAACAATAAAAAGTTATATGAAGAAAGAAAGACAAAAATGCACATAAAGTGATTTGTACAAACCTAAGCAGCAAAATATTAATTGGTATTCTATACTTCTTTACTTATTCTACCTACTTACCTTTTTTCATCGTTCTCCAGATTTAGTTGATCCAGAGCCATAGGAATTGAGCTTATTAGCAAGGTCACTCCACTGTTTATCTACTGCTTCTTTAGACCTTGCTCCAAGCCCCACTCCTTTTGCAATTAAAGGATGTTCCGCAAGGAAATCCAACAACTCCTCCAGTTGCTCGTTTGATACTCTGTTTGCCATTTCCTAAAACACCGAATAGGTATTTATATTACAAACTAAACTTTGCTGCACAAACATTACACACATTATTTTAAATCACAGCATCACTGTGCCTACTTACTTTGTGAGAGCTGCTGATCCAATGGAGTCATTTTTCACGAATACAAACAAAATCATAACAACGTGACCACTTGTAACACAAGAATGCACCATACTAACAAATTTACCACTTGAAATAGGCGCCAACAATGATATATTATAATACTCTTGTTTATATAGTATATCATTGGGCGCCAAGCTATTTTTTCTGATAAGTTTTTTCATATTCGTATTGAAAACACTTGCAAACGTGAAATTCCGCGAAACATCTGTTTGAAATTGACATTCATTCCTATAAATTAGTTCCTCCTGATTGCTACTCAATTGCTTTTGTCGCTAGTGTCTATGCTAAAACTAGCGAAAAGTGCATTTAAAGCCACCAGCGAGCGAGTAGCCAGCGATCACATACGTAATACGATTTTTTTTGGCGATAAGCAATCGATCGCGCGGTCACTGCGCGATCACTGCGCGATTTTCGCTGATTGCTAAAAGATAGCTAATAAGGCTGCGGGACCAGACATGGGCAAATACTGTGGCCTAATTCTCGTATTCAAAGTCGCTGCGACATCGTAGCGACAATATTCAAAGTATGGCAATTTATAGTGTCTCACCGCTCACACACTGCAAGTCGCCACGATGTCGCATGGACTTTTACGTTATACGAGAAAAAAAGACACTAGTGTTTTACGTCCAGACCTTACTTTAATGTAGTCTAACCATAGGTCCAGGTTTTAGTCCGGTGCTTGCCCATAACTGATGTGGACGACTTGGATTGGGAAGCCTTGTTGAGGATATTGCTGTCGGGAGAATCAAAAGTGATGTGTCGTAAGTTCTTATTTATCGAGTCGGATCGGAACGCCTATTTAAACTAAAAATAAGTGAAAAATCACAAGTATCCTTAGCAACATCATTATCTACAGCCTTCCGTGGCCCACTGCTGGGTATAGGCCTCCTTCTGTCTACGCCAACCTTCTCGGTCCTGGGCCATCCTACTCCAGTTATTGCCAGGCATCTAGCTGCCGGGCGCCCTACGCTCTTTAGCAAATGTCAAATAATAAATGAACAACATTCAACGGCCCACATACAACACAGAACACGCTTGTGTCTTGGGACACAAACATAGAAAGGAGTATAACACATTCAAAAGTGTAAAAGAATATTTGCGGTAATAATAACAAATAGTTGCTCATGTTAGTTTGGAATCAAACCCGAGACCTAAAACGGACCAGTGTTGCCACCAATACATCACGGAGTCTAATTTTATTGTCTAGATCAAGGCCAGGGTCTAAAAAGGCTACTTTGACAAATCAGAATATGATCCAATTCCCATTTCCTAAATATTTAAAAATGAACTTTATAAAATACATAATAAGGTTAGAAGTCCTTGCTTTAAATGCGATTGAGTATCCGGCCGTAAGTCTAACATGATTTATGACTTCTTCTTCTAAGTACATCTGTAGGTATAATCTAATCGAATTACGTGTGAGTCAAGTAATGACCGACGTGGCTTGAAATTAGATGGGTTGCTACTTGAAGGCCACTCAATTACAAATATTTGGTAGAGTATAAAAAGATGGGTTTGCTCTTGAACACAATCTTGCCTGAGGACAGGTCTACGGTGTAGCAGCTTACACAGAAGCAGTAATTTAATGTCATCTCAATAATATGTAAACTTTAAGTTGTTACACGCGAATTAAAAACATTTTACTATATAAATTTACATAAACTAGTTTTCATTTTAGTTCCAGTAGACCTCATGTATGAAGTTTCAATGTGCGTTTGTCTATTTTTTCCTATCGTGATTCACAGAGAAGTATGATACTGAATGCTAAAATATGAAATAGATTTATTTTTATTTCTCTACGCACGAAAATAACAAGAATATAAATATTCGACGTCACACGGGCTCATGCGTCTCTTTCGTAAAATGTACCCTAGTCGCATAATGGCTCTTTCGCAGAATCTTTCTTTTTCAGAATGTCTCTTTCGCAAAATGTCACGACAGGGACTTAGAATAAACGATTTTCAAAGCAAACAACGACTTCGACCAGACGACGAGAACGCACTTCGACCAGATTGCGGAACTTCTTAAAAAGGGAGATATTAGGAGCACCCATAACCGGAGAGCATGTATGAAGAGAGTGATGAGTGTAGAGGAAGCGAGAGAGATCTGTAAGGATCGTAGCAAGTGGAAATGGCTAGTCTAACGGGCTTTGCGAACCGCTAAGGTATGGAATTCTCTCCCCGCGTCGCTGTTTCCCGAAAAATATAATTTAGGGGTTTTCAAGGCAAGAGTGAATAGGCATATTTTGAGCTTGCGTGTACCACCCTAGACCTCATCTATGCTTCCCATAAGGCAAGATTGAGGTCAAATGCACTCAAATCTCTAATAAAAAAAATAAATAAAAATAAGGAGTGATAATATGTATGTATGTATACATACATTTTTGCGCGAGCTGTCACAGGGCCCACCCACCATGATTGAAAATGCCAAGTCGATACTTGTATGTAAATAACATTGGTCTGGCTCATCATTTGGTGATAAGAGTTGATAAGAACAGTCGTGACCTTCATTCTTACTGTAAATCAGTTTTCCACGAATTGGACTTTGAGCCGTAACAGATTTGGATGATTTAAAGCAACAAATGAGGTTGATATTTCAGGCGCTTCTTTTTACGATAGGTGCATGTGTATGTATGCGTGCATGTCTGTGACATTGTAGCTTCTAAATGGAAGGAATGTATTAATTTTTCGCATTGTATATTGTTGCTGTGCCCACAGCACAGAAAGCGAGGAAGGCCTAAGACAAGATGGTCGGATGAACTTAGGGCATACGACAGAAAGTGGTTTGAAAAGACCAGAGATAGGGACACATGGAAAGAGAGTGGGGAGGCTTTTGCTCAGAGTGAGACATATTAAAGCTACAAATATATATATATTGTGGTGAGAAATAAAAAAAAATGAATTTGAATTTTTTGAATAATTATGCGAAAGGCTTGTTTGTTGTTAATATTCTCTTCATTCCTTTATCCATGTCTCATGAAAACTAGATGATGTCATCATCATTAATGACGTTACAGTTATCTTACGATTTACTTACTGTGGATAACAACAATGTCATATTTCTTTAAAAATCCTCGCATCTGATAATAATCTATTTGCCAATAGATTTCTGTCTGTTGTCATGTGATAACCTTATCATAATGGATCCTGGAGTTCTATTCATGATAGTGACACATTCGGACCTTGTTACTTCGCTTACTGATAAAATCTCAGTGCATATGCATATGCTACTTTTTGCAATTACTTTTATCATCATTATATTCAGCCCACATTAACCCACTGGTGGGTCTCCCTTTTTCAGCCCACATTAACCCACTGGTGGGTCTCCCTTTTTCAGCCCACATTAACCCACTGGTGGGTCTCCCTTTTTTTCGCCACTTCTTACGGTCCTGTCCTGTGCCAGTCTTATTTATCTTGACCAGCGGTTTGGTGGTTTAACTACTGGTCGCTGTCCCATTACTTTACAAAGGTATAAAATTTATAAACTAAATGGCTGATGACTAATGGCTTGAGGTCTTCTATTCAGAATGTTAATAGGCTATCAGTAATTTTATCAGCAAAATAAAACAGGTCTTTGTTTTTTTGATGTCTTTAAACTAACTTATTCTATTCAACCTTTACCACCTTTACTAGTAATTATTACAAAGTCAAAGTCGAAGTCAATTTTTTTTATTGAAACTTGGCCTTCAAAGAAGGCTCTTTTTCACGTCGATAACTATACAGTTATTATGAAGATATAATTTTAATATGTGATCTAAGTTAGTACTTAGGTACTTATGCGCAACTTAAGTGGTTAAAGTAGGTATTTCGATTATAGCCATGTCAGATCGTTAGCAACAAATAAACATTGATAAATCGTACTATCAATATCAATACATATAAGAACTGTAACAGGGCTGTGTCTGTACGATATATTTAAGAAAATGATTATGGAGGTCTTTCTAGGGCCAATATGTCTTTCTGTCTGTATGGTTGTCCGCGCATCACGAATAAACTACTAGACGAAATTTGATGCGGTTTTCATTGTTGCATTGTTGAAGGTCTAACTGAGATATTGATGATGGTAAATTACGCGCACGAAGTCGCGGGCACAGGCTAGTAGATAATAATCCGGTAAGGCTCACGTGTTTGCAAAGTGTCTAAGTTTATTTACTGCGATAATATTTTATGCAAACGTTCGTATAGATTACGATAAATAAATATTATGTTACCGTCACTTTGAAATTATATGTAGGTAGTATATGAATATTCCAAGTGATTGTAATCGGCTTTAGAGCTACCTTATGTATATAGGAATTATGTACATAAAGAAGATTATATAAGAAAAAATAGCATCATTATTGTAAATGTAACAGTTATTACTGTTACATTTACGACGACCTCAGTGGCCTAACGGTTATCACGCCAGACTGCCACACCGGGGGTCCCGGGTTCGATCCCCGGTCAGGTCAAGATGGAAAATGATCTTTTTCAGATTGGCCTGGGTCTTGGATGTTTATCTATATATGTATTTGTCATAAAATATAGTATCGTTGAGTTAGTATCCCATAACACAAGTCTCGAACTTACTTTGGGGCTAACTCAATCTGTGTGATTTGTCCGTATATATTTATTTATTTATTTACAATAATGAAAACCTCTACGAAATAGAATTCTGAAAAACCTTTATGCTACACCCATACACATCCATAAATAGAACAAAATGTTTAAAAAATTCGCTAAAATTTGGCGTACTATATCGAAGTTGTTCATTGGAGAATTGGAGAGTGAATTTACTTAATGAAAAACAATCATTTGACGTCAAAGGAAGATAATAGCATCAACAAACAAGGCGCTTACATAACAGACAGGTATATAACCAAGGTATATAACAGATAACTAGGTATATACATTTTTATACAAAGTTTATTTACATAACAAACGTTTCCACTTCGTACCCTACACGTGCTCTCGAATGCGACTCGATGACGTCATTATTCGAAAATACTCGGGCAACCTTGATCGCTCGCGAATCTCTTTGGCGCCCACACTCCGTACTATTACTGTTACGTAATCAACGCTAGAACTCAATAGCATAATCATTAAGATAAAGTAATATAGATAAGAAAAAAAGCGCTTTGGAGGCGGTGGTAACCTTAGCTTTAAGCCTGGATCACACGTTTTTAGCCAAAACAGGCGTTACTGAATTGACCCTGGTGCCAAAACTAGATCATTATTGATAATAAAAATAGTACTATAGGCTTCTCAAATAACTGCTACTACTTATACGAGACAGATAAAAATATTTTGCCTTTTATTTTTGCGTAAATACCTTCCAGAAAACACGAAAAATACGAAAAACAAGGTTCACGGCTTTAACGAAATCATTATGTAAAACACAAATTATAATTTCTACATAATGTTAAATCGCGAGTTTATTAAACTAGCTACAAGTTGCTCGTTTTAGATTTTTGAAAAATAACTCAAAAAAAAATATTATATATCGTAACAATTCACTAAGAAATTCCTCATACATTTTTTGTATGGCAATGCCATTGCTCAATATATACGAGTTCCAAGCCCACGAAAAATCAGTCTGCCGGTAAGAGTCAAGGGGAATCCACGTCGCTCTGCTGCTCGGGAGGCATTTAATTTTCGCGTGTTCATGTATTCACAGACAGCAGAGAGTAATGTAGATCAGAGTTACATATTTATTACTTTTAATCTTTTTAAAATGTATATAGGTACCATTTGCATACTCATGAATGATGGCCGACAATTTTTGATGAAATAGAAATCGTAATGAATCGAAATCATAGAAATCGAAATTATAAAAATCTAAATAAATCTAAATCAAGATCCAAGATGGCGGACAACTTTTTTTTTAATTTTGCGGTATGTACCTATATCGTTTCATAAAGTTTTTCAGTGCGCTGATTACGAAAAATAACATTTATTTTGAGTTAAAAGATGGCGGATAACTTTTTTTTTCAATTTTACAATATGGGTATGTTTTTAGAGGTTTTTCGGTGCGCTAATGACAAAAATAACATTTATTTTGAGATCCAAGATGGCGGGCAGTTTTTTTTTCAAGTTTACAATATGGGTATGGTTATATAGGTTTTTTGTGGATGACGAAAATAACATTTATTTTGAGATCCAAGATGGAGGACAGTTTTTTATTTTTATTTTACAATATGGGTATCGTTTTCTAGGTTTTTTAGATGTTGATGACGAAAATTAACATTTATTTTGAGATCCAAGATGGCTGACAGTTTTTTATTATTTTACAATATGGGTATCGTTTAATAGGTTTTCGGGGACGCTGATCTTAAAATAAATGTTATTTTGGTCATCAGCGTCCCCAAAAACCCATAAAACGATACCCATATTGTAAAATAAAATAAAAAACTGTCCTCCATCTTGGATCTCAAAATAAATGTTATTTTCGTCATCAGCGTCCCCAAAAACCTATATAACCATACCCATATTGTAAAATTTAAAAAAAAGTTGTCCGCCATCTTGGATCTCAAAATAAATGTTATTTTCGTCATCAGCGTCCCCAAAAACCTATATAACCATACCCATATTGTAAAATTAAAAAAAAAGTTGTCCGCCATCTTGGATCTCAAAATAAATGTTATTTTCGTCATCAGCGTCCCCAAAAACCTACAACATGTTAACCATATTGCAAAATTGAAAAAATTAATTGTCCGCCATCTTGGATCTCAAAATAAATGTTATTTGTGTCATCAGCGCACCGAAATACCTATATAACCATACCCATATTGTAAACTTGAAAAAAAAGTTGTCCGCCATCTTGGATCTCAAAATAAATATTATTTTTGTCATCAGCGCACCGAAATACCTATATAACCATACCCATATTGTAAACTTGAAAAAAAAATGTCCGCCATCTTGGATCTCAAAATAAATGTTATTTTCGTAATCAGCGCACTGAAACACTTATAAAATGATACCCATATTGCAAAATTAAAAAAAAGTTGTCCGCCATCTTGGATCCAAAAATACTATTTTTGTAAACCTCATCCCGAAAAATTGGCCTTCATGGGATGCCAGGCAGATGTTTAACATCTTAGCATCCTGGCACGACGGTCATGCTATTTTCTGTCGCGGCATTCGTGTCCATTTTACTGCCAAGTCGCGCCAAGTATGTTTTACATAAGAAAATGGTCGTAATTTTATTTTTAGTATTCATTACCGTAAAGCAAGAAAAATAATTATATAGGTACCAACAAATTCTTTGCCGGATCCCTGTCACTTATTACTTCGGGTTGGCGGCAATCTCACGTCGATGTGTGCGTGTGACTTGCACACAGCCAGCTGCGGTCTATCAAATACCTAAACTCGGTCGGGCGCGCGGACGTGATACACTCTTAAGTAATTTTATGACGTCAACTAACTAAAAAACAAGAATGTGACGATTTATAAGTGCTATTTTTAAGCCTATATAAATAAAAATAATTGACTTTGACTTTGAGCAAAAAAGTTTGCCGTCATGAGGTCCCGGCAGATGTAAAAAGAGCATTGTGGCACGACGAATTATGCAAATTTCCATCACGGCATTCGAGTCGATTTGACTGCAAGGCGCGCCAATAGATGCTTTCAAAGGGTCTCTATTGTTTCCCCTAATTTTTTGTACTCCTAATGTAGTTTGGTGCACAAACTTTTAGTACAACATTGTTTCGTACATTATTATGAATTCTAATTTAGTTTAGCCTATTTTTGATTCGCCTAAGTTTTTTATCGCCGTATATTTACTTTTCAAATAAGTCATTAGGCCTAATAATTGATTATTTCTAATATTCACAAATACTAATTAATATTTCGTACAAAGCAATTAAGCACAAAATTGTAACACCTAATTATTTCTGTTATAATAATTTCTGATAATTATTACAAAGTATTTAAATCTGATAGGGGGGGACTAAAATTAAACATTGATGGATTTGTGTTTGATAAATGTCGAGAAGTAAAAGAAAGTTACATTAGGCGTGTGAACTAAAGCGTGCAGCATGCAAGCAAGCATACAGCATGCAAGAAAGCCTGCAGCATGCAAGCAAGCATGCCGCATGCAAGCAAGCATGCAGCATGCAAGCAAGCATGCAGCATGCAAGCAAGCATGCAGCATGCAAGTATTTTCTGGGTGGCTCCACCAGAAGACTCGCTCCGTCGGCCCTTCGATTCATTCATGCACTCGACCTCGCTACGCTCGAGAGGTCGCCGGCTCGCTTCGCTCGCCACCTCCCTCGCTGCGCTTCGGCCTCGTGCCTTCATTTCTTCAGGACCTCCTTCGCGAGCTTCTGCTTCCGCGCGAATGAATAACACTCTAATATAGGGCAAACTTGAGCCACGTGGAGTCGGGGTGCTCTAAGTCGGATCTGTGACTTATCAAGATTTTTAGGAATTATTATTAGTAGTGCATTACTAACATCATTCTGAAATGATTGACGACAGACTGGACTGTTCTTATCTCCGGCACTGCTGTGATAGACATGTCACAGTACCCATGCCGGTGAGAAAGTGCTAATAGTAATAATTAAATTTACTAATATTCAATTAGTTATAATTATAAGAAGTGATTATTACAGTAAGTAATAATTGTCTCAAACAAATTTATACGAGGATATCGTTACGTGTAAAAAATTAAAAGCCAAACGATTTTAGAACATCTAATAATAAAGACTCAAAAATTGCATCTAATAATTATTAGGCTAAATTATTATTGTGCAAAAACATCAATTAGGCGAGACAATAATTGTGCATAACATGTTTAGGCCAATAAGGTTCGGCGAAGTGAAATTAGAGACAAAAATTTTAAGCGAAACAAAGGGCACCCCGCTTTCAAAAAAGTAAAACTCTCTGGAAAGTAAAAAAACATTCCACAGAGTTTTATTTTTTGATGTAAAAATGTTTTGCTTATAATTCAAAAGGAGCACATGCTCTTCTTGTACAAATTCTATGGATAATGGACAACATCTTGAATTTATTGCATTCTATATATTTAAATATAAAAACTAGATAAATATCTTAAATTCAAATGACACTATAATTTTACTTTGAGGAAACTTCAGAAATTTATTTGTAAAAAACCGGCCAAGCGCGAGTCAAACTCGCGCACACCGTAGCGAGAGTTCCATACATACGCAAAGCATCTCAAATTATTGCTCTTACTAAAAGACAGGTACGGAACCCTAATAACTACCCATTACATCTTTGATATCGTATTATATTTCATAAAATGAATGATGGAAATTAAGAAAAAAAATAGCAAAATAAACCACGGTGCTACAAGCTTGTTGCTACGAAGCGCGCCTGCTTGTAGCCCCTTGTAGCAGTTTCGTAGGAAAGTCGTAGCATAGGAAACCGCTACGGATTTTTACGCATAATTTCGATTTACTGAAATTCACCCTCCTCTATATGCGAAAGTTTAGAGCATCGTGTATTGATGGATAGAAAATAAAATCATTCTTTAATAAAAAAAAATCTTCTAACTTTATGGTACGGATCTTTTTGCCCTCACGTTCTATAAACAAAGTTCTCCTAAACGGATTGGAAAACGAAAATCGCATAAAAATTTATAAAAATATTGACATTGGTATATATATATATCTTGGTATATTTTATACCAAAATTTCACGATTCACATAAACTTCTAGGCTGAATTAAAGCCTATTTGAAAAAGAACTGTCATTCAACTGAATTTCACCAAGACCGTATACGAGTAACAATCCAGGTGATTTCTAAAGCCTAGGTCTCTTGATAACGACGACGCCAGCCGCTGCGACCGACGGACTACTAATGTGATCGAATAACATTGAGAATGGTCTCTTGTATCGTCGATATCAGCGCAACGTTGAATGGGAAGCGGCTTTGCGGCGTCTCGGATTCTCAATGTCTCATCGCTTCTGTTATCTTCATCCATCCCTCAATGTAAAAAAGGGTGGTTTTTTCCTATGTCAATGTCAAAGTCAATTTTTTTTGTTGAAACTTGGCCTTCAAAGAAGGCTCTTTTCAACGTCGAAAACTAATTATTTGATCATAATCAATGACATTCTAATCTCATGTGTATTAGAATGTCATTGATCATAATATATTATGTCTCAAAGCTACAAACTACTAGCATTTCGGAACGACCACTGCTGAGAAGAAATTCCGAAAGAAACTCATGAAACAGTCTTGGTCGCCTAACATGCCAGAGGAGCTATTTATTAACTTTATACATACACTAGATTGTGTACAGTCAAAAATAAAATATAAAAAACAAATATAATAAAACATGTTATATTTGTGATCGAGTGCCATCCAGACCACACAATTTTCTGTGATCCACGCCTACTCACGCGCACGAGAAATGCTCACTCCAATAGATTTTTATTGCGTTTTTATTAATCGATGCGGGTTTGGTCGTAAAGTTATTAACAAATGCATCGGGGCAGGATCTGGGGTTCTTCCTTTATGAGGTGAGCAATACCGACATAAAAATGGTCAGTAAATGAAGGACATAATTTAAAGTCTAAAAAGGCCACTTTGACACCCAGAATATGATCCATTTCCATTTCCTAAATATTTGAAAATGCACCTTATACGAATACTCATAAGATTCATTTTCAAACATTTAGGAAATGGGAAGTGGATCATATTCTGAATTGTCAAAGTGGCCTTTTTAGACCCCCTGACCTTGACATTTAATCTTAAGATTGTTTTACATTTGGATTTATTTTTAACCGACAAAATAAGGAGATTTTCAGTTTAACCTGTATGTTTGTATGTATATAATATAAGTATCTCGTGTTTGGCTGAACCGATTTTTACAAGCTTTTTTAACTTGCATTAGCAAATAAGAACCACTTCCACTAGTTACAGTAACACAGTTGAAATTGTATACATCATGAGTTCCGATGACAATGCATTATTTTTTTATCGTGATTAGGTATAATTAAGACTGATAAGCATGATTAAAATGACTGTTCGGTTCGGCTTCAACCTATGGCTTCAACGGTTAACTACACCTTCATTTTTTTTCACACATCTTGATGACAATAAACTGGTGCTAAAAATGATTTTTTGTAAAAAAAAAAACTGTTTTACTCTACTTGTCCGCTAATAAAAACACTTCTACAAATGAAATGTACCTAAAAATTAATTGTATATTGTTGTAAACCTATGATTTGTGTATAAACATTTATTTTCAACTGTGTTATGGCAGGTCACGTAGTGTTGTTTGAAACTTGAGTTTGAAGTTTTTCTTGCCTAATTTACGTAAATACGTAATTTGCGGGCAACATTGTACAAAACAACGTACTTAAATATAATTAAATACGCTAATATTATATCGATCTAGCCTATTTACATATATGCTAATCTAGAGTCTATCCGTGTACCAAATTGCAGCTTACCTTACACGGGAGTGTTCTGGTGCAACGTGTCAATGATTTTCAGCGTGACCTATAATTTGTTTTTGAAAATTGTTTTCACTTACAGCTGATTTGATACGAAAATGTAAAACCAACGCAAGAATAATTACAAATTTGTAGTTACCATTCGTTTATTGCTTTAGCTGCCAAGTTGTTTGCGCAAATGTTATCGGGGTTTAAGGTGACTCATTCTTATATTAAGTATAAAATACGGACCCATGTCGGTAAAATATAAATAATTATATAATTGTCACCTAAATAATTAAAAAAAAATATTAGAATTTAAGTTTATTTTTGTGTTTCATATGTATTTAGTAAGAAGCCAAGTTGTAATACTGTTGTGTGCCCTATAAAGTATTTTTATTATAAAAAAAATAACACATAGGTGTAAATAACTCAAAGATAATACATATAAAAAACAATTTAAGTAAGTTGTATAATTTTTGTAATAAAATGAGGTAAAATTAGGGACGGACGTTTGTTGAAGTGGTTTGATTTGATTTAGACACATGTTTTATCAAAAAAATCAACTTAGGAATGTTAGCAAATAAGCACTAATTCGTTTGAGAAGCCACTGAGTTACTTTTTTACTGTAGGATTATCAAAAAGCACAGTCAAAACCGGTTCTGTTCCAACCTTGGAAGCAAGAATTATGCCAAACACGTGGTTGATGTTTACGATGTTAGCTTCACAACAATGGTGGCAGGACTATGGGTAGCAACTAATTGTTCACGTGTTAGCAATTTTGGGGCTTTATTTCGCATTTGATACTGTTGTGGCTTGCATGAATTTCCTCTACGCTTAACCTTTCTCAGACCTCATCTAACACTAAAATGATGAATCCTTTCAGGCGCTCAAAGCCTTTTTTTTTGATTCGCACGCGTTAGAAAGACAGAAAATAATAGATAACTAGATATTTATTTTGTATATATCACTCTCACTACATATCGTGTATTCTTCATGACTGAATGTCGTGGAATGGAACACATCAACGACCATTTTAACAGTGGCAATGGTGTGGCCTGAAAGTTATACTAGATTATTAACTAAACCAACTATGTACATACATCATACATAACGTACCTATATCATCCGATTGGTCAAACGAAGGACGCTACAATAAACAACATTTCCAGTTTGCAAAATATTTAAAAAAAACGAGAAATATCTGGAAATAATGCTAATACTCTCAGAGTCGATTTGTATTTATTTATTCAAAATAGTCCATTGTTCAGCGAAGTGGTGTCAACATTCTAAGAATAATATTTTCCTATTGTAGCCAAGTCCAAGGCCACATAGTTACACATTTATATGTCGTGACTGAATCAACTTGGAATCGACTTATCCTAAACGTAAAGAAAACATTATTAGGCGAATTAAAATATTAATTTTTTTTTTTTAATTGCTGAACCAAAAATTCTGAATTTTTTTCAGGCTTATCTGGAATGTTATTCCAACTTAAAAAATATATAAAATATTCAAGCGTTTAAAAAAAAAAAATATATTGCCTATTACTTCGTTTTACTGTGGGGCATCCGCAAGCTTCAAGTAAAATGATATTACCATGTTTTTAGCGGTATATAGTGGGGAGTACATTTAATTAAGGAACAAAACGGAATAATGGAAATAGTTCTCCAAAAATAACTTTCTGTTATACGAAATCAGCTTTGTTTAGAGGAACAATAAAAGATATTGCCATTTAAATGGCGTGAAACAACGCTGGACCATTTCCAATTTCCATCAGATTTTCATTGTTCGTCTGGTGTGACGTATAGGAAAGCAGTTTTGTTTTTTTTTTATATCTTTGTGAACCTTTTAACAATCAAATTTAACTATTTCTACCTTACTCTCTGTTTGGTCTAATGGTAGATTGGTAGAGAATGCCATTTGGCGACCAATCTATATATATATATATACTAGCTTTTGCCCGCGGCTTCGCCCGCGTGAATTTCCCACGGGAACAGTGCTTTTTCCCGGGATAAAAAGTAGCCTATGTGCTATTCCAGGTCATTATCTACCTCTGTACCAAATTTCATCGAAATCCGTCCAGTAGATTTTGCGTGATTGAGTAACAAACATCCTCACAAACTCACAAATTCACAAATTCACAAACTCACAAACTCACATCCAAACTTTCGCATTTATAATATTAGTATGGATACCTCAAAGCTGACTGACTGACTGACATAGTGATCTATCAACGCATAGCCCAAACAACTGGACGGATCGGGCTGAAATTTGGCATGCAGGTAGATGTTATGACGTAGGCATCCGCTAAGAAATGATTAACGCGAGCAAAGCCGCGGGCGCCAGCTAGTTGTACATAATTTTCAAAATTTAGTGTAGTAAAGTTTTAAATAAATAAATTTTTCAGCCGCAGGAAGTCCACAGGTGGACATAGGCTTCCATTCGAACTATTATCATTTCCAAAATGACTGCTCGGAGCAGCCTGCATCCAGCGCTTCCCTGCAATCTTGGTCAGGTCGACCGACCACCTGGTTGGTGGGTGACCAACGTTAAGCATACCGAGAAATTGACGAGCCTTGAGATCTGTACAGCTTTAATATAAATTGCACTGAAATTGAAGTTTCAGTGAAGGAAGAGGTAAATATCAAAGTTTGCGTTTACGTTTGTCATACTATTTGACAGTCTATTTTGCCTAACCGGTACGGTTATGGGTTCGGTTAAAATAAGCGTTACTGTCAAAGTTAGACGGTGCAACCCAGCTAATAACATGATAAACGTAGAAGATATTCTGCATTGACAACTAGGACGGGCGGACGGACTGAACGATCTTATAAGGGTTTCTTGTCGGACTACGGAACCCTAAAAAATGAATGTACTATGAGATTGAGAGTAATAGAAAAATATATAGGTACTAAGTTCTTTGAACTTCGTTCTATGCACAATAAATCTTACAAAAAATACACGAACAAACTACTTCAAGATCATTGAAACAAAAATTTACATATTAATATCAATAACTTGACTTTAATCTTCAAATCATCAATCTTTCAATGACGTGACGTCATGGAATCGCGTGTAAAAACAACTCGACCAAATTAATTGAAAGTATGAATGAAACAAAAACAAACAAGCTTATCATATCAATTCAGCCAATTTAGCCATCAATTGATCTAACCATTATGTGTGAAGTACAAAAATAGAATTGAGCTGCTATCCACAAGGAAACATAATTTTGTTTAGTGTTATGCACAGAAAGCGAGGAAGGCCTAAGACAAGATGGTCGGATGAACTTAGGGCATTCGACAGAAAGTGGATAGAAAAGACCTGAGATAGGGACACATGGAAAGAGAGTGGGAAGGCTTTTGTCCAGCAGTGGGACATGTTATAGCTACAAAAAAAAACACGGCAAACGCTTCGCGCTCGAAATGAAGTAAATAAATAAAAGTAAAGAAGAAAATATAATTAAAAATAACACATTTATAGACAGCCTGGAAGTGATTATTCAAGGCAAAGACGTTTAAATAAGGCATTGGCACAGAACACTATGAATTCCAATATAACATAAGATAGCACTCGAAATTCTCGTGGGTGAGGGAGTGGGAAGGTTGTTATGGAACGAGAAAATCGTTTTTATAGTAGCTGTAGCAAACTTAACAATGCTGAAGAGAAAGAACTCTTATCCATTCATTTACCTACGAGTATAAAAGCTTGTAATATACCGCTAACTAAAACAATAGTTGAAGACAGACTTGACAATCAAGTCAATCACGAAGGTGTTACAAATAATGACGCAGATCATGACTATAATATAATTCAATCGAAAATTAAAATAGACTCATACCTAATGCAAAAACACGGTTAACGATAATATTATTATTGCAAATTATTTTCATACTACTTATGAGTTGTGGACTGTACTTTGAGATACTTTGCCGATCTGACTGAGTAAGGCGCTGGTGGAGTTGGAATAAAATACTTGATGAGCTTCAAAGACTAGCATCTGGCTGCGTGCTGGACCATAGTGGAGACTTCTTGGTAACTTGGAGGAGATAACTGGACTGGGAACGCTAAACTTCCCGTATTATATGATCTAATTGTATGTCTCACTACGTATAGCTATGGCCGAGCAGACGTGAAATGTAGTCATGTAATTGGTTAATAATTTTCACATAACATTATAATTTTACATATGTGCGATATTAAGCTTTTACATAACAGTGTTTGGAGTGAAAAGTACATATTTTGTCTCATTCGACATTTAACGGTTATTACCGTGTTGCGCTATTGTGCGCTTACATGTATTGAACATAAGGTTTATATTTTATTAACAATAAGATTATTTCGTATACATAGCAAAATGTAGGATATGATTATAGGTACATTATTAACTATGGATATATGATAGTGTGTACATAACTAATGTAGGATATTATAACTTTACAAACAAAATGACTATACAAACTGATTAACTAGCCTAAGTATATTATTAAAATTATTAAAATTAATCCTACATGCGACAGTCTCCCCACGTGCGCTAGCACTACTTAACAGAGGAGCATATAACTATTAAACGTGCACTGGGACGTCGAATGGAGCCTGCGACGGTGTCGATGTCTGCTACTCGTACTTCGACTCGTCGTCCAGCCGGGCCGGGGTATGTGTTCCGTCTTCCTTGAGGCCAGGTCCCTCGTGGCATCGTGTTGTCTGCCATTCCAAAAGTTGTCAGCTAGTAATTGACAGACTTTCCATGAACTGAGAGATAGTTTATGGTCATTAAAGAAACCAAAAAGGGATATGGCATTGGACCAACCAATCAGGAGATGACTGGGGGCCAGGGCTTTTATGCCCAAATAGAGTTTGACGGGAGTGAGAGGGCGCGAGTTGATGATATACTCGGCCTCTAGAAGCACTGTATGGAGAACCTCTTCATGAGGTGACGTTTCTTTGAGGGTGGTTTTGAGGGCGGTCTTGACGCTGCCCACCAATCTTTCCCACGCTCCTCCTGCTGATGGGTTGCCAGGAGGGATTTTTTTCCATGTGATGCCTCGAGATGTAGTGAATGGTAACATCTCTTCTGGGAGGGTTGTTATTGCTTCTTTCAGTTCTCGTTCAGCGCCGATGAAATTGGTGCCGTTGTCTGAATAGAGCACTGTGGGAGTGCCTCTGCGGGCTGACATACGTCGGAGGGCGAGGATCATTGAAGCGGATGACAATGATGCTGCTAGTTCCAAATGGACGGCTCTGGTAGTGAGGCAGGTGAACAACACGCCCCATCGCTTTTCACGTCTTCGGCCAATAGTAATGTTCATGGGACCAAACAGGTCGACCCCGGTGGCAGTGAAGGGCGGCTGGTATGACTGTAGCCTTTCTTTAGGTATGTCGCCTTCTGGAACCTTCATTGGTGGCCCTCTGTATGTACGACACCACTGGCATTTGTTTGATATGTATCGTATTACACCCTTAGGCCAACGATGTAGAATCTCTGCTTAAGTTCGTTAATTACAGTCGCGTGATTGCCATGGTTCATTTTCTCATGGTAGTGTTGTATGAGAAGTGCAGCGAACTCTTCCTTAGCATGTAAAACAGGGATGGACGCTTCTGTTTCTGTCAATGCGTGAGTCCAATACAATTATCCCATTCTTATCAAGTACAACAGCGACTTTATATAACGGAGATTTTTTATGTAATCGTTTATTCTTTTTTAGGTCTTCCATTTCTTCGTGAAATGATACATTTTGACTTCGTCTAATTAATAAGAGCTCGGCGAGCCTAATATGCCCCAGACTCATTTCTGTTTCTGTATTCTTTATTAGCAAATGGGCCTTGAATGCCTCGGCCGCAACCAGGACGCAAGCCGTAGCCCTAACAAGCCTAGTGTATTTAGAAAACCTACTTACTAAAGGGAGATAATCGAATTGATTTTGATTCTTATTCCTAACTGTACAAATTAATTTATTATTATTACGTTCTTCGCCCGTTGGCGCTACCTGTGGGGAGTTATCGCCCTGTACGGGCCAAAAATCTGTTGAACGTTTAATAAATTCTGGGCCGCGAAACCAACGGTGGTTTGCGCCGAATTGCGCCGGCACGCCCTTTGTCGCGTCGTCCGCAACATTCTGGGCGCTAGGTACCCACCGCCAGTCAGCTGGCGTGGTACTGTCTTCGATCTCCGCTAACCTATGCGCGACAAAACTCTTAAACTTGCGCGGATCAGCCTTAATCCATGCTAAGACAGTACGTGAATCCGACCAAAAATATCTATTTTCTATCTCATAGTCAGATTCTTTAACAATTGATTTAGCTAGTCTAGTACCTAAGACACAGCTTTGAAGCTCCAAACGTGGTATAGATAACGTTTTTAATGGAGCTACGCGAGCCTTCGCGGTAACGAGAGTGGCGGCTTTCCCCCACTCTCCGCTTTCGCTCGCGGTGACAAAGTATACGACTGCAGCGTAAATCTTTTCACTCGCGTCGCAAAACACGTGCATATTGACTTTCCTATTTGCCGCAGGTACGTATCGTGGGATTTCAAGATTGTCGAGTTGTTTTACGTTTTTAATAAATGCCATCCATGATTCCCTGCATTCCGGTGGAATTTCATCATCCCAGCCAATACCAGTGCGCCATATCTCTTGCATCAGAGCCTTTCCTAGCACGGATATTGGCGAGATATATCCCACGGGATCAAAGATTGACATAACACAACTCGTTACCTGACGTTTGGTGGGTAGCACTTCGTTATTTAGGACCTCAAATGGTGTTTTTCGCATATTAACTTGAAAACCTAACGTATCTCTACCGTGGTTCCATTTGAGACCTAATGTGCGTTCCACATTATTTTTTGCAATAATAGCGGAGTCCGTATTACCCGCTGTGACGTCACTGATCACGCTCTGTACATTGCTAGCGAATCCTGTTAACTCGAATGAGGCCTTTTTATTTAATTCGTACAATTGGTTTATGATTTGTTTGACCTCACATTCGCTTGCATCTGTGGCGATCAGCATGTCATCCATATATGTATTACGGACAGTTATTTCCGCGGCTTTAGGGTAATCGATCGCGTGA
Source organism: Ephestia elutella (assembly GCA_018467065.1). Taxonomy (NCBI): domain Eukaryota; kingdom Metazoa; phylum Arthropoda; class Insecta; order Lepidoptera; family Pyralidae; genus Ephestia; species Ephestia elutella. The sequence goes on from CM031577.1 coordinate 3,045,277, forward strand.
CATTCTGCGTTTTTGTTTTTTACATATAGCGCGGTTGTGGGCGACGATGCGGCCCCGAAAATGAGACGAGTCATACGGTACTCGTTAGGCGGCATATTTCGCTCTTCCCCTCCACAAAAAACGCAGACTATCACGGTCTGAATCAATTACTTCGACTTGCAAAAACATTTCGCGGATATCGGCTATTACTGCAATTTTACCTTCTCGAAATCTAATTAGAACACCGAATAGCGATTCTAGGAGGTCTGGGCCGGCTAAAAGCGCGTCGTTCAAGCATTTGCCATAAGCTTTAGCGGCTGCGTCGAATACAAGCCGCATTTTCTTTTTTTGAGGATGAATTGTAGGAAAATGTGGCAAATACCATGACCGAGGCGCGTCCTCCGGTGGGCCAGAGTCCATTTTTTCCGCATATCCTTTGTCTAAAAGATTTTGTATTTGCGCGGTATAGTTAACTTTTAACTGCGCGTCCTTATCGAGTCGTTTCTCTTAAATTATAGAGGCGACGGAGAGCGTGGTCTTTATTGTGGGGCAACGTTTCGTTTTCGTTGCGCCACAAGAGGCCAGCTTGGTACCTATTGACGTCGGGTAGTTTTTTGCACGTTTTATCGAGAATATCTAACGCACGTTTTTCTGGGTCTGCCCTGGGTACCTTTGTTCCACCCCTAAAGACTCGATGCTAAAATGAGCTCTTCATTAATTCCAGTATTTCAGATTCTGAACTCACTGGTTTTATATGGTTAATGAAGGCTGTATTGGATTTTGATGAAAAATACTGGCCATGTAATACCCAACCTAAACGAGTTAGTGAGGCGACGGGTTGATTCTGATTTCCACTCAGAATTTGTCGCGACACTATTAAATGCCAGTTATCTTGGCCTATTAAAACAGTTGGTATGGCTTGTTCATATGAAATCTCATCGATTATTTCTTGAAGATGGGCGCATTTTGCTACCATGTCCCGCGGCACCTCTTGAGGAGAGATATTAAGCCGCGAGATGGTGCATGCTCTCATCTTTTTCGTAATTGCGACTGCAATGACCGCGAACTGAAACTTGTATGTGACACGAGTCGTAGTCTTTCATCATGTTACCACCTATGCCTGTGATAGTTAACGGCTCACCACTTTCCCTCGGGGCTATTAAATCGGCCGTTTCTCTTCTACGAGGCTCATAGTAGAGCCCTCGTCTAACAAGGCGAAAGTACAAACGGTACCCAGGGGACCAGACATTTCGATAGGTACGACTTTAAGAAACGTGTTTACTGAATTTAAGTGATTGACATTTGTCACGTTAGCGCGCGTAATATTTACTGTTTGTTGCGTGAGCTCCATGTAACAGTTTGTGGTGGCCAGCCTCACACTGGTTTACACCACAAGGTACATACTTACACTTAAAGGGCCTTTTATGGGACGCGGCTAAACACCTAAAACACAGTTTGTTATTTTTCGCGATCTCCCAACGCTTACTAACAGAGGATTTCAAAAATTCGTTGCACTTCGCTAATAAATGGGTATTGCCACATAATATGCATTTATTATCTTGCGCTGAAGGCGCTGACTGCTTCTTATTATTATGAGACGTGCCCGGATTTCCTGAAATCCTTAGTTTTACTGACTTTAGCGTTGGCTTGAAACGAGGAATGTTGCGGCGTCTTATCGCACTCGTAGTCCGAGCTACTACTACTGACGTCGCGTGGTGGGGGTGGCCTGTGATCTAGTGATCGCATAGACGACCGCTCGTTATGTGCGACGTTAATATGAGCTCTACCTTTGCGATGTTGTGATTTACGCGCACAACTGCTTATTTCGTTTAAAAAGGTGGCCATGGCTACTAAGCCAGGCACACTGGAGTTCGCTGCTTTATACTTACTCCACTCGTAGCGAACAATTAAATTTAATTTGTCCACTATTTTATTCACTAACTCGGGTGAATGTAAATAATTTTCCTGGCGCAGCGACTTAATGGTTGCCACCACATTGGCAACATGGCTCGCGAATGACACAATATTGCTATTGTCTTCAGATAATCGCGGCATACGTTTTGCGTTATGAATTTCAGTGAGGACTATTTCCTCAGGATCCCCGAAGTGCCTCTCTAAGGCTTCCATTATTTCGAAAGGATCTTGGACCGTGTACATAATGGATTTCACGGCCGTGCGAGCTTCTCCTCTTAAGGCCTTACGGATTCGACTTACATTAATGACAGGGCTGGAAAAATGGCGCGCTGTCTTCGAACTCGGCCCGGAACGCTATCCACTCTGTAATATTGCCATCGAAGTGAGGCAGTTCGGGGATCGACCTGTGAATTACAGGCGTCGCGACGTCGTTAGTGTATGTGCGGGCGTTACGATCGCGCCTACCACTAGGACCCGGGTCCTCGTTGGTGTGTCTAATGGCTGGTCTCGAAACCTGCTGATTAGTGACCCAGTTAGAAACACGCGACTCTTCTATAATACCGTGCTGCGCATCGCCGTTGGAAGACCGCGCGGCGTCAATGCGCGCGATCTCCAACCTACATTTGGCGGCTGCGGCAGCCCGTTGAGCCTCTTCTAACTTTGCCTGCTGCATTTCGAGCTCAGCCATCATAACACTGAGGTTACTACTTACCGGGGGTGTGCGGAACGTCTACAACAGTGCCCGTTGCACTTCTATTATTTAACGCGTCTTCATATAACCCGTCTCGCGACACAGGTCGCGGAGGCGGATTCGCGACTTCCTTACTACCTACATTACTACCTACATTTTGGCTATGGGTTGCGTCCGTGGTTGGGCTGGTGCCTTTGCTCCACGTGTTGGTTTCACCAGTGGTGGTGTCACCTGAGGGCGGTGTATTTTCTCCGACCAGATGGTCCGGAGAGGGCAGAGGGCCCTTAGAGCGTAATGACCTGTCTGTCATTTTTAAGCGCACGTGGGGGTCCCTAACCAATTTACCTTTAATACTACCTAACCCTAAATTTATCACTGCACTACAAAAGTCTTTTTTACTCAATTGGTGTACTCGGCGAAGGGATGCTAAGCTTTCGCTCCAACAATCCCCTGTGGCTCGTGGGAAGGGTTGCCGTGAGGCGATTTTGTAGGCGGGTTGCCTATACCACGAGTAGCGCAAGCGTTAGCTCAAACTGACTCGGGCCAGATACCACGGAGAACGAGCGTGTGATGCTCAACTTTCTCCGGGCCTTATACCACGAATAGCGAACAGCTGTTCAAGCTATTTGAGGCTAGATACCACAGGGTAGCGAGCTTGCTCAAGCTGCCCTGGGCCGAATACTGTTGTAATACAGCTAGAAGCTGTCGGCCAGGGTTTTAAACCTGGCGTTTTTTCTTGATTATCCGGTGCTCGTAGGACAATATGAGTTGTGGACTGTACTTTGGAGATACTTTGCCGATCTGACTGAGTAAGGCGCTGGTGGAGTTGGAATAAAATACTTGATGAGCTTCAAAGACTAGCATCTGGCTGCGTGCTGGACCATAGTGGAGACTTCTTGGTAACTTGGAGGAGATAACTAGACTGAGAACGCTAAACTTCCCGTATTATATGATCTAATTGTATGTCTCACTACGTATAGCTATGGCCGAGCAGACGTGAAATGTAGTCATGTAATTGGTTAATAATTTTCACATAACATTATAATTTTACATATGTGCGATATTAAGCTTTTACATAACAGTGTTTGGAGTGAAAAGTACATATTTTGTCTCATTCGACATTTAACGGTTATTACCGTGTTGCGCTATTGTGCGCTTACATGTATTGAACATAAGGTTTATATTTTATTAACAATAAGATTATTTCGTATACATAGCAAAATGTAGGATATGATTATACATTATTAACTATGGATATATGATAGTGTGTACATAACTAATGTAGGATATTATAACTTTACAAACAAAATGACTATACAAACTGATTAACTAGCCTAAGTATATTATTAAAATTATTAAAATTAATCCTACATGCGACACTACTTGTCATAGGAATAGGAAAAATAAAAATAATTCAAATAGGTTAATTCTAATGATCAGGCAATTAGGGCCTACGCATTTAATTCCTACTCAGTTATTGTCTACATTGTTTTTAGAAGTATAAAACACGAATCAAAACAAAATCGAACGAGGGAAAATTACTAAAATCGAAATAAGCTCTGTTATAATCCACCGTGCCAGAATTTACGCAACTCTTTCATTCATCCTCGGCCTTAAACTTAGCTGTTACAAGGAAAGTGCGTTGATCTTCGGCCTACGCTGTATTACTCTTACTAACGCTGTTACGCATCTTTCCTTCCTTGAGGGTCCGGGATTATTGATCCGATCCGATGGGACCGAGAGTAGGCCAGCCACGGGTACGTTCAGGGTCACATTTGTTTTGCACCTATCCTCTTCCCACTCATAGCTCCGTCTCTTTTTTGAAACGACTCTTGGCAACCAATTCCTTATACCGGAAGCGTTCCAATTTTGGTGCGCAGTTTGACGAAATTACGTTTTGATGTTTTGATTTTCGCCTCCTTGACGACGTGGTTGAAATTTTCACGTGGTTCACTTGTATTTTTAAGCTACATTTTTATTCTTAACCAGTGCATTTTGAGCCCAAATGGGCCTTACAGCTTGAATCCTGCTGCAAAACCTAGATCTTTATTAAAAACGCATACCTGCAGTTTACTAACGAAATCTTGCTTTCTTTTACTATAAAACTAGATAAGAATAGATATAACAATGAAACATAATATACATATACTGAGGATATCCATCCGGTGATTATTTTTACTCGCAGTAGTCGAGATTTTTTTTACCAAGCAATGAAAACAAACGTTAAAGACTTATATCAATTGTTATCTGAACCACCGGCAGCGCTTTTTGTTTTGGAGATCTGCCAACTAGGTGACGGAAAGAGATCGCCAGAACATTTTATATCAACTGGCAATATACGATCTGGACAGCGAAAACATAGTATAGAAATATGTCATAACTTTGCGTAGGCGAGCTATAATGGAACCGAATTCGTTTGTCCGATAAAAACAAAAAACGTTATAATTCTCATGATAATATTTCCGGTCCTCGGTCTTAGGTCTCAGGCCACTGAGAAGAAGGCCTAAAGATGTAAACATTGTCAAGACATATGCATCTAAAGAGAATAAAAAATGAATAAGTATATTAGAAACAATGCCAAGTGGAAGAAGCTAGTTCAGGAGCTCACTCGTAAAGTGAATGAGGGTTGGGCCCTACATTAGGAAGGAAGCAAGTAAGTATAATTGTTCCTGGGATGATGATCATTGTATTATTTTCTTTCCACGCCATTACACCAGCATGACATGACTCATTGCGATGAGGTCTAAGAATAACAACTGTGTGGTTTGTGGTAACAATTATACAGGGTTACTGGTAATTAGATGCGAATCTCTTAGGGGGTTGTAGGTAGTGTTATTTGGATTGATTTAAACCTATAATGGGTTATCCAAAAGTTTACCGTTTTCGATATATTTAATATTTTAATGTTTTTTTCCAATTAAGTTTCAATTTTTTTTAAGAAAAAAGTATTCGTCAGAATCAGTTTATTTTCACAGTTAATAAAGGGCGATAATGGAGCACTTAATATCAATCATAACATCTTAGAAATTCCTAACCAGTTCGGAACAGGAGTACAAAACGTAACGAAAATGTGTGTTTTTAGCAACAAATGCCTTTTTAAAAGCAAATTTTCTCAAAATAATCACTAGTGTTTAATTGTGCAGATTATTAGAAACATATCTACATTTTATCAGCTTTCTAACGAGGTAAAAACAACTCAATGGAATTGTATTATCACAGAAATTCACGATAAAAATCGAACCGGGTGGACTGTTTTGAGAATACAAATTATGATGGCTGGTGTTCAACTACCGCTCGTTTTTCGCGCAGCTTTTTACTGCGCTGTACTAAAATGTGGAATAAACTTCCCTCAGCGGTGTTCCCATATAGGTTCGACTGCGGTGATTGCTTACCATCAGGCAACCCGCATGCTCGTTTGCCTACTATTCTATATAAAAAATAGATTTTATAGACGCAAATTAATTATTATCTGAAACAATGCCTTTGCAAGGAGGGTGAATGATTGGCATCTCTCCATCTGGCGCCTGAACATTGGTGATTTTCCACTGTCTATATAAACTAGCCAATTAAACGTTACTAGAAACAAAACTATCTCCAATGACTTGGCTATTGATCAAGACGGTTCAATGTCGTATTAGAAATTGAACAATTGAATACGAGTGACGATTAGCAATCAAATGTTTTTCCACTGATGAAAATAGGCGACCATCAAGGTTTCAAATACTTGTATTGATGTCTGTTCAATAATCTTGAGCCGGTTTCTCAGTCGAATAAAATATATATAAATGTATTTAATGACCAAAACGGTGAAGCTATTTCCTATTAAAATACTATATTTTTTGATTAAAACTATACCTACTTACTACTAATAGTGAAAACAAACTTCAATTAATCAGATTAGAAATGATTTGATATATTTACTAGATTATAATGTGTAAATTAAAATTCCCTTCTATAATTTTACGACTTGGCTGGTTGTCCATGACTCTTGAAATGACGCCAGGCTGTCTGTTAGTCCAATAAATTAAGAATATATTAATAACATTCTTCTATTAATAAACAATTCAATGAACTAATTTTGCCACAGTCAGAGAAATAATACGGACTGCGTAAACAACATAAAACTATGTTATTCTACATATTCGTGCTGTAGAAATGAAAATAATGTAGTAACGTAGGTCGTGGAAATTATCAAGAATACGATCTCGACCGTAAAACCAACATAAATTTTAACCTTCGATTTCTGTACATACAAATCAAAACATATTAGTGCCGCTTACTTTTAGCCGACGACACGACGCAAAAAGCAAGTAGGGTTACAGTGTAAGCGTATCTGGATTTTAGTATATTTTCGTGGTATTTAGTATTGATAGTGATTGGTTCGATAATGTTTATAGATATGAAGGCAACTTGTAAAGTAAATTGAAGATCATTAGGTCTTTTTAATTGAGTACATGTTTCTTTTAATTTAAAATTCATAGCTTTAACTTAAAGAATACATTTGAAGTGACCAATTATTTAAAAACATAACTGAAACACACGATATCTTACCTATTGGATACGAATAGGCCTTAAAACTTAAAATGCCACATGTTTTGTACAAAACAGAAAACAGAAATGCGAGATCGGCGGTCATTCACGTTATCGCGCCACGTGACTTGACGTAATATTTCACAAACAATAGTATCAAGTTTCACATGCGCTGCGAATTCCTAGGCCCATGCCACAAAACATACCACTACTTCGTTTTAGAGCTAATGTAATTCAATCGCAAAACAAAATGGTCCCAGGTGAATACCTTGTGGAGCTCCGCGCTCCCGTTACTCTGTCATGTGATTGTAAAGCTATCTTAACTTCTTAGAAGAGATTGTTGCATGTAAAATGTAGATCTAGATCGAATCTATATAGATCGTATTTATTTCAGACACAATTCATACGATTTTAGTTCTCAAAACAAATACACAAATCGACGAAATAAAAGTAAAACCTTTGCTTCGATTTTACTTGGGAAATATAGCTGTGTTATATTAGAATAATTCAAAATTATTATTCATATGATATGAAATATTAATAATATGAATTTATATCACTACTTATAAATAAAACAGAATCAATATTCAACGATATTGCCCGATTATCTCCTAAACCATTAAATGATTAATTTCATTATGCAAATCGTATCGTGAGTTTCCATTATTATCTTGACACAAAACCGGATCCCAAAAAAAAAGCTTTTTGATAATGATGTACTTAAAATTGCTATTTAAATAAAGTGTTGATGTACTGAATACATTAATACACTGACTATTATCACGTAAATGAGTCACAATAAAAAAAGCGAATCGTGGAAAAGTTTATGTAGGTCATTTAAGTATTTATCGTCGTGGCTTGCCTGGCTCGTTCTGGTATGCTCTTGGTCGTCTTAGTGCTCTCTTTTGTCGTTCACAGAAACACAATCGTAAAATCCTGTACTAAATGGCTACAGGCCTAAAATTATATCATATCCGTATATTAATTACGTAATTTTATTACGTTTATTTATGTTGTGCTGTTCGAAATGTTACATCTAGGCCTAAATTAAAATTAGTACTCGTATGATAGATGATTTGGCAAAGAAATCCAATTAATATCACATTTTATGTATCATTATTGCATACAAATATAACTTAATTGGGCTTGAAGAATCTGACCAAAGAAGAATTGGTCGTGGTTACTTATGACGTAAGAAAAGTCTGCTTTGTAACCGTGTAATTAAACTACCAGTAAAACAAAGAAGCAACGTGATATCATTATGGGAATTAGATTATAAAATATAAGACAGCTCAAGCAAGACATGCGTAGCCTAGCGATAAAGCACGTCTAAAGTAACATTAATAGGCTCGTAAAAAACAATAACAATGTAGTATTAAAAGATGTAAACAGAATCGTAAAAGGCCACGTTTGTGGACACACGATGACTATGAATGACAGTCTCTGTTAAAGGGTCTCTAATATGTCTCGGATGGAAATTAGCCATCAACTTGGGTAATTTATTGAATGTCTTATAGAATATGATAAGACATTCTATAAATTACCAATTGTGAATCAGGATATTTATTTTGCAGTTATTCAAAGATAGCTCTAGCAAACTAACTTGGTAGATGATTTTTTAGACACCACAAAAACACTTCAAGATGAAATAACTAAGTATATGATAAGGGAATTAGAATTATGTACTTAATTGGAAATAATGGTAACAGAAGCATTTGTGGGCTACTTGGGATACAGTCAGCTGATGCATGTAATATAAATATAGAAGAACAGAATTATTATGAGTATCAAGGTCACGTATGATATATATATTTTTTATTTGATATAAGTATATTTCATTAATATTACCCCAACATTTAATAGCGAATCAGAAATAAATATTTATCAGATGCACATAAAAATATGGACCATCTTCGGCTTATCTTATTTAATCTTATAAAGTGCATCTAAGGACTCCTATCGGTCAACCATTGTCTCACATCACATCTAATTAGGTGACCAAACATGCTACCTGCGTCACAGAAAGGCAAATATATTTGAGAAGTGACGCAATGTCTGATAACAAATTTTCAGAATTGATTCTGAAATTGTGTTGATCATCCTGTCATTTTTATCTGAAACTTTATCCTAATCAGATTTTTTTGAAGATCAACTAAGTTAATGAGCTAATAAATGTAGACATAGAAAAGATGATTACTTTACTTACTTTTTATGACAACGCGTATCTAAATACATATATATTGATGATCAAGAAGATAAGTTTATTTGAAGTGATAATAAGAACTGAAAACGTATGTGATGAATTATTTAATTTTCTTTTTTGTATTTATTTGTCAACACCAAACAAAATTTATTGTTTTTTAGGGTATCGGGTCTCAACATAATATTTACTACCTCTTTAGCGCTTATCACGAATTTTTTTAGATTTCACAAATTGAGGTCAAAATCTGTTTCGATTGAGATAATATGTTTGAACTATGAAATTTTATCTGAAATAGGGAATGAAGAAATGTGGTTTTGATTAGTATAATTTCGTTTTAATTTGTGTTTGTGTTAATAAGTGTTTCTCTAAAGTTGTTTTTATCCAATGCGAGCAATGTATAAATCTCAAGAACTAGGATAACGTCTTCCAGGTCACCTAGTCACGTAATAAAAAGAGAATAACTGGCGTGAATGAGTCTTTGTATAAAGTTTTATGGGTGTCGTTGGCGTCTTGTGTTCTATAGCATCTTGTATCTAGGTCGACTTGTGATTTATGTTTGTATGTAACTTGGATTTTGTAACAAAAATACGGGAAAATTTAGAATTGAAATAATTTAATCTGGGTCAGTTTGAAGTTTTTTGCCAATTTCTTGTATGTGATTTCATGATAGGTCCTTTTAAATAGCTCACGAGGCTTCAACGCGTAATAGCAACAAAGATCTCTATATCCACAAGCCATACCTACAGAGCTTTGTCAATATTTCTTAGGGCTAGAATACGTAGTAGTATTGTCAATGAAGTAACTAGATAGATAGATATTTTTCTATCTATCTAAGCTGCTACTTTATACTAGTATAAATAGTTTCTTAGCTGTTTTTATATCAATGGGAACACAGATCCGTGACTGATTGAATAGAATCTCAGGCATTCTGCGAAAGGGCCAGTGGGTATTGCTACTTACTTTACTGTTATAATCATTAATGCACCTATTATAACAGCTAGATTAATACATTTTTAAATTTGCTGCACGTGACTCGATATCAAGTTACCTTTTCTTAAAAATCAGCACATACTAGATATGGTTACCAAAATTATGATTACATCATCTTATGATTGATCTATTTTCCGGAACATACTATATTGTGAGCAATAAAAAAAAACAAAGCGTTTCGGAACATCGAGAGGATTCTATAGTTTCGGAACAAATCAATGCTGGAAAAGAAACACCAAATACATATGTTACACCTATACTTAATATTTTTATATTCTTAATTTTCGGGTTATTTTTTCAAAAGTGGTTGTCATGGTCTCGTTACTTGATTTAAGAATGAAATACTAATTTGGAAATCCGGTTTTTTAATTTGATTTCGTCACGTAGGTAGGTATGTATGAGATTTATCACTACGTAAAACTACGTGTAGCATTTTAATGAGAGACATAATTCCTATAATTCTACATTTATATTCAATACAGATAGATGGTAAATGGAAAATACCACTTGTTTTCTGTATTGGAATGAACTTTATTACTTCTTATGTAATATGCACTAATGGTGCAAATAAATATGTTTAAGCTAGAAAAATCTAGAATGATGACGTAAAATGATCCAATAGCTGACAGAACCGCTTTAATTACATACATGTGTATAGTTTTAATCCACCACTCTAATCTACGAGATATATTTGTCCCGAGTATTTATATCTAAATGAGGTTAAAGGCATATACAATTGTATTCTCATAGTTGAAGAAAAGAAATTAAGGAAAAGAAATAAAAAGAATGTTAAAGCCAGAAAAGAAATACTTATTATATATTTTTTATGATCTAAATCGATAACTTACCAGGTCACTATAAATGAATTGTGACGCGATACAACATTTCTGTGGTATTTAATTGCTCTAAGATAAATCAATCTCCTACAAAGGTGATTGCAACTTCCATATAAGGAAATTATGCATGCGATTAATCTAACGGTTATCGGTGAATTACTGATCCAACTTCTATAAAAAATATGGAGAACTAAACTTATTTATTTCATCTAGCAATTGCTAAAGCATCTGTTAAATACTCCGGATGTTACAGCTTTTATATTATGTAGGTAGTATGTAGACGGCAGAAACGATTTCCTGGATTCCAGAAGATAACATAAATAATGTCGTAATGATAAAATCGAGAAATCCTAGTATACATCTAATTTAAATTCAGCTCCTTTTTAGAGGTTCCGTACCTCAAAAGGCAAAAACTGCCCGGAACCCATTATATAGATCACTTTGTTGTCAGTTTGTCGCTTCTTTCTGTCAAACTTTTTTATCTCTGGAACGCTTACAGGTATCAAGTTGAGAATTAACATCAGAATCCTCAGTCTCTTTCAGCAAAAAATAATCAAAATTATATGTCAAGTAAAAGTATACGGTGCGCGAGCTTGACTTGCACTTGGCCGGTTTTTTAAATTGTTCTGGATACTGGTTCTTATGAAGAAAGACGAAACATTGGTTTATTAGGTTCACTAATGTTTCACCAAAAAACCTTTCACAAACCATCACTTTATAAACTATCACTTAAAAAACTATACCTTTTTAAAATGTTTCATTTTACAAACTCGTTATTTTAAAAACGTTTCATTTTACAAACTTTTTTTTATATAAATGTTTTACTCTACAAATGTATCGAGTATAAAACTTTTATTTTATAAAGTTTTATTTCATCAAATAACTCTCTTGACAAAAACATCATTTTACAAACCTACTATAGGTAAAATATTAATCAAGGGCTGGCAGCTTCTTTGGCCAAAAGCTAAGCAATGCCAATGGCAAAAATAACCTAAACCTAACGTTTTCCACCCTCAAAGTCTTTCCAGGTAGTCATAAAAAAAATAATCTAAACCTAACTTCTTCTCCGCCCTCAAACTTTCCGGGTGGTCATAAAAAAATAACCTGAACCTAACTTCTTTGTCGCCCTCAAAGTCTTTTCAGGTGGTTATAAAAAGACAACCTAAACCTAACTTCTTCGCCATCAAAGTCTGTCCGGGTGGTCATAAAAAATAACCTGAACCTAACTTCTTTTACGCCCTCAAAGTCTTTCCGGGTGGTCATAAAAAAAACTGAACCTAACTTCTTTTCCGCCCTCGAGTCTTTCTGGGTGGTCATAAAAAAAATGACCTGAACCTAACTTTTTTCCGCCTTTAAAGTCTTTCTGGGTGGTCATAAAAAAATAACCTAAACCTTACTTCTTCTCCGCTCTCCAAGTCTTTCCGGGTGGTCATAAAAAAAAATAACCTAAACCCAACATATTTTCTGCCCTCATGTCTTTCCGGGTGGTCATAAAAAAATAACCTGAACCTAACTTTTTTCCGCCTTTAAAGTCTTTTCGGGTGGTCATAAAAAAATAACCTTAACCTAACTTCTTCGCTCTCCAAGTCTTTCCGGGTGGTCATAAAAAAATAACCTAAACCCAACTTATTTTATGCCCTCATGTCTTTCCGGGTGGTCATGAAAAAATAACCTGAACCTAACTTTTTTCCGCCTTTTAAGTCTTTTCGGGTGGTCATAAAAAAACCTGAACCTAACTTCTTTTACGCCACCCTAAAAGACTTTCCGGGTGGTCATAAAAAAAATAACCTGAACCTAACTTCTTTTACGTCCTAAAAAGTCTTTCTGGGATGGTCATAAAAAAAATAACCTGAACCTAACTTCTTTTCCCGCCCTCAAAGTCTTTCTGGATAAATTAATTTCTGGATAAAAAATATAACCTGAACTTATATGCTATTATGATTTGTGAGTTAATTTACAAATAAAAGACGAGTAATGACTTCCTGTACCTAACCCTACGATGAAAATCTTGGGATCAGTGAGTTTAAACTTGAAACTTCATATCTTCTAGTTTTGGTAAATAATATTGTATCATATAACGATGTATTTGCCCATAAGATATTTTTTGTACTAACGTTCATTTTTTACCAATTGAAAATTTAGTAAAATAATTTGTTCGTAAAATGATTATTTGAAAAAACACAATATTTGTCTAGTAATTAGTTTGTAAAATGATCCATTTTTACACGACTGACCAAAAAGGAGTGTTATGTTTTTCCAAGGAGTTCATGTATGTATACTTAAGTATGTATGTAAGTTTAACTTTATTCCCACCATAAGTCCTGAACGGATTAACAGATTTTAATGTGAGAGAAATTATTTTTAGATTCCTTGCATTCCTCCGAGTGACATAGGCTATATGACCGTCATTATAAAAACAAAATGGCGGATTATATATGCGATAAATAACAGACCAAAAAAATAAAAATTGATCAATCTTATCGAGTGGGGTATCAAATTGAAGGGCTTTAAAAGGCGATTTCAAAAATGTATATAACTCATATGTTTGTATTTGCTTTTTGAGTAAAAACTTGTTTTCAGTCGTGTTTTTTATTTTTAATAATTAGCTTGTTTAAATAATAATTTGTAATATGAGGGTGTACCGGTTTATTAATAAATTCTTGATGTCATATGTCTAAATACATTTATTGGATTACCTAATTATACATATAGGTATGAATTAATAGTCAACAAGGGTAACACCTACTTTGGTAACGTAAATTGAATGACAAAAAGAATATTCTTTTTTTTATTACACGACTGACCAAAAAAGGAGTGTTATGTTTTCAGGGTTCATGTATGTATGTATGTATGTATGTAAGTATGTATGTATGTAAGTTTCTTTATTCCACCATAAGTCCTCAACGGCTTAACAGATTTTGATGTGAGAGGTATTGTTAGATTCCTTGCATTTCCCTCGAGTGACATAGGCTTTGTGAGTTTGTCAGTCGTGTTTTCTTATTTTTTGATAATTTGCTTTGTTAAAGATGGGTTTGCTCTTGACCATAATCTTGTCTCGAGGACAGAGATGAGATCTACGATGAAGCGAGCTTACCCAGAAGCAGCCTATTCACTCTGGTTTTGAAGAGAGTCAGGTTGTATGTCTTCTTTAGTGAAAACCGCATCAAAATCAATTTATAAGATTGCCTATATTGTGTAATCGTAAAGCCTATATTTGTGCTCAAAATTTATTTTCTTCCCTAACCTCATTTTGTTACATAGCTTATCCTTTGTTTACCAACTAACGAATGGCCTCAAAATATTATTCCGAGAATTGCATTACTCCTGCTTTCGACTGTAATCGGGTCAGGCCTGTTTACCGCAGCGTATAACGACATGTTTGTGCCAACCGTCATAACATGGCCGAAGAAAAAATAAATACACTACGGCGGAATGAGGAAAAGCAACTATTTTGGGACAAGGGATGCGAATTTGTATTTGTTTATTTTTATGGTAGCTATTACTATAAAATATGCCAAAAATCTATAAAATAATGGACAACACTCCAACGTCCCACGCAAAAGCACTTAGCTTGTCAGTCAGAAAGGTCCTATGGACACAAGACTATGGATACGTGAACAACATCTGGCCGAGCCGCAAACAAATATCTAAAGAAAAATTGTTGTATGCAAATAGTTTCCCGCGCTGGGAATCGTCGTGACCACGAATTACACCACTACTTGCGTAAAATCTATGATCAATATTTTAAAGAAAAAGCACATCCAACAACCTATGATTCAAGAATCAATGAAATATCGCTGCTTTTGCCGCCTCTAGTACTGAATGCAGACACTATAGCTTTCCAATTTGGGTTGGTAGTGGTCTTCCCTCATCCCCTCTTTTTTTCTTATTTAACAATAACATCGCCAAAGTAGTTCTCTGGACGATTCAGAACCTTTTTTTATCTTTACCAATTTATCACATATTTATTTACAGCAAATTATAGGTACCTCTTTTTGCAACACCTCAGAGGACAAATGCAGCAATAAAGGAGAAACGCAACAGACATTTGACAAATTCAATAATATTAATAATTTTTGAACCAAGGTGAGCAGCCCCGTTGAAACCAGCGTTTTTGAAGCGTTTGCGCAAGTCCATCTATCACATCATAACTCATACACATGTATGCGGACAAGTTTAAATATAACGTTAGCCAGTGGAAATCTACTGGGTGATTTGTATAACACCAGCAACCCCTAGGGGTGAAAGTACTCATAAATATGAGCAATTTTTTGCCTGATAAGTAGTATGTTTTGACAACATTTTCCAGCTAGATAGCCATTGCAATAAGAAATAATAATAATATAATTTTATTTCAGAAAGTACATCCATATTTGAATTACAAATTACATTTAAATTATTATAATTAAATCACAATAAAAATAAAAATAATAAATCAAATTATAAATTTTAAATAATGTACCCAACGCCGAGACACCGGCATCCGCTTACGTTGTATGTAAGCGAATCCAGTGCCTCAGCATTGAAGAAATGAAGAAATGATAAGCAAACACAGGCTAGCGTTCCCGATCGATAGCATAGTCTACTATCGATAGTTTAAGAAAAAATAATACTATCGATTATCCTATATCCAGCATGTAGTAGTAGGCTTGCCTATGAAAGTAAAAGAAAGTGCTAAAAGCTAAAAGTTTTTAGCCCGTCTCGATGATTGTGCTGGCTAGTGCTATTTCTTTCAAGAAAAAAATTTTTAAAATCAAAAACTTAAAAAACATCTCAGCCATCCAATCAAGGTTATTTAAATTAGCATCTCATTTTATAGATACACATGTACTGTACAATGTTACTACATAATTTCTAAAAATACTTTGTTATTATAAGGACTTTGTTTTTTTTTTTCTTTTTTTCAAAAAGGCCAGCTGCAGATATGCATCAGTCTTGAGATATGCATTAGGATAGAAGACACGCAATGACAGCCAAAATCCAAATAAAATTAAAATTCTATAATAGTTCTTGATATTTTTGTAATTTAACACAAGTCGGAGATAAGCCGAAGACTGGGCTGAATGGGTGACATCAAATGCCTAGATAATCTTTTAAAGTGTGGAATACAACGTGATGGCAATAATAAGATATATATATGTACTATGTAGATATGCATCTAATCCATAATCTACTTAAAGTGGATAATAAAATTTGCCCTTACCTATAACACAAGTCGACTTTTTGAACACAGGCCAAATTTTAATGGGAATATCTAGTAAAAACAAAAAAAAAACTTTTATTATCTCACTGGCGAACATTCACCTGTAAACACTGATAACGCAAAATATATCTCAAAAAATGATAACAGTAATGAAATTCATATGATAGCTCTATTTTTAGATGTCCAAAGTTTAACCTGTCCATAATCTTATTATCATTAAACATGCTCTTTTTTATTGGTTGGCTTTTGTGATGAGTTGTACTATTAAGTTTCAAATAAAAAAGTCGTTATGATAATGTTAATATAATATGCATGAGTATACAAATTACGAAATGGAATGAAACCAACCTATGGAGGTTAATTCAGTGTTAATATCATAGCAACGGATCCAATTAAAAAAGAAATTAGCCTCGTGATAATCTAACGTGTTTAGCACTACCGACATTGATTTGACAGACCCGTTGATGAGGTCAGTGACTTAATTCAGGGTCAACGACCTCGGCGACAGGCAGTCTGGGATAAGTAGGCAATATTACAGCTATTTTCGTAATGTAAAAAATGTTTAATCTAAGTCAGTTTAGCCGATATATTGGCCTGATCTTACAAACAAGAGAAAGTTCCAGAGGTATATTCAAAAACAAATTTCAATTGGAAAATGAGGTAAATATCAGATTTGATACACGGCAATAAGAAAAGACAATCTGAGGAAAGTTTAAGAAACGCCCTTTTAAAAAGAAAACAAGTTTAGTTTCGAAATTACTCTCAAATGCCATAATTTCCCAAAACCGGTTTATCAATCAGTGTCACAGTCACAGAAATCGGTTTGTTTATTTCAAAATTCTGTGGTCACAGTTCATTCTGTTTGAACATCGAGCAACACAAAATGTTGCAGAGAAATTTTGTATTATAAATATCGATCGGTGCTTTGAGAGAATACCTCAAAATTTTGATAAAAAGTAGAAAAAGAAAGAACTAAGCTAGCTGCCTCGACTGTCTATAGTTTTGCTTCCAATAGATACATAATATAATCTGAATTGGTCTAGAATCACGAATGATTACGACAACCAATTAATTTACAAATCGTCATGGAATAAGTATTGCTATAAATTGCAATCACTACATTGTTTCAGTAATTTTCCTTTGCTTGCAGATGGAACGGATGCAACGTCAGATGTTAGTACTCTTCTAAAGAGGCTGTAAAATAATTTTAGCAGTGATGAAAAATCCGTAGTAAGTATTCGTTTGACATCTATAATACTCAAATATCGTAGCATAGCATGTCTGAATAACAAACCGTTTTCCTTCAAACTAGAATTATTAAATTCGAAATGTCATGGAAATATGCTTTAAATCATATAATAATATTGTAGACATAAAAATAGAATCGTAAAAATTTTTTCGTAAATTTTCAATCAAATGGAACGTAAGCGTTAAACGGAACGAATCCGTATCCGGTTGTCTATGTCATTCAAGATTTTGACGTAAAAATCGTTCGACTACCAAATCATGCGAATTATTCGACATAGACAATTCAAAAATAAGGAATAATTGATATCGAATGAAAAATCATTCGGCTCACGCGTTTTTGGTGAGTCACACTTTCAAACATATGAGGGCCCTATTTTTGAAAGAATGACATACCGTCCAAAACGAATAGACTATTATGTCGCACTCGTCCTATTATGTCACTAAAAACATAAAAGCCGTATTTTTGAAATCACTCGTCTAGCAATGTTGCCAGTGATATGAAAATAATGCCAGAAACATTTTCTGCTTCATTCTACGCAACGAAAACTGAATCGGTAACGAATCGTAAAAAAAATGTTCGTAAATTTTCAATCAAAGAGAACGTAAGCGTTAAACGGAACGCAAAAATAAAAATTCTAATAGACTTCATCTATATCCGTATCCGGTTGTCTATGTCATTCAAGATTTTGACATAAAAAAACGTTCGACTACCAAATCGTACGAAAACGAGTGGTCTAGACCACTCGTCGCGAATTATTCGACATAGACAATTCAAAAATACGGAATAATTGATATCGAATGAAAAATCATTCGGCTCACGCTTTTTTGGTGAGTCACACTTTCAAAAATAGGGCCCCTGATCCCTGCACTTGACTATCTGCGTAACGGCCACACCGGCTATCAACCGAAAGTAAATCGACTAATTGTCCAAATTTGAAAGGAACAATCAGCACAATAGACCTAATTGCGCCTGATGTCATAGCCCATGACAATGGAGCATATTGGGCATACATTAATCACAAGTTCAGTAAACCTTGGCGTCAAACTGTCTGCGCTAACCACTATTAATACACACGTTTTTGCCAACCGAAAAAATAATTAAGAGTGACAGATCGCATGACAGATCATCAGAGAGGTTGACGAACTATAGTTTTCAAGGCATTACTAACAGTTTTTCTAATTCAGGCCAATTGGTCGGTTGTTGCCCTTGGTTTGGTATCCTGTAGGACAGAATTGGAGGGCGTGG
This sequence comes from Ephestia elutella, assembly GCA_018467065.1. Classification (NCBI taxonomy): domain Eukaryota; kingdom Metazoa; phylum Arthropoda; class Insecta; order Lepidoptera; family Pyralidae; genus Ephestia; species Ephestia elutella. The sequence goes on from CM031577.1 coordinate 3,064,117, forward strand.
CCCTTGTTCTATTCCACTAAATCATAGACAATTGCTTGGAATAATCAAAAGCCATATACCGCAAAATTAATGTACAGTCCGCGAGGCCTCAGCTGAGCTTTGCATTTGTGTGAGTGCACACAGAAAGGCAGTGTTTGTACAACATTTTGACAACCAGCGTGATGTGTGAGATGTCACTTGTTCTGCGCAATCTGCTGCGCACTTACTAAGTATTCGGAATTACTTACACATATGCAAAGCTCAGCTTAGGCCTCGCGGACTGTACCTACCTATCTAGCTGATTGTTATCCATTTTAACCTGTTTGTAGATTTTTTAAAATAAATATTGTGTGATGAGATGTTTCTAACTTAGCGGCGACATTTTCGGAATAACTACCTTGAACAGATTGCCTCTACAAAAATTCGTAGATCCACGGACTTTCAAGAATTTTCTAGCAAAGCCTTACGGATTTTTAATAATTAGATCTGGCAACACTGCCGATTGGGCCCTAAATCAGGGCGTGTGTGAATATCAAAACTGAAGTGTAAATATGTGACATGTTGTTTCGCTTGCTGCCAAAGAGAAGTACAAAATTGGCAATCTTTTAGATCACATTGAGTAGGTACAGACTAGTACAGAGCAAATATAATATTCAGTTTTTGTGATGTTGGCGAGACGACTTTGAAAGAATGCAAGGCCAAGAGTGAGCTTAATAGAGAGCAATGAATTTAAAACATAAGAAAAAGAATCAGAAAAGTGGTGTTCTTAACACCACTTTTCTTGAACCCTGATCCGCCAGGGTGTATAAATTAGCTTACACCACTAAAACAAGGAAGAAAGAAGGACTCTTTAAACTGAAAGGTATAATGATAAATCATCAAAATGCAGTAAGTATTTGGCCTCGCTAAATACTTGCCATATTAATTTAGGAGCCATCCGACTCGACATAAAGAAGATGAAAATGCAACACACGATATTATATTACGTGAACTTAGCTATTTAAATAAAATTGTACATATTGTTAGACGAGGAAAATCGGAAGATTTCGTTCCAGAGTACATCCCTTTAAACACGGCACGTCACTAGTGGTGTGATGTGATTGGTGGAGGGATAGGACATTCTGTCATGGCGTCTCGCCGGCTATTTTCATGATCTTATATCTTTTGTTTTGTGTTATTGTTTAAAGTAGAATATTAAATGATAAATGTACACGAGTGTCATCCTAGGCTTTTAATTTCAGCGTATCTAATATCTCAGAAGTGAGATCTAGGACCTACGAAATATTAACCACTATTTTCGGTATGTTTTAGGCTGGAAAAATTAAGAAGAATACTAGATAAATACTTCGCAACAACGTGTTAGTATAGTTGAGTATTGTTGCCATCAAACCAAAATGTACTTATAACTTATCATCAGTTCTAAACAAGGAAATCTATTTTGGTAAAAAAAAAAATGTTCGTATAATGGCGGACGTACGAGTATGGTAAGTTCATTTAATTATTATCAAGAACAGACATAACTAAATGTAGTTATTGTCCACGAATAGTAACTAAAAACAAAGTACCTAATGTTTCGAAACGAATACATGAACGGATAGGTACAAATTTTAAATCAAATTACCATTATACCTAAGTATGTGTTTTATTACAAACTCGCGAATCTTTTATTATTAAAAGTATGATGAATCTTATTTGTTTAGTCCTTGAAAGAAGTTAAAAGTTCATAAAAGTGAAAGGAATGTGAAAGTTGTAAACTTAACTTACGACTAAAAAGTAACTATTGTCATAGGGGGCTGATGGGTAGAGTGAGAGCCTGTCTTAATGTTAGGTATACTTATTAGGTATGTGGTGTTTAAGTAATTAATGCCTGTGGTCAAAGAATCCCATGTTCCATTTAAGTTTGTATACAAATCTGACTCGTGTATACATAATTGTTTACATTAATGTAATGTAATGTTTACTAATGGTCTTTATCACACATGATAGGAGGAAAGGAGCATGTTTGTATCAAGTATGTATTACCTGCCACATTTATACCATATACCTTTGTCTCACACTAACAGTTACCTACGGTAATACAGGTTTGGAAGACTTGTTGACAGGTTTGTGTTTTAATAGTGACACTTTTGCATAATGTTGCATTTTAGCATAAACTCTAAATTACAAGATACCTACTGTTCAGAAAAATAAATAAGTTAAATAACAGTACCTTACGTACGGTAAGACTTTAATAGTAGCAAGTGCAATGTAGTTTTCTTTTTCATTTAGGTATAATGAGTAATAATCAGCTACTGAATTACACTTTCAAATAACATAACTCATGAGAGTGTCAACTGTCATAGAACAGAACTAATAGTACAGAGACTCAGTTTAGGAACAGTAAATAAAATATACATGTTACAAAAAATAAATATTTCTATTCACAATAAAAGATGAATGACTACATGATTAGATTATGGTGTTATGAGAGAAATATTAAAATGGTCAAGTTATTTAAGATTTGATTAAACCTAGGTTCACCAAAGTATAATTTCCATATTTTGAATTCTGATAAGAATTAATTTGTATGTCTATGTTAACTATTTAGTATGACTATGTGCCAAACTTGTGATATTCAAGATTTCAATATTAATTCAACCTCAGACCAAGTATCTAGACTTGACATACACACAATGTATCTGGTATACACGAATCTCAGTAAGATAAAGTGATAATACTTTTGGTATAGGTATGTCATAGTTTCATTTATTTTCACTTGCCCAGTTGAGAAATAAAAAAATATATTCAAATGATGTAGGTTGTTAATAGTGAGAGGGTCAGCCATTGTTATTATGTTTTCAATTTAGCGGTATTACAATGAGTCTGGCTCTTATGCTAACCCTATGACATTCTTTACTTAAGAGTTAGGGCATATGTCACCTCTATGGAATTCTTTACATAAGAATTCAACAGTAAATTGATTCACTTGAAGGGGAACTTAAAATCTATTTTGTTTTCAAAAGTTGACATACTATTTTCATTATTTTAATTTGGTTGGAAGTGGTTTATAATCCACAATTGCACAATAAGCTGTCAAGCTCGAAGTGCATTACTCTCGCTTCGCGACAGTTTCACCAGTTTCGTAACAAAAATTGTCTCTATATTTAAAATATGGGGACTTTGTTAGATAATTTTTGGAAATATGCTATAATATGCAAGAACATACTAGCAGGAGTACTTAGCGTTTTATTGTATTTTAAATAAAGAAGGGTAATTTCTAAAACTAAGTAATACATTTATTAAATCAACTCTTGCTAAGTTGTGTGGTCAATACTCAATATTTTATTGCATCCATAAAGTTGACATGGTGACATATAAATGAAAATACATTTATGGACCTGTCGGGCACAGCAACTTGGGTAGAAAAGAGGAGGTTCATCATCTCATTTTATTATTAACATATAGGCAAATCTTAATGTCATGAAGTAAATGGTACAGAAATGATTCTTATTTCGGGTCTTCAAATATGATTGATGTTTGATGTTCTACTTCAAACATGATTGATGTTTGATGTTCTTAAAGAAATAAGAAAGAGCCAAGTAATAATAATGAATAATAAATAATATTACATTAGTTGCAGACAAAGTAATGGCTCTCTTGTCTAATAACTAATATCTCTGGCCTTGTTGGTGTAATGGCTAAACAAAATAAATTTAAAATGCAGATAACTTGAATGAGAACTTGGAACAGAACTTAAAGTTAGACCTTAAGTTAAATGGGTACTCTTATGAGAGCTGTAAATTCACAAGTTTATTAAGATTTCATAAAAATATATTGACAAGTTCATTTGTGACCATGTTGGTTGGTTTTAGGTAGTGGTAATTCCCAACTGTTGGTTATTTTCATTATCACAAAGTAAATTACTTAAATGTATATGTGTTAAGGCATAATTAAGGTGTCTATGCTAAAGGATTAAATAATATAAAGCTTCATATAAGAATAGTATCCCTGAAATGTGGTGAAAGAAAATTATGATGTACGGAACTATTTATATTATGTCATTGTGGAACTGGATAATACTTTAATGTGATGTGTTCTATCTGTTAACATAGTCTATTGCAGAAATTCATAGTCCTCTTCCGAGGTGGACAATGGTTTATTTGGAGTCATGAGGAAAATATTATGATGATTACTCTGTTTTGCCTATGGAATATTCACTGGAATTTATAAGCTGTTGATTAATTATAAATAATCCCTTGCGCACGAATGGCTATAACATGGTGGTATACTGACAGACATAATTTTCTAGTAAGCCTATACAACGACTATGGTAAGATCGTTTCTTATTCTAAAAAGAAAAAAAGAAATATGTAAAGGTTACCTAAGAGAAATAGTAACTGACTAATGGTAGTCTAATTAGTTATTTAATGAAGAATAGCAGATTTCTGACATTACTATACTGAGTACCTATTGTCTACTAAAACATAATTATACTTTACTTTGGAAAAGAGTTATAATTTTCATCTTGAGTTAAATGTTGGGAATACTGTATTCACTTTTCTCAAATGATAATTGGTTGGGTTGTATTAACAACAGGATCATCTCTAAAATTACTAGATTGATAACCAAGCCTAATCAGAACTACAAGTTGTCTGGTCTGTTTAATATGTCATTTCATAATCAGTACCTAAAGTATGATTTTCTATTTCTGACAATGTTTGTTGCTTTAAGTGCAAATGTGTAAGGAATTGGCAGCTACAAATAAGTAAATATTTGTTGGGTATGCTTATACATGATTCTCTTAAATCCTGCATAAATGAAAATTTTATGGCGTATTTGGCATGGAGCTGCAGAGGCAATGGCCCAGGGCGAAAGGCACAAGGGGCAGCTCAAGCCAACTTGTTAAATGTTTATGTGACTCTGCTTTCCAGACTAAATGAATATATATTGCCGTGTATTTTTCATTACTGTATTGCAGAAAGAAAGATGAAGCACCTGCTTATCGGGGCCTTGGTGAATACTAACAAACGATCACCTGATTATCGGAGCCTTGGTGATAACTAACAAGCTATCATCTGCTTATCGGAGCCTCGGTGAAGACTAACAAGCTATCACCTGCTTACTGGAACATTGGTGAAAACTAACAAGCTATCACCTGCTATCGGAGCCTCGGTGAAAACTAACAAGCTCTCACCTGCTTATTGGAACATTGGTGAAAACTGACTGAGTAGCACCTGCTTACCGGAGCCTTGGTGAAAACTCACTGACTTAGTAGCGCCTGCTTAATGGAGCCTTGGTGAAATGAAAACTAACTGACTTAGTAGCACCTGCTTATTGGAGCCTTGGTGAAATGAAAACTAACTGACTGAGTAGCACCTGCTTATCGGAGCCTTGGTGAAAACTCACTGACTTAGTAGCGCCTGCTTAATGGAGCCTTGGTGAAATGAAAACTAACTGACTTAGTAGCACCTGCTTATTGGAGCCTTGGTGAAAAGAAAGCGCTAGCACCTGCTTATCGGAGCCTTGGTGAAAACTGACTAACTCGCACCTGCTTATCGGAGCCTTGGTGAAAACTAAAACACTGGTCACAGACTAACTGACGAACTAAAGTACAAACAATCTTATTATACCTTTGAACATCTTTATAAAGAAAATTATTGTGCTGTGACAGTTCAACTACAACTCATTAATTTTAAGTTACTATCAGCGTTATAAAACTGTTATTGGTATTATGGTGTTAGCAAAGACTTGCACAAAAGGACTAAAAGGTTTAATGGAAAATGTTCTGGTTATGGTTGCTAGCATATTGAGGTTTGCTTTGGTTTGGCTCTCCAGGTTATTCAGTTGATTTATTATTGAGTCGGATGTTTCTTACGTTTAGTTGGTTTTCGCAAATTTTGAGTATGTTTAGATTGGGCTATTGGGTATGTTTCTTTCGCACTCCATTTCTGTGTTGTGAAATTAGTTGTGGAACTCGACAGGGCGTTCTTTGTATGTCTTAGTAGAAAATCTGACTTCATCTTTGAGAAGGCTTATCAAAGGTCGGATGTTGTCTATATGTTCACTGAATCACTCGCTAAATTTTGGTGAAGACTTGATTTGATTTTTGTGGTAAAGCCTTGTTTGCTATGCTTACTACGTGTTTCTCCACTTAAGACTAGGACTAAGTGTTTAATGACTTATGACGAGACTATAAAACTAAATCAATGTCTGCTTTCGGGGCCTTGACATTGAGAACAATCTGCTCCCACTTGGGGCAAAACAAGAAAGAAGAATGAGGGGTCTTCTTCACCAAGATCTCTCGGGCGCCGGGCGTTCGGGTACTTCGGGGACCGAAGCATCTGCAGGATGGCCGAGCTGTTAGACGAGGAAAATCGGAAGATTTCGTTCCAGAGTACATCCCTTTAAACACGGCACGTCACTAGTGGTGTGATGTGATTGGTGGAGGGATAGGACATTCTGTCATGGCGTCTCGCCGGCTATTTTCATGATCTTATATCTTTTGTTTTGTGTTATTGTTTAAAGTAGAATATTAAATGATAAATGTACACGAGTGTCATCCTAGGCTTTTAATTTCAGCGTATCTAATAATATATATCTGCTACTGCTGGCAGTCATGTCTATTGATACGCAAAATAGTAGGTGTGGAAGATTCCAACAACAAAACGTACATGTACATAACAATACATTATATTTAGTACATAGATATTGACTTACATGACATATAATTTATTTTACATCTTGGCATGAAAGATCCTTACCTGAAAATAAAAAAACAATAAGTTAAGCGAGGTGGTTTAAGAAGAGCTAGATCTTGATTGAGACTATACTCGTATAGCGATTTCCACTTGATACGATCTTTACAGATCCCTCTCGCCTCCTTTACATTCATCACTCTTTTCATACATGCTTGCCGGTTATGGATGCTCCTAATATATTTATTTTTGGATTTTAGTGCATCTCAGATGCAGTTAGTACTAAAGTATTCCTAATATAACCTCCTAATATTGCTCCCTTTTTAAGGAGGTCATTATATGGAATGAAACACACATAACGACTCTCTTGGCAATTTTAATGGAGTCGTTTGCCATTGCCTTCTCCATTTCACACACTAGCTGATAATCATCAATCAGAGTGCAAGTTTCCTCACGATGTTTTCCTTCAGTTTTCATCGACCACCACTTGCTTCCAGTGATGGTCGATGAAAACTACCATTCATGAGTCAGATTGGTATACAAACTCATGTAGCACGGGCAGGATTCGAACCTGGGACTTGGATGTTTTTATCTATATTTGGATTTGTTATAATATATAGTATCTTTTTTTTTATTTTTTTTATTTTAGTATCGTTGAGTTAGTATCCCAACAAGTCTCGAATTTACTTTTGGGCTAGCTCAATCTGTGTGATTTGTCTTTTTATCAACAAAGGTTCATTTGTAGGTAAATATAAAGAAGTATACTAGGACAACAAGGTCAGCGGGCATCGTGGGCGATCACCTTGGTCGATTGCAGCGCTACAGCTGATAAATAGATGTATGTTTTTATGTTTATATCGTAAACCAGGCCACGTGTACTGTGTACCATTTTTATCTACGTAAGCAATTCGCACATTGGCGTTAAATACGCTTTCATTCGGTTTCCGGTCTAAAAATGTGAATGAGGAATAAAATTAGTCTGAAAAATAAAGATACCTAAAGAAAAAACAGATAATATTGATCACATTATTTGCATTGCATGTCAGTTGCTGGAAGACATTATCATGTTTAAATATATTTTTTTTATTCTCAAAAAAAAAGAAAAAAAATCACAGAATACAATTAAAGTAGGATTTACAGTTCGCTCGATGATACAATCTTTTACATAAATAAGTAATGGTTAGTAGAGCATAGTAAAAGAATGTCTGGAGGTCTAATAACGAAGCTGTGTTTATTAGTCACTAAGCTGTACAGAGAGTGATTGATGTTTGTACACTTATCAGATAGGTACGTCACTTCTGGTATAAAAGTAGAGTTGCTACTGCTTCTGGTATAAAAGTAGTGTAGTATAGTATCTATAGTGTAAGTTATCACAGAAGCTATTCATAGTTTAACAGCTTGTTATGATGCGCTGTCAGTGGCGGTTTTTACTTTTTACGAGCTTGCCGAGTTATGTTTGCTCGAGTTACACCGTAAACACGCCGTTTGAGCTCGTTTCTTCGATCCCAACATCTAATTTGTTGTCCCTCTCTCTCATCAGGTTTTCCCGGTTGCATTCTCAGCGTACGCAACATCTAATTCGTTGTGTTATCCTAACTAATATTAAAAATGCGAAAGTGAGTTTGTTTGTTACCTCTTCACGCTTTATCTACTGAACCAATCTTCCTGAAATTTCGCATACACATAGCTGGAAGTACGGAGAAGGATATAGGGTACCTTTCATCCCGGGAAAAAGCACTGTTCCCGTGGGAAATTCACGCGGGCGTAGTCGCGGGCGAAAGCTGTTATTTTATATCCATACTAATATTATAAATGCGAAAGTTTGGATGTGAGTTTGTGAGTTTGTGAGTTTGTGAGGATGTTTGTTACTCAATCACGCAAAATCTACTGGACGGATTTCGATGAAATTTGGTACAGAGGTAGATAATGACCTGGAATAGCACATAGGCTACTTTTTATCCCGGGAAAAAGTACTGTTCCCGTGGGAAATTCACGCGGGCGAAGCCGCGGGCAAAAGCTAGTAGTTTTATATGTTGCTGTAATTATACTTTGGTACAAAAATACCTGCTATAAATATATGATAGCGTTACCTACGTTAGCTGTATTGTAATTCAAAAGAGTTGACATGTAGAATTCTCTTTCAATGGGATACCACGAGTCTTTTGATGAAATTTTACATGGAGATAGACATTAAAGACAAGATTTAGATAAAATATAAGCTACTAATACTGAAATAGAGGATGATATGAGCTGTTCATTCATAATTCATATTCGTTAACATAAGATGACATACAAGATGACATACAATTACAGCGGGTAGAGCCGCGTGTACCAGCTAGTTCTAAATATATTTGAAAATCAAGAAAGATTGAAGAAATATCATCTGGCAATAACATACTCGTAAACTCTTATTGTCATAAAACACGTCAATCAGTACTTTATCGAGAAAACGTGTCGTCTTACAAAGCCAACAACAACTTTATGCTTAATTGTTCCTTTAATAGACGGATGTTGACTGATTAGATTAAGTACTAGAAAAATATTTGAAAACTTAAAACTAGTATTTATTGCCGGTTTACTTTGCTTACACAGGAAATACACATCTATAGCTTATTAGCTAGCTAGATTGTATGAAGAACTAGCTTTCGCCCGCGGCTTCGCCCGCGTGAAGTTCCCTATGTCCTTCTCCGTACTTTCAGCTACGTGTATGCGAAATTTCAGGAAGATTGGTTTAGTAGATAAAACGTGAAGAGGTAACAAACAAATAAACAAACAAACTCACTTTCACATTTATAATATTAGTTAGGATGTATGAAAATAATTTTCTTAAGTAAGTACTACCTAAATCTTCTTACGTGATCACTTTCATTAGACACTCAAATTAGACTAAAACTGACAACTCAAAACTGGTTTTACATTAAAATTCTGAATTGCGAAGATGACTAGATCAAGATATAACAAAAGTCTGTCGCTGCTTGACATGCATACAAACGCGCACGCACCAAGCTGATAAGAACTACTTATACCAACTGTTTCTTACAAACAAGATGATAAAGAAACAACCTGATCTTTGTTTTATTTACCAAGATGGCGGCGACACGAGGTTACCGCGCATTCCTCCACTTGAATCCGAGCCTTCCATTGATGAGTCACTGGGAAATGCTTCATTCAGTTGTATGAAATATGAACATTCTCTATGTTCGGAATCTACTCGAGTCAAATGTCGAGCAGTTCGATTGTAAGCACGATTTAATTTCCACGTGACTAAGTAAAGATACTCGGAAGTTGCAAATGCTTATACCGAACCGTGGGGTAAATGTGAAATAAATCGCCTTTCTTTAGTACTCATGCGTAGTAGCTAAGCAAGTGCCAACAAATACAGAATAGATAGTTAGCTAGATATAAGATTTATTCTCAACTATTTACATTTTATAAAGAAAGCTTAAAACAGAAACAATACAAATATGAAGGTATAAACAAACAAAATTGAAAGTGCATGTTGAATGTACTGTGACGTTGTGTCAATTTAAAAATAAATAAAAGATAAATGAGAAAGGGTCCAGACTCAGCTTTGTCGCAGATGAACTGGCCGCGCTGCGACGCTGACGCTGTTGATTCTGTCCGAACCAAGGGTGAGGCATGGCCGAAATACGATGATGTAGAAACAAAATAAATGTACTAAAATTATTAAGACATGACTATTTTGGCTAAAATGTAGGTGAATTATATCTGAAAAGGGATGAAAATAAGCGTCTTCGTGTATCGTAAGCTTTTGAAATTAATTATAGAGAGTTCTACAAGTGTATGTGTACAAGTCTATATCGTTTCATAATCTTAAATTGAGCGATAATGGCCACTTTGATTTCCTATCGGCTTAAATTGGACGACTACAGTATATCTCCTACAATTTGCATTTTCCCCGCAAACTTGACTGTCATCACATAAAACTGTATATTTCAAGGTAGCCCATTAATCTTTAAAATATGTTCGTAATATATAGAATTCCTACTCATCAAAATTACCAATGTGCTATCCTGTTATATTCTGCCTGCATCAGCTGCCTGCCAGCACAAATTTGATCGAAATCCGTATAGTAGATTTTGTTTGATTGAGTAGGTAATTAGCATATTCACTCACACACATCTTTTATTAGTGACATAGGATTACTTAGGACTGTTGATATCAAGTATATCGAACGGTAGCAAACTGTTGTCTGTTATGGTATGTAGCCCAGATTCTTTCAAATAATCCTCTCGTTTTACAGACACATCTTTTACCATACAAAGACATACCTCTAAAACTATCTCAATGACAAAATACCTTGAAGAAAGCCTTGACCTAAGAGGCGAGCCCTTTTCAACGTGCCTTTAAAGTCGAGTAGGAGGGGCGTGTATTATACAATAAGTTGTAAATATTTTAACGTACAGTGAACTGCATGTCAAGTTAACCCTGTGTTGATCTCTGCGGCGGTAATAGAGGGAAATTTGATATGAATAGGTTGTTATGCTGCTGTACTTCAAAGTGATGGAGGTTGAAGGCTTGTCGATGTTTTCGCAGTCTGTCAATTGATTTCGATATTAATTTTGTTAAGTAAAGAATATTAGTTACCTTAGTAATTATTTATAAGATGAACGAAACATTAAAGAAAATTTATGTAGAGTCTGTTTTTAGAAAAGAAATATATTACATACATATTACATACATGTATTTTAAATTTTAGTGTAGTCATAAAAATAAGTAAACGCATAAAAGATAGAAGTATAGTACTACCGCGACATCAGAACGAATGACAATTTCCTTCTCAGACCATTTTAGGGAAACACAAAGAAAAAAGATTGACTCACACAACAGCTGCTCAGCTATAAATATAATAGCTCTCTGTGTCAGTCCGTGAGTCCGTCAACCTTTTGCCCTACTTCTGAGCAGTCCACAGCTAATTAGTGTATTTTTTTGTTTTCACGCACTCTATCTCTATGGAAGAGTTTTAGAATAAAGATACTTAAAAAAGTAACCTATTAAAAGATACATTTTTATTTTCAGCTGTTTCTCGTGACTCAAAACCCGCAGAAAATAGTACTCTTTCCACCTAACCTATAGCAATTCGTCACTCCGAGGTACGCAAAAATCTAATCGTCATTTACTTACTTTTAAGATAGTTTTAACAGAAATTATGACAAAAACGTCGTCGTTACGTCCTTTTCCAAGGACATAAGTTAATTTTTTCTTACGAAATTTCCACGTTGCGAAATCTGTGGGCGTAATAGTGTATACCTAGTACAGTTACCTGCTAACCAGCTGACCTTGACAAATTCAAATCAGAGAGATCATGAGCGTAAACAAGAAGGCTTGCTCAAGTAAATTTAATTCGCGCTATTCTTCAGCGATACATATAGCATTATATAACTGCCTACTTCAAGTAGCTTAAGCTATTTGCCACCCACTTAGTACTATTGTCACGAATTTGGCGCATCTGGTATCTGGATTCTATGATAAAATGATAGCCTTGCAACGACTGATTGACTTTAGACAATAGAACCACCTGCAGTTAGAATTTAGAATTACACTAGACTACAGACTCCCTACGATGCCTATAGCATACCATTCGTCTAGACAATGAAACTACTTTGGTTCTACTCTTAGGCCTGACATGTACGCATGGTCGCATGTTCAAATGCTGTTAAGTGATGTCTTTGGAGAAAATGCAGCAGAGGAGTTTGTGCGCCGCCTCTTCTCCTTTGGTGGTATCCTTAGCTTTAAGTATTTTTTATGACGTCAACTAAGTAATGGCGATTTAAAAGTGCTATTTGTAAGCCAATTTAAATAAAAATAATTTCATTTCATTTCACCTCTTAAGTTTGTAGATCAATCTGATTCGTATACAGTTAGAAATCGACCATCATCTGCTCCCGGAGAAGATAACATCTTGAGGAAACCTGCATCTACAAACAGTTGACCAGTGTGTATACTATAACTTAAAGTCGTGTCAGATGCGTTGAGGCGACTTTAAAAAACCTGATACCGGCAGTATTATTAGGATGCTCGATTAGAGAAAAAGGACTAATTTCATAAAATCAAAGTTGAATACTAAAAATAGTGTATGAGGCCCTAAGATGAGGTCCAATAGCTACAATGTCCACTATAACCTAATATTCCTTAATTACAGAGAGTTCTAAAAATAATAGATATTTTTTGTACGAACAGTATTAAATTTTGTATCATGCCCTTAGAAGATAATTTTGCCTTTTTCGATAAATCGGACCATGTTTGATATATAAAATTCAGATAAACTTGTCATGGAAAATTTTTTGAGATATGTAAATTGGATACACTTTCGAATCGATAGCAAAAACATTCGACACAATCGGAGCTGCCGAGATTTAGATTAAAGTGAAATTTGAAAACTAAATTATTTATTAATTTAGTGTTAGTACTTAAGACCTATGTAAAATGTCAATTCTTTAAGTTATTGTTACAGAAATTGTAAAGATTATTTTTCACGAGAAGGCGAAAGAATAAGTTATTTAAGTACTTATTTAAAAAACTATTTTAAAGACTTTTTGGAATACTCTCGTGTAAATCTATACTAAGGTTTTGTTTGTACGCGCTAATCTCTAAATATATCGGTCGTATTTGAATAATTTATTTCTATGTAAATGATTGATAACCACATACAATAATCCTGAAATTCGACGGGAGCTAAGAGCAAATTCCAACAATGCTTAGCTAAAAACAGGATAAGTCCAGGATACATGCATTATAATATCTTAAAAAAACAAGGGCTCAATATCTACCTATAATATCTAAAAAAAAAACAAAGGCGCAGTTATATAGATGCTCGCCACAGGGCGCAGAAAAGGCTATTTACGGCACTGCTGTTATTACTTGGAACTATAAGTCAATAAAACAGTTATAGGTATTAATTGCATGCTTTTTATAAGCGGAAAACAATGATTTATATCTAACGGCAGGAAACAACTTATATTGATATAAAAACATGACCCTCATCTGTAGCCGCAGCACGTATGAGTGCTGAGAAGATACTCGTATTTAAAGAATTTTAAGCGAATAGGGGACCGGACAAGGTATGAGAATTGTTAAAAATATGTAATTTTATGATATATTATATGTGTTATATCAGATATAACACATATAATTAAACACATTTTGTTACTTTTCAGCACGAGTTTATTCTCCAGAGCTAATTTATTAGAGTTCAAACTTTTAGGGAAAGTCCATTTTCTACGCGTGACGTCATATGAATGTACGTTTTGGTATCGTCCAAAAATCGCTTAAAAATGTGAATTGTTTTTTGCTATATCTTGGGAAATACTTTGGTTGTGGAGGTGATTCTTTTACGGATGATTCTATACTGTGAGATATTTCAAAGAAGCATCAAAAAGAAAGTTGTCCGGTCCCCTATTGTCGTCCGTTTATAAAGTTAAAGTTCCGTAAAATCGTTATTAAAAAAAAATAGCATGATACAGATACAAAAGCGTAAGGGTAAGTAAATACCTATATGTAAGTGTAAGTAAGTACCTACCTCACTCGTGGTTTTGTCTACTCATTCCTATATATGTATAGGAATGAGTAGACAAAACCACGAGTGAGCTATAATGTTATCTTATCTTTGTTTAGATAATAGTTCCGTTTCATAATCTAGTATTGTATGAGTAAATTGCAGTTATTTATATAGAGTTTATGTAGTACTAGCTTTTGCCCGTGGCTTCGCCTGCGTGAATTTCCCATGGGAACAGTGCTTTTTCCCTAAGTGCTTCTAACTATGAGTATGCAAAATTTCAGGAAGATTGGTTCAGTAGATAAAGCGTAAAGAGGTAACAAATAAACAAACAAACTTACTTTCGCATTTATAATATTAGTTAGGATTTGTTTATGCTCAGTACTGTCGACTATGCCTTCTGACTTTCTATACTACTTTCTGCATCATCATCCTACCCTTATCCTTCTGCGGTCGGTACAACATGTCAGGGCTATGATTCTACTAACGTTCTATAACATGCCTCAGTTGTGTCTCAAAAGCCAAAAAGATTGTACTAAAACATAGAGATCTAGTCGCTTTTTTCGCACAGTTGAGACACGATATACGTTTGTTATTGGCCCCTAGTTTCCTCAATTTTTCTCGGTCAGATCATATGGTACTATCTTAGCGATATCATGCTGAATACATTCTATCCATTTATTATTTCACTACACTAATATTCTATATCAATGCTATATTCCCGTGTAAACATATCAAAATCATTGTATCAGTACTGATCATAGAGCTAGCAAAAATTTTTTAAATTATTTCTTTTTTCTATGTATGGTACTGAAACATAGGCAGATTTAAAACACCACTTTATAATATTTCTTACAGTGAATACTTTGTAGCGATATCTGACCCACAGTGAAGGCGACCTTCAGACAATTGCAATGATAAGTAATGATAATCCAGTCCTGCCTAAGCAAACTGCCTTCACAGACACACCTAAGGTCGACTCAGATATCAATCGCAGTGTGACAGTTGTTGTCCTGAGTCTGGTGCCTTGTAGGAGGAAAATATTTACTAAACTTCCTACATGGCAAATTTATACTTTACATTTAAAAAAATTAGAAGAAATCGTCAATCCTAACTTCCTAACTAATATTATAAATGCGAAAGTGAGTTTGTTTGTTACTTGTTTGTTTCTCTTCACGCTTTATCTACTGAACTAATCTTCCTAAAATTTTGCATACACATAGCTGGAAGTACGGAGAAGGACATAGAGTACCTTTCATCCCGGAAAAAGCACTGTTCCCGTGGGAAATTCACGCGAGCGAAGCCGCGGGCGAAAGCTAGTATACATATAAAACTAGCGCCCCGCCCTGGCTTCGCTCGCGAGGTACATACATAAATTGTAGCCTATGTCACTCAGGTATAATGTAGCTTTCTATTGGTGAAAGAATTTTTAAAATCCGTTCAGTAGTTCCGAAGATTCTTCCTTACTGACTGAGTGACTAACAGATAACCCACAGCCAAAACTAATGGGCGTAGGAAGCTGAAATTTTGCACGTTCCTTAAGGAGTGTAGGGTAGCACTGAGAAAAAATTTCCCGAATTTCCCACGTAAGCGAAGCCCAGGCGCGCAACTAGTAATGATAAATGTACAGATTGAGCAAACACAAGTTCAATTTTAACAAAACATATATCTTTACCAACCCACACAGTCTCCGTGCATCAGATCAATACCATCCAGTTTTCTCTTGGCAATGTCAGCAAAAGGTTAGCGAATCCAACCGCTATGTTACTTCCTAGTATCGGTTATGCAATCCTACTCGAACAATGGATATTTGAATGCTCACGCTATTTTGTCATGGGTATGCATAATTTAGCTGTGACCCCAGACTTTAACCAAATTTCTCTATAGATTTATTAGACGTTATTTCAGGCATAATTTTATGGTATTTTAGCTATATAGAGGTTCTTCTTCTTTTTGTAGCCTCTCCATTACTGGAGGTTGGCCGTGAGTTTCGCAAACTCTTCTCTGTTCGCCGCTATGCGAACCATCTCCTGATGATTTTTTATGTCTTCCAGCACGTCTCTTGCCTTCTATTTATATAGAGGTTAATGAATATTAATTTTTTTTCAAGAACTGCATAATCATATCATGCGAAACGAAACAGCTTTACTTTGTATTTACGTGCTATATTAAAGTAATTATTGTGCACTTATGTTGTCTTATTAAGACTATCAAAAACAGGCAGAAAATTATATAATCATAACACAAATTACTGCTTAGCATAGTACCAAAATAAATGAACCGTTAACGAATTGGCCTCGGATATACCCACGCAAAAATATTGGTACAGTCAGCAACAGTAAGTCATTTTATTTGAAAGTTGGAATATGTTGAATACTTTAGCCATCCGAGTCCCAGTACTGGGCGAAGGCCTCTCTCTCTTTCTTCCAAGACTCTCAATCTAATTCTAAAGCTATATCACGCCGCCTTTTGTCAAATTTGTTTATGTTGAATAGGTCCACAAAAACTTCACAATGTGAGTTTCATTATTGTTTCTCAATTTCCTCGGAAACTACATCTATATATATATATAACTCAAAGGTGACTGACTGACTGGCTGACTGACTGACATAGTGATCTATCAACGCACAGCCCAAACCAATGGATGGATCGGGCTGAAATTTGGCATGCAGGTAGATGTTATGACGTAGGCATCCGCTAAGAAAGGATTAACGCGAGCGAAGCCGCGGGCGCCAGCTAGTACTAATACATTATTTATAAGTAAAAAAGATTTTGTCCGATTTAGCCCACTCTGCGTGCCTGCTAAAATTCACAATAATATATGAACATTAAGTTCCGTTAGATATATGGAAAGATTGAGATATAAAATTAAATATTCATTATTCTTTTTTTAAGTTTAAAAATAGAAAGACCAAAACGCGATTTATGTTTATAATCTCGTATCAAAATGAATGCTAACTGTACATTTTCTCAGCTAGCTAGCAACTTGTCATTGAACATGGCGGAATGGTATAATTTTCCTTCGCATAATTGCTAACTGCCATTTATATTATTATCTTTATTTTCCTGCTTCCTGTAGGCTTGTTTGAACATCTATTTCTTTTGAACTCATAGAACTACTTGACTGCACGCGCTGATCCATTTTTTTTTTTCATAGGTACAAAACATTAAAAGATATAAAATATATCTCTACATTAACATTATAAAGAGGAAATTTAATGTAAGTTTGTATGCTTGTAGGTAAATAATAACGTCTTTGGAGAAAATGCAACAGTGAAGTTTTCTTGCGCCGCCTCTTCGCCACTTGCGCTTTCGAGGCGGTTGTAACCTTAACTTTAAGTAATTTTATGACGTCAACTAAAAAACCAGAGAGGCAATGGTAATTTAATGTAATTAATAAGTTATTTAATTTTAAATCAATTTAATATATTTAATAATTTTTGGAATCTTGACATTATAATTTTATCTCGAGCGACTGTATTCAATTAATGTATTTTTATGGGTCATTGTAACCTGAAATAAACGGATTTTATTTTATTTTTATTTTTTTAAAAACAAGAATTTGTCGATTTAAAAGTGCTATTTTTAAGCCAATTTAAATAAACGATTAGATTTCTATTAAATTGTCACTGATATGTTTAGGATATATACCCGTGGATAGTCAAGTCAAACCCTATAGTGTCTTATGTTAAGTTTTTGATGCAAATAAATGTCTACAACGAATCCAAGAGAAATCAGAATAATTGTTTTTCAGATATAGCACTGTATGGTTAACTATTAACGTATTTAATCGCAATTTCCTTTCATTACCTGTTAAGTATGCAAACACCTTGTACTAAATCCTCATTACACACATAACTAGCTTTTTCCCTCGGTTTCGGCCGCGTGAATTTCGTTTTTTACCCAGTACACCCCCTTAGGGGTCGAATTTCCAAAATTCCTTTCTTAGTGCTTACTTACGCTATTTAACGAACCTCTATGCAAAATTTCAAGTTTCTTCGTTCAGCAGTTTCGACTCTGCGTTGCTATACCAATCAGTCAGCAAGCAGAAAATATAAAATAATTCTAAATGCGAAAATTTGGAATTTGTGAGCTTGAAGGTTTATTTATTTCAAGGAATAATGCCCTAACGGATCGGTCAAATTTCCATTTTCACATTACAAGTATATATAACTAGCTGGCGCCCGCGGCATCGTCGCGTTAATCCTTTCTTAGCGGATGCCTACGTCATAACATCTACCTGCATGCCAAATTTCAGCCCGATCTGTCCAGTGGTTTGGGGTGAGCGATGATATAGATCACTATGTCAGTCAGTCAGTCACCTTTGAGTTATATTTATAGATATTTTTAAATAAATAAGTATTAATCGTGGCAGAAATTTGAAATGTTTACAATATGCTGGATGTAAAATTACTGAAATTAGAATTTATAGGTATAGGATTTATTTTAATTTGATTTTTATTTATTTAGATTTATTTTATTTTTATTTATTTTTTTAAATAGAAATCAGCTTACAATCAAATCAAGTTAAGACCCCGTTTTATGATTTTAATGCGTTTTCCAGACAAAAATATTGTACTCAACAAAAATGTATTTTTTTAAACTTGTTTATTTTAATAATAGTCGGGGCTGTGAATTTTCAGTTGTATGGAGGTGGTCACATTAAATCCTATGATGGTGATTTTTATAAACTACATAGATTATGATATTACAACTGCAAATTTAAGTGCAAAAAAAAATCACCACCGCCGTTTTTTTTTAAACGCTATTATAAGACTCATATTGTTATAACTCTCAAACAAAAAATCCTACCAGGTTGATTTTTTGTTACATGTTTCCTTACGAATAATAAAAGCTTGATTTAAAAAATCACCAATAAATAACAATCCGAAATGGATATTTTAATGAGTTGTAATTTTTATACTTTAAAAACATCCTGTACAAAAACAAAAAATCCAGCAATGGTGACTTTTATATATTATTCGTATACTATATATATTCGTATACGTATACTCAATTTTTATAAGGGTGACTACAACAGTTTTTTTTTATTCACTTTTAATTTTTTTTTAAATTCTACAGTCCAGAAAATTGTATATTCGTACGTAATGTGAATTATTCAATCTTAATTTTAAAAAACGACTCATGTTTATGAACCCGATTTCCTGTAATTAAATAAAAACCATATTGACATTTATAACGTTAAAAATACATTTTATGACTAGAAAGCCGTATTATAAACCGGCCAACTTTTATTTACAGGTAAATGAAGTCTTATTAATTAATTGTGAACAGTAATCTCTATTGTAAACTTTTTTGTTTACGAGCAATTCAGTATAGTTTATTTACCCCTCCCATTTCATATCGGATCATCAAAATTCTTTTTTTTATATAAGGATGTCTAAAAACATCAAAATAATGTTAAGTATAAGAATCATGGTTGTAGGAATTTGTCGGTAAAAAAATTTAAATGCCCCGCCTATAAGAGTCAATATGTCCTCAGAGTCAGAGGTGTGGTTAACAGCGTTGAAAATTTATTTCAAACCTATTTATAAACAACAGCTGCTACTTGTGCAGATATATCACCTAGACATTGTTCAGAAAATAACACACATGTTAGATACGTTTGAAAACCGTTTCTGTGTTTTATTATCCAGTTAAAGATATGTATTGCATATGGCAATACTTCCAAGGTTTTCCGGTGTCTAAGAAAATTTCATAGAGCTAGAATTTTTATTTTTCTGTTTTTTTTTCTATGTCTTTGGAAAATATACATTTTTTTCAGAGACGAAGACACCACGGGGGACTTTGTTTTATAACAATAATATGTATGGTCCATTTATTCATAATTGTCCTAATGTCAACAATCTTCACAGTACTTTTTGTTGAATTTTGTTAAAAATAAAACAAATATTAGTTCAAACCTAAACATTCTAAAGTAAAACATTTATTAACCACGAAAGTAATTTCTTAAAAAGTCTATTTTAATTTATATTGTTGTAAAATGATAAAAAGACATGGTAAGATTGTTTACATAATAGGATAATTATGAATAAATGGACTTTGGTGATCCTTTGTTAGATTTAAGATATACTAAAGTCACTGTATACTGTATTATTTACTTTTACTTACCTGCGTTTCGTTCGATTAAGACTTTATTTCCAATTTTATTATATTAGAAGGATTATATTATTGTCATGAAAATGACGTAGCTTTGATAGTATACTATTATATAGCACATTTCTTATTGTATTTGTATATCTGCTTATCAAATGTTTACAACGACGACTGATAAATGACTCTAATTGAATAAAAACCGGTCAAAAACACTCCAAGGTCGGTTGCGTAATACGAGATAAGTGCACAACAGATGAACAGATGTACAATACACTTGATAAACTAGTTATAATATAATTAATTGTAGAGTTTTGCACTCTAAAATTAATTAGATATGTATTATTCGTATAATAAATTAACATTGTACCTACAAATTAAAGTTAGACTTTCCTATTTATAATGTTGATGTGAATGATCTCGTACGTGCGTTTGTCAAAACTGGCCGAGGTATAAAAAGTAAAAAGTGGGTGTAATGTGGTAACATAAAACCTGTCTTGGAAACTAGTTGTGTTTACATCAACAACTACGAAGTTTTTAGGCCTCAAAAGACGTGAATCGTTTGAAGATAGTGTTTTTAGAGGACCAGACCGACAGGTATTTTTTATTTAAACGATAACAGCAAAATGTCACATCTAATTTGGCTTTTGTTATGTATGTGTTATTCTGAACGAGCTCTCAAATATTTGAGAGCACGTATCGATGCAAGGACGGAAGTTTGTATGTACTCACAAACTCATATGATTGCACTTATAACATTAGTAGGATTCTGTGGTGCGATGTGAATGATGTAATATTTATCATCTTAATCTGACTCAGTTTCAGCAATTAGCTACCTCACACGAAAATGAGTCATATAATAGCACAGTCTATCTGAATACCTCTAGTAAAATCTAGCACAATTTGTTATAGACACAATCAAAAAGAAGAAATGGAAGTGGGAAGGACACAGCAAGGATCTATCCTTGCTGTGTCCTGCCCACTCAAATCAATAGCGACCGTGACCAGTCATGGAGTGGCGACCGTGATCGGTCATGGAGTGGCGACCGTGGACCGACACGCGAGGTTGAAGACACCCCTCAATGCGTTTGGTAGATGACATCAAGCGTCACGCAGGCCACAACTGGATGCAAGTGGCAGGCGAGAGACAAATATGGAAATATACTAGCTGCGCCCCGGGGCTTCGCTCCCGTGGGAATTTCGGGATAAAAAGTACCCTATGTGCTATTCCCGGTATTTTTCTACCCGTATACAAAATTTCATCGAAATCCGTCCAGTAGATTTTGCGTGATTGACAAACATCCTCACAAACTCACATCCAAACTTTCGCATTTATTATTAGTAGGAAGTAGAGGAGGCATCCTACAAAGGATAAGTGCTATGGATGGATGAGAACATTTTCAAAATTTTCCTGATGCTCAAAGCTCAAGTACCCTCGTGCCTTATCTTCCGTCGCTGATTCTTAACCAATAAATAGAAATCGAAGCATAAGAATATGTTTGTTTATTCATTTGACCTCGTTATTATTTTGATAAAATATTTACCTTGAAAAGTAAGAATTACTGCGTACTCTTTTTTTGTAATAAAGCTATTGTAATAATTGACGTATTGTAATCGTTGATACTGTAGTACGTGTAGTTTATTTTATTTATTTATTTAACCTTTATTGTACAAAAATACAAAGTAAACATACAAAAGGAGGGCTTAATGCTAAGCATTAGATATCTACCAGCCAACCTCTTGGTTATGTAAAAAAATTAGGTAGGTGTAGTTCGGATCTATCGGTCTCTTATGAATTTTGCGAACTAGTTTTTGGCAGCGGCTTTCCCCACGTGACATTTCGTATTCATTTTCACGCTATATAAATAACCTCGCAAAATTTAAAGATTCGCAGTTTCGGCTCTGAGTTGTGAATCCCTCTTTTCTATTAGGTTGTGGTAGCAGCTTGAAATACGAAATCAACTGTAATCAAAACAATAGTAAAAAAAATATTTTATACCTATTAATTTTTGTTTTAGTTTAGTTTACTCGCCTAACGATACGACGGGGTCGACACGACTATGAGTCGTTACTTATCGCCTCGCCTCCAGCCACAAACAAGATTATTGAAATGTGTTATCAACGACGCCGCTTGGTCTACTGTTTACTTATTTTTTTACACACCATGGAATGAGTATCATCTGATATTACCTAAATAAATAAGAATAATATTGATAGTAGAGCACTCTCTAACGCTCATGTGCTGGGAGTCATGCAATAAGTAAAAACACAATTACGTAAAACGATCCGTCTGGCTAAGTGACTTTGAGATCATTCAGAGATAGTAAAAAATATTTTTTTTTGGAATATCATCATCTAAAAATCAGCAAGACGTGTCGTATATACCTACACACTTGTAACTATTTTATTCATAATTCGACAAAAAAAAAACCTTAAATGAAAAATATTTCAATAAGAGTACAAATTTATATCACAAAATTCACTTCGTTTTAACTAAATATATGAGATAAAAGAATTATAAAGAAATGAAAAATTGGTTACTAAAAAGCTATAAAGGGCAGACTATCTCCCATCAAAATCTTGAAAAAAAATTTTTTTCCTCAGTCGCGAAATAATAAGTGGTTATATTATTGAACTGCGTGCCGTTATCTACGACGCCACATAGTCTGCTGTTTACCTACACATGTACTTATATAACGAACTGAATAATTTAACAGTCTTACATATGGAAAAATATTTCGCAGTACATCTGTTCGCATTGTGTGCTAATGGATGTTGATAGTCCGTGAGGCGATTATACAGACTTAATAGTTAGGTGAAGTTAAATGATGGACTCTTGCGCAATGGGTATTTCGAGAGGAGTGAGAGGGAGTTCGGCCTGTGGTATGGCCCTAGAATAGCACCAACCCATATCTTCCCGTGGGTGTCGTAAGAGGCGACTAAGGGTTTTAAAACACCGGAGGATGGGCAGCAGCATCTTTCCGCGTACTATGCCATCACACTGCGATCGCCAACCCGCCTGCCAAGCGTGGCGATTACGGCAAAACCCTCCATTTCCATCGCGACGCCTTTGTCCAACAGAGGACGTCTTTCGGCTGAGAGAAGAAGAAGAAGAAGAGGGAGTTAAGTTCGAGTTCGCAACCTGGAGATAAGACGTCGAACGAAAGTTCAAGACGTGGTTTTCAGAGTTGCAACTTTAAAGTGGAACTGGGCTGGGCACCTGGCTAGAAGGAAGGCTATTACTGAGTGGTACCCCCGAAATGGAAAACGGAGTGTAGGGCATCCGGCAGCTAGATGGGTCGACGATGTTAAGAATATTGCTGGCAACAACTGTAGTAGGATGGCCCAGGACCGAGAAGGTTGGCGTAGACAGAAGGAGGCCTATACCCAGCAGTGGGTCACAGAAGGCTGTGGATGATGATGATGAGAGGAGTTTCTGCGCATGTCGCTGCATTGTATTTTTTTTCGAAGCCTACGGGCAGTTGGTTGCTATGTCGACCTTTACTGCTTCACCGGAGGAAATATAGCAACAGTCTTGAGGGCCATACAGCCGATACAGAAATAGCAACAGCACAAAGGGCTCCCAGGTGGAAACGAACCTCAGCCTTGGGGGTTACTCACAAAATGGCAGAGCGGTATATTGCTCAATTTGCCTGAAGGGCCTGAGGGGAAAACGTCCTGGTGCCGCCGGGCGGTACCGTGTGAACGTTGAATTATAGACTTATGCCCGTCTGATCCCCCCACAAATATTGTCATTTCTTATAAGTTTTAACTACGCAGCTTGTGCATGCGAACTTTGTCCTTCGAAAAATGAAACTTATGCTAGATTTTAAGTTTTAAGACCTTCAACCACCTTCAACAATACCACTGTGAATACCCTTGAAAACCGCATCAAATTAGGTACGTCCAGTAGTTATTGCGTGATACAAACATACAGACAAGAATTCTAAAAAAATCGTTTTGGCTCCTGACCCATAAAGAGCCATTATATTTTTTTCTTATATCTCTTGTATACAAACACAGACCAGTTTTATTACAAACTAGCTTTCGCCCGCGGTTTCGCCCGCGTGAATTTCCCACGGGAACAGTGCTTTTTCCGGGATGAAAGGTACCCTATCTATATCCTTCTCCGTACTTCCAGCTATGTGTATGCGAAATATCAGGAAGATTGGTTCAGTAAATAAAGCGTGAAGAGTTAACAAACAAACAAACAAACAAACTCACTTTCGCAGTTATAATATTAGGACTAGCTTTCGCCCACGGTTTCGCCCGCGTGAATTTCCCACGGGAACAGTGTTTTTTCCGGGATGAAAGGTACCCTATGTCCTTCTCCGTACTTCCAGCTATGTGTATGCGAAATATCAGGAAGATTGGTTCAGTAGTTAAAGCGTGAAGAGGTAACAAACAAACAAACAAACTCACTTTCGCATTTATAATATTAGTTAGGATTAGGATAGTATAGATTTCCATTTGATAAATAAATAAATATATACGGACAAATCACACAGATTGAGTTAGCCCCAAAGTAAGTTCGGGACTTGTGTTATGGGATACTAACTCAACGATACTATATTTTATGACAAATACATATATAGATAAACATCCAAGACCCAGGCCAATCTGAAAAATATCATTTTCCATCTTGACCTGACCGGGGATCGAACCCGGGACCTCCATTGTGGCAGTCTGGCGTGATAACCGTTTGGCCACGGAGGTCGTCAAAATCCATGTTGAAAAAGGTTGATCCACGGTGGAAACTTTAAAGAGCCCTGGGGAGTTATTCCCACTCCTTTAGTCGCATTCCTCATGACTGAGGGTCGTGGTCATTGTATAGAATGAAACACACAATTAGTTTGCCATTGCATTCTCCATTTCACACCCTAACTGATAATTTATCAACCACAGTACAGATTTCCTCGCGATGTTTTCCTTCACCGAAAGCGAGTAGTCGATAAAAAATGTCGGGGAGTTATTAGCTATATTATATTGAATCTAAACCACACCTGTCACTATACCTGAATCTCCATTCCATCAGAGAGCCTACTATTCAACTAAGCGTGGCCTTCGAGTGTCATGACTCTTGGCTCAGTCTACCCCGTAAGGGATGAAGACGTGATTCTATGTAATGTAATGTATGTAAACCATAACACTGGGCCAAAACACGTGGCTTTTAAAATTTACATACAAGATAATACATAGTAGGTAGGTAGGTACACGAGTTGAGTCAAGTCACATGTTAGCGCCTTATGCTAAAAGTAATATAAATATATGGTTCAGGCAGTATACCACACCTCTACGTATTTTATTATGCAGTGATTGCATACTTTTATGTTCATAAATTGATAGAACAGAATAAAAATCTTCTATGGTAAATTAAAACAACATTATAAACTTTTAAAGTTTTTTTTTTTTATTTAGCTAATAGGTCCCACTGCTGGGCAAAAGCCTCCCACTTATCTCTCCAACTACCTCTTTTTCCAAAACTTTTAAAGTATCAATTCTATATCAATGATTACCTTTATTATTGTTGAAGAATTACCAAATTGCATAGAAGTAGGAAGGGCTGCATTGAGCGATTTTCTGACAGCTAAATTAAGAAAAAAAATCAGTATAAAAAAGTCTCAACAGATGGAGTTTTATTGAAAGCCGAGTTGTAATGCTGCCATACGCAGAAAAAAAATCACCTAACAGTTTGACAGTTGCACATATTGATACTTTTTAGGTGTTTTTTTTTAATCATTTTTTTTTTTAATGCCAATCCCGTGAATTTTTGTTTTTGTATGGAACTTTTTCTCTCGCCTTTGCGTAAGCGCCATCTATGAAGTCATCTGAAACTATTTCTTTTTTAATTTGGGTCTCGGAAAATCCCTCATTCTATCGCCGCCGCGCAGCCCTTCCTACATAGAAGTAGGAAGGGCTGCGCGGCGAATTGTGATAAAATTTACTCATTTAGAACTTGATTTACCAAATTATAGCAAATGGGCAACACATGTGCGTCTGCGTGGCAGCACCACCATCCGTCGCCAGACACTTCATTAAATATTATTATTACGTAATGGAGATCCTTGCACAAATAGGCGTTTTGCACGAGATTGCCAGATGATGCGGAATTTATTTGTACATGTATACTGTCGAATAATATTTGAAGACGTAATTGATCCTTGTACAAATATTTAGGCAGTGCATGCGTTAATTAGAATATACATATGAATTGTTGTTAATAACTTTTGGGAAATACACACGCTGTCTCTCAATCCGTCAATCACTGTTACTTTATGTCTCTTTTAACCTGAGGTATAGAATGGTCAATTGATATTCTGATATTCTTATTATATGCACCACCTTTTAGCCCGGTTTCAATTTCATCACACCATAATTTATGAAAGTCAAAGTCAATTTTTTTATTGAAACTTGGCCTTCAAAGAAGGCTCTTTTTCACGTCGAAAACTAATGATTTAATCATAATATATTATGTCTAAAAGCTACAAACTAAGACCACTGCTGAGAAGAAATGCAAAAGAAACTCATGAAACAGTCTTGGTCGCCTAACATGCCAGAGGGGCTATTTATTAACTTTATACATACAGTAGATTGTGTACAAAAATAATATCTTGTCAGAGCAGATAAAAAAATCAGCACACTTCATTATACAACTGAATAAAATTGCGACATTGATGTTTGTCAGTATCCTTTGAATCTAATTATGATGACATAATTATTGTCGAAGACATTGAAATTCCCAATTATTATCAAGTATATTCAATAATTGAGCATTCAGAAGAACATAACCCGGATACTTGTAATATCGGCAAAATGGCATAACGAAATAGTCCGGAGGGGAATTAATTTCCGACAATCGCAATAAAGTGCCCAGTTGAATGAAAGTCATCTGTAATATAACTGAGGCTGCGGCATTGTACCAGGGTCAAATGGCTAATTTTAGAGGTCGGACATTCCTTTGAACATTTTGTTCTTTAGATTCTTGATGAGTTAAGAACATGCACTTTCAATTTTGTTTGTTTTATACATTTATATTTGTATTGTTACGTTTGTATGCTTTCGTCGCAAAATGTAAATGGTTTGAGAATAAATCTTATATCTATCTATCTATCTATCTATGCTGTTTTAAATTTGGGTGTTACCATTAACCATACTAAATTCATAAAGCTTAAAGTAGTATGGCAATCCTTGGGGGAGGCCTTTGTCCAACAGTGGACGTCTTTCGGCTGAGAGAAGAAGAAGAAGTATGGCAATAGAATTACGGTAAGTATGTACTAACGTCTCACCTTCACCAATAAATCGCGCAAAATTTATTCGTTTTAAAATTTTCCCCCTGTTCCAAGATTTTCTACTGTTGGTTCTACCAGTTCTGCAGAAATTATGAAATCTAAAGCTTGCCTTGCCTTCTATTCTACAGATACCTTCCGGTTTTATCAAGGTCAAACCGCGCAAAGTTGATTCGTTTTAAAATTTCCCTCTGTTCCAAGAGGTTATTCTGTTAGTTCTACCAATTCTTCAGGAATTATGAAATCTAAAGCATGCCTTTACTTCTATTCTACAGATATCCTTTGGTTTGAATCATGGTAACATGTATTGTACAGTTTAGTTCTCACATTTTAATTATCTTATGTTGAATCACGCGATTAAATGATGCAAGATTCGAGTTAGCGTAAAAGACCCACGAAATTGATCTAAAATATTTAAAACAAATTACGAGTTAAAACCTATTTAACCCCATAAAAATGGGAATACATTGTTTAATTTATGAAGCTAAACTTTTTAAGTCAGAATACAATACTTTATTTAAGTGTGGAAGGAATCACAAATTAGCATGTTGTTGACGTCATGAGTGACATTTGGGCAAGTCAAGTAAAAAAATAAAATGTCGTTTACATAATATTTGTGATCCATAATCTTCCGTCGAATTTAAATAATAATTAAACAGATAAAACATGTGTTAATCTCTTTAGCTCTGTTTTTCTGTTCGTCATCCTACGATAAGAAGTCAACTGTTGAGAATATTCAATGCGTTTCATACAGCGTAAATATGAAAATAACCGATTGTTACACTTGCTTTTGTTTTAAATGTTATGCTTTATGAGATGATTTATGATTTGCCACAACAAAAACAATGATCACCTTTATTAAATCAGTTCATTCGGTCCATGAGTTCAACATTGTTCAGCATCAAATAAATGACCCGCTTTTCAAATAAATGCTTACTACTGTAATGGTCAATTTGCAAGCATTGTAAAGCAAAACCTGTGGCGGGTGCACATACTAACGACCTTAAATTGTCATGCAAATCGACTCGCTTACTGACATTCGTCACCAATTATGTTAATAGTCGGTTCGTTTTGTTTTTGTCCAACAAGTCTTGAACTGCCCATTAAATTTGATTAACAATAATAAACACAGTACTTATTGTTTCAAATTAATTACAGTTCCAAATAAATCTCAAGTTACTTCATAAATAGTACAACACAAACATGAAGTAATATTACCAGTTGGTAGAAAAATACTAAAGTAAAAGCCCAACCAAGTAAGCATTGTGGCATCGACATTGAAGACCAATGACTAATAAGGGTCAAATCAGAACTGAGGACACGTGACACAACACGTGAATGCATTTGCTATTTCCATATCTATTGCAATAAGCTTCCGCAGTTTAAATTAATATGCATCAAGTCAATTATGTGTAACATGAGATTGACATCCTTTGTACGAGTTGACAATGAGCGCACTTGAACTTCGTACATACAAATGTTATAGTGAATCATGCAAAAATTGTGCAGCAAAATAAAGTATTTTCAAAAGAAAGTAAAGGTTCTTCACAAATTTTGAGTCAGCGAGAGCACGTATATGAGAATTCTCTTTTTCGATCCGCTCAATTCGTGACTTAATGAGTAACGTCCAGGTTTTTGCTCCCATCTCTCCTTGGCGACCTTTAGAACCAGTTTTACCTGTTGAAATGCCTTTCACTGAAGAATTTTACGTTGAAAAACATGAGGAAAAAGGTCTTTTAAATTAATGGTTTCAGTTCAGTCAATCAGGCAAAATGATTTATGATAGAGAAATTAGCTTTAAGCAATTTAATGGGCTTTCTAGATATTGGTGAGATGTTTGGCTGTTGTAGATATTGGTGAGATGTTTGGATAATAATTAATGATTTGATTGGCAGTGCCAAGTGACCGTAGAGACGCAATTGGCGCCCAACGTTGTGTTTGCATGTGGTGATCATGATTCATAATTATCTAATTTATGTAGGTAGTTAACAACACTGAAATAAACCAGACCAGATATTAGCTTAGATATTTAATTCGGATTTAACAATTTAGTTTTAATCGCAAAGTTTTGAGATTATGGGAATCTTGATAGCTCAGGGATTCATATAATATTCATTGCGGTAACGGTGTCATGGTGTGTAGGTGTACTAAATATAATATTGGATGGATCTCCCTCATAAATGCATATTTTTAGTTTAATAGTAGGTATGCCTATGCAAAAGTCACATCACAATTCAGGAGCTTGAAGATTCTGTCAGACTGTCACATACGAAAATAAAGAAAGTTATTAGTTAAAAATTATTTCTCACCTTTTCTCCTTCCAAAGGGTCCGCAGAACGCATTTCCTTTCCCAATGATGTTGTCATCAATATACTTCATCAGCTTCACACCATCATCCTTGCTCCCGTGGGAGTCAGTCCCCCATCTCGAAGGCAAGTCTTCTTGCATGGATTCTGATTTACCTTTTGTACCTTTTGACTTTTTCAAAACACTTGTCATACCGTCACATTACACAGCAATAAGCTATAGTACAAACTGACACAGAACACACTGTTTTGTTAACTCAAAATAGATT
This sequence comes from Ephestia elutella, assembly GCA_018467065.1. NCBI lineage: Eukaryota > Metazoa > Arthropoda > Insecta > Lepidoptera > Pyralidae > Ephestia > Ephestia elutella. The sequence goes on from CM031577.1 coordinate 3,094,261, forward strand.
GCAAAACACGGAATACGAAACAATCGTTTATAAATACGATATCACGCACGCGTAGGCCGCACACACGCTCCGGCGACCGGTGCCCGAATGAAGTAAGTAACCTTGTTGAAGCACTCTGCGGGTGTACTACGCCGCCGCCGGTTTTCTACGACACAGAGCATGTAGTAGTGCTATCGTGACGCACACATGCACGCTATGTTATCCATCGCCAGCGTTGAAAATTAGTTTCCTTTTGGTAGAAATGTTCAAACTTTTTGTATGAATGAGGAACAGAACGGGCTGAAATCTAAACAATGTTGTGTGCTATCTTCGATTTCAGCAACCCGAGCAACACGGACTTCTGTACGCGGACCGGATATGACTTTGGCTGTAATATTAATTTTTCGTCCAGTTTCTTAGGGGGTATTAACTAGATCTGCGAGGAAAACTTCTCGTACCTACAAAACAAAAAAACATTTTTATACAATAAAAAGTTATTATAGGACCTAGCTTCGCACCGATATGTACAGATATCTATATCTACAGATACAGTACTATCACTTATAGGGCCAAGGGTCGTAAGACTCGAAGGCCACGTTTAGCTGGATGTAAGCTTATTGGTGGAATTGAGATTCAGATCTTTGATTATCTATCTATCTATAGTTCAGATATAGAAACAAAGAGCTAAGAATAAAAATTCCCAGTGGAAAGCCCTTGATCCTCTTTTTCTCTTCCCGGAAGAGAAAAAGCTGACACATTGCAGTTTTATCTTCGCTCCTAGATCAGATCATTCAGCATGGATTCTAGGAAGATTGTATTGTATTTAAAACCGCATCGATGTGTACTAAAAAAAATATACAATACAATGACCTCCTTTGCGTGTCCTGTCTGGAATTTCCCCTCACCCCTCTCCCCAACTCCATAGCAACGCCAATTGTTTGTTCGATGCCAAACCTTTTATATTTCAGTTTTACGTTCGAGAATTTTTTACGGCGATATAAAACCAGACACAGCGCTTCAAGATGATGAAGATGCAAATAGCCAACGAGAGCGACCGCAAGGAGGCGCAGAACAGGGAACGCCGGCGGCAGTGCGAGCTTGAGAGACGCTCCAGGATCTTCAATGCCAGGAACAGGAAGATTGGTGTAAGTCTTTAAAAATCTAAGTCATCATCATTACCTTATCCCATCATGTGTGGGCGGCGCAAAATGTCCTTTCTCTCCTCAATTTTCTATCCTTAGCCAAAGTTTATCCACTCCCAATACCTTCATATCCTCTCCAACACAAACCATCCATCTCTTTTAAGGCTTTCCTCTCCCTCTATATCCACCTACTGACACAGCTCTTCTTAGCAAGTGTTCCTCTTCTCTCCTCATGACGTGTCCAATCCAAGTGAATCTATTACTTCAACTCTATCAGTTACAGGCACAACCTTTAAACTTCCCATCACATAAACATTTCTTCAAAAAGTCTAAGTAAGTTGTAAAAATGTAAGTTGACTAACGATATATTTTTTCTTTATTATCAACTAGCGACCCGCCCCGGCTTCGCACGGGATATAAACCTTCCTCTTGAATCACTCTATCTTTTAAAAAAAAACCGCATCAAAATCCGTTGCGTAGTTTCAAAGATTTAAGCATACAAAGGGACATAGGGACAGAGAAAGCGACTTTGTTTTATACTATGTAGTGATAGTGATTAGTACATGGTTAGTACTAGCATTTGCCCGCAGCTTTGCCCACGTGAATTTCCCACGGGAACAGTGCTTTTTGCCGTAATGAAAAGTACCCTATGCATGTGTACTTCTGTGTATGCAAAATTTCAGGACGATTAGAAGGATTAGTAGATAAAGCGTAAATAGGTAACAAACAAAGATATAAACAAATAAACAAACAAACAAACTCACTTTAGTATTTTTAGTATTAGTTGGGATAGATATGTAGATATGGAATATCAGGGAATCTATTAAATGTGAAACGAAACCCCACCTCTTTACTATTGAGGTACCGCATGTTCTAGGTGTTAGTGATAACAACCATATTCCAACGTCAGTTAGGTTGCGTGGCTATTCTGGTGGTGACATCAAAGTAATTGGTAGATGTAATTTAAAGATTATGACTTTGTTATAGCAGATGTTAATTCTTGTTTATTCATAGTGACAAGCCTACCCCCATACATCAATATCGGACATTCACTGCCTCCACGTAATTCCAGGTGGATGTGCCATTCCTGGAGCGGCAGATCGGAGAAGCGCGCGGAGCGTGACGAGCAGGACAGGAAGAACCTCGCCTTCGCCAAACAGATGATCAAGGACAGCAACGTGGCTGTGGTCCTCGAGGCCAGGGAGCAAGAGGTACACTTAAGGGCCATTTAAACGATACAAGTTTCTTGCCTGTTGAATACGATTAAATTGAAGCAATAATTTACTTGCATAGTCTAAACAACACGTAACATTCTTGAACTGGTATGCAAGTTTGGATTCAAAACTTTTCTTGGTGTAAACAATACATGCAATAAAATGTCATTCAATTCTTGCATGAAAAATTTGACAACGCTAATACGTGCAATTCTCGAAGCAAGTCGCTAAAAAATGGTACGTGCCCATACAAATCTATGTTTCAAAAATAGAATGCAATAATTGCCTAAACAATTGTATATGTGTAAACAGAACACATTGGCAATTATTGTATGTCAAGATTTGCATTCAATAATTATATTCGAGTTTTTTATTTATATCACCATGTAAACAGTTGCTTTCAATTATTGAAAGTCAATTCTTGCACTGCAATTATTGCATTCAATTATTGCTCTTGTATGTTCAAGAAACTTGCACCGTCTAAAGGGCCCTTTAAGGATCATTTAGATAGTGCAAGTCTCTTGCCTGTTGCATACAATTAAATTGAAGCAAGAAAATACTTGCATGGTCTAAACAACAGTTTCTTGCAATTATTCATAGTCAATTGTTGAACTGCAATTATTGCATGCAATTATTGCTCTTGTATATACAAGAAACTTGCACCGTCAATGGGCCTTTACTAACTATCCGGGCTCAGTGAACCAAGTGAGTCTTGGCCTCCAACACAAATGCTAGCGTCCCGGTCCCGCGCAAGCTTCCAAAGCAAGCAAAGGGAGCAAGAGGTACTCAAATTAAATCAAAATATGTTTATTTGTAAATACAGGTTACACAGGTATGACAAAATATATATGCTCTGTATTGTGCGAAAGTGGCGTATGAAAAAAAGGGAATAAAGAAATTCAGTTAGCTATAACTACAAAATGCACTGTCAAAGAAGTTAAAAGTGGTCTCCCATAAAGTCGTCAAGTTACTCGTTCTTTTACTTCGATGGCACAACAACCTAAGGATCTGTACCTCCAATACTAAAATTTTCCACTCTTACCACTTCTGCGCCATTTCTTGCCAGTCGGATCTTTAGAGGGCTTCCACTTCTTATCGTTCTTTTGGTTTGTTATTAAAAACGGTTCTTTTGGAACAAAGAAAGATGCGTACATTTGGGAAAGTAACACAGTAGAGTAGCAGCCCTGTAAACTTAATTACGTTGTTGACTGTACCTATAACCAAACTGAAAACAACTAAATACGCTGTAATAAACTCTACGATGCTTTGACAGGAGCGTCGCCGCATAGGACTGGAAATAGACACGTACCGTCAGAGCTACCAGCGCCTTCAGGACCGGCGGGAGTTCGACCTCAATGACCCGGACGTGCTGAAGAAGCAACTGCCTCCGCGAGCCACGGATGGCCCGGCCGTTGGCATGTCCAGTGCGCAGAAGTAAGTAGAACAGACCAGACTAGAAAGGAACAAGAGATGGGAAAATAGACTTTATATGCTCAGGGCTGAAAAATCAACTGCCACTGCGAGCTTCGAACCGAACGCCCGTGGGCATGTCTAGAACGCAGAAAGTGGAACAGACGAGAAATTAACAAGAACAGGGAAAATAGAAGGGAAATTACTCAGGAGTATGGGAATAGTAGTCATGGATGGCAGTCCAGCTGTTATGGAAATGATAATAGGTAGTGTACAGCGGTATAGCAGTTATAGTAAAATGGAAGGGACTCAAATGCTGCGCTAACACACATTAGAACGAAGATTATGCCCAATGATAGTGACTGCATAGAGTCAATGTTTTCACACACATATTATCACGCCTTTTTCCCGCTGGGCAGAGACTAGTGATTTCGACTTGCTACGATCCTTACAGATCTCTCGCGCACTCATAACTCTCTTCAATGTCAATGTTTTCAATTTATTAAAATAAGTTTCATTACTTACCTTTTATCCGCCAGGTTCGAAGGCGAGGACCTAGAGTTCGAGGAGCGACGTAAGATCATGGCTGCGCAGAAGAATTCGTGGCTGGAGCAACAGGTGCAGGAGCGGATGGCGGCCGAAGACGAGAGGAAGAAAGCCGAAGCTGCCTACATGGTACCACCACTTTACAATCAGTTGATTGCATTCTATCTAACTAAATACTCGTAGTTGTATGATTCTACGAATTACGACGTGCTATGTCGTGCTTCAATTGTGTCATAAAAGCCAAAGAAATTATAATATAGAGATCTTGTCGCTTTAGTTTAATCTCTTTGGCTCTTAAGACACAATTGAGACACGACATCAACGTTTGTAATTAGTAAAATCGTAGCCGTACGTATAGTTGATTAGCATTTTAGCATTATTTGTACCAGTGACCAGAACAATAACTAAAACAATAATAATAATAGTGACTAAAACAATAGGGTATTTTACTTTTTTTTATTCATAGAAAGATAAAAATAATAATGACAGTTTGTTATAAAATGTATGTACGATCTTTCCATTTATTAAAATAATATATTAAAAATAAACAACTACCTAGTGAAATACATAGGGTATTTCGCTTGGTAGTTGTTTATTACATCACATAATATAAAAAAACATAAGTGCATTCATATTATGACGCCTTTTTCCCGTGGGGGTTGACAGAGACAAGCGATTTCCACTTGCTACGGTCCTTACAGGATCTCTCTGGCTTCCTCTACACTTTCCTTCATACATGCTCTCCGGTTATGGATGGTTGCTCCTAATATCTCTCTGTTTAATGAGGTCCGCAATCTGGTAGAAGTGCGTTCTCCGAGGTCGACCCTGACCAACTCTTACATTCAATCGACTAAAATAATGTTCGTTTTTCATTTCAGATGGCAATAAAAGCCCGGGATGCCAGAGCGAGCGAGCTAGACAAATTAGAGCGAGAATGTCGCTACCGTCTGGGCCAAGCCAACCTGCGATATAACGAAGCGTTGGTCTGTATTCCTATTTAGCATTATATTTTTATTGATGTATTGAATTCTTTTTATGTTTCCTACTTTGACAAGGTCTTTGAGATCGTTATTGATGACATGTCAAAGCTGGTGGCGGTGTCGTGGGCCCGTTCTCGAGTTTTATTGAATAATTTGTGTGATTGCGGAGCTGTTCAGTCCATGGCCCATCCTGTCGTGTCCCAACTGCCTTTCGTCTTGTACAATAGAAGATCTTTATGACGCCAATGATAGGGCGGTTAAAGTTGCCACATACTGATGAAAAACAATATAATTATAGCCATAGACTTACTAGGGATCCTTTTCATTTCTCATAAGGTTAATAATCATAATATGGTTTGTCATAAAGCCTTTCTCATATTTTTTTATCATAATATTTTATTCAAATAATATTTATTGTAATAATATTTGTTTAGTCATAATCATATATTGTCATACAGATTTTTTATAAAATGGTTTATCATAATGGATTTGTCATAATTGTTATGGTCATAAACATAGTTTATGTTTTATTTTGTTCATCTTTTATTTTGTTGATGACATTTGAAGACATTATGTAAAATTTGATATTTGATTATACTTCAAACACTAGTATAGGTTAGGGTGCGGCTTAGGGGTGGCCCTTGGGCCTTTTTAAGCCACGAACATAAACAATAAAAAAACAAAAGCTTAACAAATCTTACCTTTTCTCTGAGTGCAACCGTACATTATGAGTTCTCTTTTCTCTGTACATTATGAGTATTACTATTATGAATTAATTATATTATGATTATTTATGTTGGCGTTACTATAATAACTAAATTAAATTTATTATTATTTATGTAATTTATTATTATTTATGTTTATGACAATTTGTATTTATTACAAAAAATTATGTTAAAAAAAATATTTAAAATAAATTATTATAATTTTAATTTATATTAATTATGATTATGTGAAAAAATATTATTTCGAACTATATTATTACAAATATTTTTATGAGAATCATTAGAGACCCGATTTACTATATTTATAGCCATTTCGACTCGATAAGAAAAAGATTGAAACCCTATTGGGGTGAATTTTGGGGAAACGTTGATCTCATCCATTTCTTCATTTAAATCAAATGGCTCACAAAAAATCTCTAAAATCTAATCCAATGTTTGAGAGTCTATGTTGGCGCTGAAGCCTGGGTAATATGTATATTTCTTTCGGTCATGGGTGGCCTGTAATCATTTCATCATATAGGTGCTGAAGAGAGAATTAAATTGTATCGAGCATCAGAATGACTCATAGGTGAGCAAGGATAGATCGCTAATATGGCTGTGTTTCCTTCCACCGCATCGTATCCCCTTATCCGGTATTTGCAGGCTTCGGATGCAAGTCTACTTAATTGAAAACCTATGTTTTCCAGGCCACGGAGAAGAAGCAAATGGACCAGATAATGAAGGAGCAGGAAGAAGCGGACAACACCGCGGAGATGTACAACAACCTCACCTCGGATATGCTCACTGAGAACCCGGACGTCGCCAAGAGTGCGCTCGGGAAGAACAGGTGATTTGAAACTCCATCATATTGAATGAATGAATGAAAAAATATTTGTATAAGTAACTAACCATGACTCATACTGTTAGTAAACTTATGCTTTAAGGCGTCTATGAGTAGAGACTCACGGCCCTTAATCAAGGCCGATATCGAGAGCAGTGTTGATAGATGCAAATATTAAAAATCCGTAAATCACGTAATATGTATATGTATGTATGTAAATCATGCTAAGAAGATCATTTATTATCATGATTATACAACATTCACGATATACAATATTCATAGCATTAAAACCATATTGTTATTATATTAACTATTTATCTTTATCTGTGCGACAGGGCCATCGGCTTCATGTACAAGGGTATGAACCAAGAAGAGCTGAAGAAGTTCTACGCTGCTCAAAAGGAACAAATGGTAGCTTCGAAGGTAAGAATCGTGCCAGGTGAAAATTTTAGTTAAAAAACGTTCTCTCTCACTCAGCTAACCCTTAGGAGAAACTGAGAAATGAAAATGTGCAGCGCAAAAATATCAATATAACACAAATATGGGTGCTGCTTATTTTATTAATGCCTTTTATAACCCAGATGAAACGCGAGGCCCAGGAGAAAATGGAGGCGGAGTGGCAGGCACTGGCCAAGTCTATCCAGCGGGAGGTGGCGCGCCAGGATATTGCGGACCAGAGAAAGAGACGGTAATGAAAGTCTGACCAATATTGAATTAGAGTAGAACACAGGTAATAGCTCCCAATCGAACAACCTTTATGGAAATCTTTGCGAAAGTGGTATATTTCGCAGATCAATCAATCAAGGATCATCACTGTCAAGGCTCCACGGATTTTCGTACCTTTACATACGTAGCTGACTTACAACACTACATTTAATACATCACATTATCAAAACTTAAACAACGTAGACATAACGTAAACAATTTCCGGCCGTGGCTTCCTCGGTGTCTCCCCGACAGAGATGTTGCTCCCCTGAACAAGGGAGACAAAGCCCCTCCATAATTTTACTTACTCCGCTGGCTTAGTGACCCCAAAGTGAATCTTGGCCTCCGAAACGAGAGAGCGCCATAGTCTTCTATTCTGCGCGATGCCTCGCCAGTTACCCGCTCCACTTAGATCCACGCAGATCAGCCTCCACATAACTCTCCAGGGATATCTGGGGCGCCCGACTGAGCGCCTGCCTGACACTGAATTTTACCCTTCTTCTTATTTAAGAGCCGCGCTCTTGTCGGTGGAGTATACGCCACATTTCTCTATGCTCGGCTTTACGTGTAAAGTCTTGATACGACACGACGATGCCTGCCTTCTCTTTAAGATGGCATAAACTCCATTTATTCTTACCAGTCCTATCATGTAAACAATCTTACCATGTCTTTTTTAGATTTTACAATAATATAAATTAAAATAGCCTTTTTAGGAAATTACTTTCGTGGTTAATAAATGTTTTACTTTAGAATGTTTAGGTTTGAACTAATATTTGATTTATTTTCAACAAAATTCAACAAAAAGTACTGTGAAGATTGTTTACATGATATGACTGGTAAGAATAAATGGATTTTACATAACTCTTTCTCCGTCTCCCTGGACCTCTTCTTCCCTTCACCTTTCCTTCAATTATATTTTTAAAAAGGTCATCGTGTCGTATCAAGTGGCCAATCATTCTCCCTCTCCTATTTTCAATTTCATTGAGTAGACTCCTCTTAATAATACTAAAATAAAAATATATTTCCAGTGAGATTGCTCGTCAACTGATGGAGGAGAACCAGCTCATAGCGTTGCAGCAGAAGGAGAAAGCGAAGTACTACCGCGACGTGGTCAACAACAACACTCCCACCGACGATTACTACTCGCAGTTCAACACCACCACCAGATAAAATGTACTCCAGGTATAGGCCACGCAACTTTAAGGTGAAACTTTGGCTTATTTCTTTATGCTCCAACTCGCATGATCCCAGTGGAATCATACAACATACATAGGTACATATTATCACGCCTCTTTCCCGTGGGGGTAGGCAGAGACTAGCGATTTCCACTCGCTACGATCCTTATAGATCTCTCTTGCTTCCTCTACACTCATCACTCTCTTCATACATGCTCTCCAGTTATGGGTGCTCCTAATATCTCCCTTTTTAAGGAGGTCCGCAATCTCGTCACAGTTCAAGGTCGACCCTCACCAACTCTTACATTCACTTCTGCTTTATACCCAAAAACCTTTACAAAACTTTTGCATAATCCCACACCCCGGACAGTCTATACAACGCTCGCAAATTTACTACTACATAGGCAAATGACGTTTGTTTGTACACGCGCAAATATGTGCGTGAAATTTAGTAGGGCTGCTTGCGTGTTGTGGTTATCAAGCAAAATGGCGCGAAAAGTGCGCCGATTACGCGCCAGCCCTCGTTTAAGTGTCATTGATGTCTACAACGAAGTGCGGGGTGGGGTGCGGTATTTGAAATGAGTGCAGGGCGGTGAGTGGCCGCTCTGTACGTTAGTACTATTACCTACTTAATCGGTGATAAACCATAAACTTTTTCGTAATATATTTGCATGCTATTTTAAAAGCAGAACATGTATTGGCTCCTACTTAACTAATGTAACACCTTTTACTAAGGCAAATAAATGAATTGATTGAGTTATTTAAGACCCCACTATTTGAACTATTTAGGAGCTTAATGAATCCAAAAGTTTTGTATCTTCCCACTGGGATCATGCGAGTGAGAGCATAATGAAATAAGCCGACACTTTATATGGCCTGTGTTAGGGAGTCACTGTGTGTAGAATTTTATTTTTCAGTATAATTTACGAAACAGTTTAATGAAAAACATATTATCTCACACAATACATTTTAGCTAATATGCGAGACACGATAAAATTGATATGTGCAAATTTCAGCTCAATTGACTATTCCAAAATGCATGACATTTTATAAAACTTCGCTGACTATAGGATAGGGTTAATTTATTAGGAACCCCTTTGCTCTGACGTACAAATTAGGTAAATTTTCACTCTATCTACAGAAGGAATTTGCTCCCACGTACCTATTCATAGGGATTGGAATGAGCTCTCTGCCATCGTTTATTATTCAAGCCCGATTATGTATTATTTCTTGCTACACTATCAATCTTTAAGGCATGATACAGAATCACGTGTTTACCTCTTACGGGGTAGACAGAGCCAAGAGTCGTGAGACCCGAAGGCCACGCTTAGCTGGGCTTATTAATGAAATGTGAGATTCAGATATAGTGACAGATTGCTAGCCCATCGCCAATGAGTGGATGAATTAGTTTAAAGCCCTTTTCCTTTATTGATGATTGACTTTTACAATCTGCGTGGGAAGAGAAGTAGATGGCACATTCTATGTTTTTCCTTCGCTCCCAGACAAGCATGCAAGACTATAAGGTATGAAAAGCGATAAATGTTTGTGTATGTACCTACGTATACAATTTTAGACCTTATAACATTGTATTAAGAACCAATATGTTTACATATTAATGCTCGTGTACCGTGAGCGGGCAGGAGCCACAGTACAAACGATATTAGATGGCCTAGTTTTACAAAAAAGTTATCTGTTGTAATCTAACACAAAACAATTTTTGAAATATTGACATTAAATATTTTTCATATGATAAAAAGTGAAGCTGTTTAACATATGCAAAAATCATATGAATAATATAAATATATTCTATGTTATAAATTAAAAAAAAAATTGTCTTGTCTGTCGATACAAACTTAGAACATTTTTTTATGGTATTAATATGGAACTCTACTGAACTGGATAATTACCAATTTGGTACAAACACATAATCATTTTTTAAGAAAACAAAAAAACAAAAAGAAACAAAGAAGAAAGTTACATGAACATTTTGTTTGTGTCTGCACAATATCTAATAAATTTGCCGTAACAAGAATCTGCCCTAACTAGAATCTGTCCTCCGAATAAGCGCATATTATAGGTCTAGCTATACGGTGGCCGTGGCGAATAGTTGTTGTAAAATTGCATGGAGGGTATTGTACCCAATGCAAAAGTCTCCTACGCAGGGCTTCTTACCGATTGGTACCGGTACCTAATTCTCATGAAAAGTACCGGAAACTTTGGTATCGGTAACAAACCCTGCTCCTACATCTTCATTATCTTATTTCTCTCTGCTTTGCGTAGTGTTAATAAAACCTAGGATTCAATGACAAAAATACTTTTGCAGCCTTTTGTTCTTAAATTATTATGGGAAATGGCAATTTCGTTGTGATAAACTTATGTGCACATTAATTTATTATTTTCTATATTTATAACTGTAGTTTTAATAAACTTTATACTTAATATTTTTTGTTTCAATTTATTCCCAAATGAAACTACTGAATCAATAGAAAAAAATAGTATTTATTGAAAAATAAACTTCGAAGCGGAACATTGAGTAAGTAAATATGTATTTATATATCACATAGTAATTCTGATGACTAGAAAATAATTTAATCCTAAAATTGCAAATTCGATTTGCGATAAATAAACTTGGCACTTGATGAGATCAAAATGTCTAAATCGGGGTAAGATTTTCTACCAAAAGGTATATTTTGTTCCCAAGGCAACATTGACGTCCATTGTTGATGTATCGAGTTTCACTCGGAACAACTCTAGCGTTCAGTGTTGCCATAGCGAGTTGGCCTCGAAACAACTATATCTAGTGTTGCTACATGGAATTAAACCCCTTTCTCGCTCTTTCCATATATTAGCCGTTTGTTGTGAAGATTGATGATGGAATCTGCGATGATTTTCGCCGTTTTCGGAAGGTACCCCCCGCTCGTGAGCATCACAATAGGAATTCGTTGTTCCCTGCATGTTTGAAATACGAATTCATCTCGTTTGATGATACCCTAAAAGAAAATATATTATTTTAGAATTGGCACAGCGATACTCTTGTATCTTCAGGGGTTCTAAAATGGGGACCATTGACGAATCTAAATATGACCAATTTCCCATTTCCTCAATACTTAAAAATGAAACTTATCTGTAATGTTATACGGTTAATTTTCAAATATTTAGGAAATGGCAAATGAATCATATTCTGGTTTGTCAATGTGGCCATTTTAGACCTCCAGAAATCGTAAATTTTAAGACCATATTGCACACTTGGTGGTAAAAATATGATTAATAAATATGAATAAATGCGTTAAAGTATAGAAGAGATCCATACTTTGAGGGCTAGTAGGATATACAGTCCGATTAGAATCTAAACTTGGGTCGGGCTTTAGGAACTTCACTCCGGTCTCTTTGACAAGTGTATGTAGTGAAGTTAGTGTCGAATGGTTCGAAATGGTTTTGAATGACAAGCTGACAACTTAACAAAAATAACAAAAACCGATAAAATTAAATCGGATAGTAGATGCTTACAACTTCGCTGATCCTCATGAGGCCGAGCGGGTCGTTGTCTAAGATGTCGGTGCCCGCGTTGTACACCAGCACGTCCGGCCTGAACTCCTCCAGCGCCGCCTTCAGGTTTCTGACAAACATACAAACTTATACCTTAGTGCCTTATACGGAAGAGCCCTTTTGGCATGATAGTCGTGGCTGTTTAATGAGTTTTAACTCCTCCAGTGCCGCCTTCAGGTTTACACTTTTAAACCTTATTACCTTATAAAAAGAGCCCTTTTGGCATGATAGTCGAGGCTGTTTAATGAGTTTCTACTCCTCCAGTGCCGCCTACAGGTTTACACTTTTAAATCTTATTACCTAATAAAATAAAAAAGAGCCCTTTTGGTATGATAGTCGAGGATGTTTAATAAGTTTAAACTCCTCCAGTGCCGCCTACAGGTTTATGACAAACATACACACATTAAACCTTTTTGCCTTATAAAAGAGCCCTTTTGGCATGAAAGTCGAGGGCTATTTAAAGAATTTTAACTCCTCCAGTGCCGCCTACAGGTTTCTGACAAACATACACACATTAAACCTTATTACCTTATAAAAAAGAGCCCTTTTGGCATGATAGGGGCAACCAAGACTGTTTAATGAGTTGCAATGGTCGTTTACTTTTTCACGACAAAAACTAATTACAGAATCTTAATAATAATGCAAAAGTTTGGATGTGAGTTTGTGAGGATGTTTGTTACTCAATCACGCAATATCTACTGGACGGATTTCAATGAAATTTGGTACACGTGTAGAAAAACGCCGGGAAAAGCACATAGGGTACTTTTTATCCCAAAATTCCCTCGGGAGCGAAGCCCCGGGGGCGCAGCTAGTTGTATTGTAAATCTCAAAGCTACAAACCACTAGCATTTCAGAACGACCATTACTGAGAAGAAATGCCGAAAGAAACTCATTATAAAGACAAGCTCCTCCTTTAGTCGTATCGTATTCCTTATGACTGAGGGTCGTGGTCATTATATGGTATGAAACACACACGACTATTTTGACAATGTTAATGAAGTGGTTTGCCATTGCCTTCTCCATTTCACACACTAGATGATAATCATCAACCAGAGTGCAGGTTTTCTCACGATGTTTTCCTTCACCGGAAGCAAGTGGTGGTCGATGAAAACTAAAATAGGTACATGAGTCAGATTGGTATACAAACTCATGTAGCACGGGCAGGATTTGGGTGGGATCTTTGCAGCCACAGGCGGGCTCCCTACCACTTGGCTACCACCGCTAGATACTATACAATAAAAAAATAGAAATAAAACATAAACCAGAGTGAATAGGCTGCTTCTGGGTAAGCTCGCTTCATCGTAGACCTCATCTCTGTCCTCGGGCAAGATTGTGGTCAAGAGCAAACCCATATTTAATAAAAAAAAAAAAAAAATAGTGTACTATGACCACCTTCCTGCGGATGGCCTGCTTGGCGGCTTGGTCTCTGGGTTAGAACTCCTTGTTGTAAAGCCTGACCAGGAATATAAAAACCCTCGCCATGTTGCGGAAAAGCAATAGAACTAATTTCTTATACTGGCAACTAACTTAAAAACCCATCTGTCATTTCTCCTGTCAAAGTTTGACTTTCAATCAAGGGCGGATCCACTATTTTTATTTCTGGGAAGGGCACCGTTTTCCGTTCTCGATATAATATTATTTCCGAGATATTTTTAAGGAAGTTTCCGCTTGTTCTTTGAAAATTTCGAAAACGGCACATCACTAATGGTGGCGGATTAGTTTTTTGATATTTTATTGTAAGAACCTATATCTACAAAATCCTAATAATCCTAAAATAAATAACAGTACATATACTATTAGGGAACCTGGCTCCACAGTATGTACACAAAATAGCAGTCAGTCTTCTTCTTAGCGTGTCGATGCCATTCCAACGATCAAATAGCAGTCAGTGATGTTGGGGGAGGGGGGGCACATGCCCCCGTGCTCCCACCCTTTTAATCCGCTACTGCTTTCAATAATGTTGCAATATAAAATGCATAAGAGCTGCCTCTAATTCAGGGTTTTTATATTTCTGGTCAGGCTTTACATGTCCATTATGTACAGTGGGCCACATAGAAAAGTATACCACTTTTTATAGTGGATCTTATTTCAGGTGGTATACTTTTCTATGTGGCCCACTGTACACAGAGGAACCTAGCAAGTCAAGCTAGTGACTATACAATAGTGTACTGACTGCCTCAGCGTCAGCATGTAGTGCAGATCCTCGACGCGGCTCCTGAGCTCCACCTTCCTGCGGATGGCTTGCTTGGCGGCTTGGTCTCTGGGGTAGATATCCTTGTTGTACATGTCCATTATGTACACAGAGGACACGCCTATGAAGTCCCGCTCGTAACCGTTACCCTGAAAAATATGTATTTTTGACTGAACGAGAGAATTGGGCGAGTTTCCATTTCAAGATTTCCAGACTTGATTTGGCTTTTACCGGGTTGTGGGTTTATTTGTTTGTTCCGGGCTAGAGGTCGAATTTCAAAACGGATCCTTACGAAGCTTAGCATACGTGTGCCGTGTTTTCATGCCATTTGATTGGGAAGGAGGAAAAGGGCAGTTTGCTGCAACAAAGTACGTCGGATTCTCCACAGGTTGTTATTAATAAAAATTCAAAATTCATGATTTTATAATCATGGTCGATTATAAAATCATGAATTTTGAATTCTAAAAAGGAAAGTCTAAAAAGACCACTTTGACAAATCAGAATATGATCCATTTCCAGTTTCTTAAGTATTTGAAAATGAACCAATATAATACCAGTTATCCAGTTATAGGCTCTGCGGTGGTGCAGCCCCCCCCCCCCTTCCTACGTTGATGGCCCAGCCAGCTTGCCGGCCAGGATAGAACCCCCAGTTTGCAATCAACAATAAGGGGATCGAGTATACCTGATGCGCATCCAGATCCACAATCATGGCAGTCTGGATCATGTCCGCGTTGATCAGGAACCGCACGAGTAGCGTTATGTCTGCGTACGGACAGAACCCTCCGCCGCGGTCGGCGCTGCAGTGGTGCAGGCCTCCCCCTACATTGATGGCCCAGCCAGTTTGTTGGCCAGGATAGAGCAGTTTACAATCTACAATAAGGGGATGTGTATACCTGATGCGCATCCAGATCCACGATCATGGCAGTCTGGATCATGTCCGCGTTGATGAGGAACCGCACGAGTAGCGTTATGTCTGCGTACGGACAGAACCCGCCGCCGCGGTCGGCGCTGCAGTGGTGAAGACCGCCCCCTACATTGATGGCCCAGCCACGCTCAAGTGCCAGCTTGCCGGCCAAGATGGAACCACCAGTTTGCAATCTACAATAATAGCCCGGTCAAGATATCCATAACAATAGGGGTGTGCTTACTACAACTCCCATAAAGCTAAAAATTGGTATGAATGTTGTCTCAACTATTAATACTGTAAAACTCACCGTTTAGCTGAAAAATGCAAAAAACTCATTTTTTCAAACTTCAGCCATGTTTTTTTTTGCGTACGGAAGATCATTGGGGACTTTTGACAATTTATTTATAATGGTATTTTTAACATTTATTCCAATTTTCAGCTTTAAGAGAGTTATAGTAAGCATCAATGTCTAATTTGACCGGACTATAAGGGATGGTTCCATTGAAATAAATCAAAATAGAACGGCACGGCCACGCGGGTGCGTTGCTAAGGAATCGCCCGTGTCAATTTTTGCATAAGACACGATTTGAGCCCGCTCTTGATTTTTATTTCTGTGGCTGATTCTCGTTAGAGCGGGCCGAGCCCGGAGCGGGGCTGGGACTGCACTGTTTATATTACACCGAGTGTATGGGGCGGAGCGGGGCCCAGAAAATCCACTGTGTAATATAAATTGCTTCATACAAAATGTATGTAACGTTTCAAATCTACGCTCCGGTCTAGGCCCGCTCCAAATAGAATCATCCCTACACTTGTTGTACCAAAATGAAAAACACCACAACAACATAACGTCTGCCAGATACTCGAAATCTCATAATGTAATAAGCACCTTTATGTTTAATCAGAGCAATGACACATTTCTATTAAATTACACAATGAACACCCTGTACGAAGATCTAATTTTTAGCATTAGCGGTACCCCAAGACTTCATTCCCGTAGAAATTTCGGGATAAAATGTACCCTATGTGCTATTCCCGGAATTTTTCTACCTGTGTACCTTCATCAAAATCCGTCCAGTACATTTTGCATGATTGAGTAACAAACATCCTCACAAACTCGCAACGAAACTTTCGCATTTATAATATTAGTAGGATAGGAGTTCATTACATACATACCTCATAGGTCTCAAGTATGCATGCTGCACAAAGATGTTTGGTAAACATGCCACCAATGGCACCTCTGCTATCATTGCAACATTCACACTCCACTGAAAAATAAAATCAGATCCTGCTATCTAAATGCAAAATGTCTCAAAATTTAAAGAAGGATAATGTTTTAATTGAACAATTATATTGAGACAAATAGAGGAAGATATACAAAAAAAGTAGCAGTAAGTAAGTAGTGGCAGAAAGTAGCGCAAAACAGGGGGGCTAAAACAGTCACTTTGATGAATCGGAATATGATTATATGATCCATTTCTCATTTCCTAAATATTTAAAAATGAACCTTACAATACCATACATAAGGTTCATTGTTTTAACATGTTGGAAATGAGAAATGGATCATATTCCGATTTATCAAAGTGGCCATTTTAGCTCTCCAGGAAGGAATGGAAGCTTCTAGTATCGGAGGCCAAGATCCTCTTTGGGTCGTCGACCCTTCATAGTAAAGTCCGTTATTCATAATTGTCCTTTTATGTAAACAATCTTACCATGTCTTTTTATGATTTTACAACAATATAAATTAAAATAGACTTTTTAGGAAATTACTTTTGCGGTTAATAAATGTTTTACTTTAGAATGTTTAGGTTTGAAGTAACATTTAATTTATTTTCAACAAAATTCAACAAAAAGTACTGTGAAGATTGTTTACGTAATAGGACAATTAAGAAAAAATGCAGTTTAAGTAAGTATACAAGCCAAAAATTAACAAGTACATTATTTAATTAAAACTACTATATTTTTAAAGCATACTAGCTTCTGCTGCCGGCTTCACCCGCATGAATTTCTTTTACATCCATTACATCTCATTAGGGATGGAATTTGTGGAATTTTTGTGCACATAAAACCACAATAATACTGCTAGCTTTTGCCTGCGGCTTCGCCCGAGTGAATTTCCCATGGAAACAGTGCTTTTTCCTGGGATGAAAGGTAACCTTATATCCTTTTCAGTACTCTCTAACTAAATGTATGCGGAATTTCAGGAAGATTGGTTCAATAGATAAAGCATGAAGAGGTGCCAAACTCACTTTCGCGTTTATATTATTCGTTAGGAATAATAATACTAGCCACACCCCAGGTCTTCACACCTGTGGGAATTTCAGGATAAAAAGTACCCTATGTGCTATTCCCGGTATTTTTCTACCCGTATACCAAATTTCGTACAAATCCGTCCAGTAGATTTTGCGCGGTCGAGTAACAAACATCCTCACAAACTCACATCCAAACTTTAGCATTAATACTATTAGTAGGTTGTCATGCCATTACACACATTTCCTGTATGCAGACTTATTATTGTAATAATCCCTTTGCCCATCAGTGGGACGCAACACCTACAGGCTAGATAAAGAAAATGTAATAAGAAGATACTTACTTTAAGGGACTTAAGATATTTCTTTGTGTGTACAACAAGCAAGTCACTTTTCTGTGCTTCATTTGGCTGTACTATGGCATCGTCATCTATAAGTGACTCATCTTTTAGGTGCTGAAACATATTTTTATTGGCTACTAATTTGTTAATTAAATTTATTTTATTTTACAAAATACTTATACCAACATAATTAATTGTTCATAGTTAATTATTGAAATAGCCTTTGCTATAGAAATCTTAAATAGAGTATCAACCTAGGGCTTTGTTTATACATGGAAATGTCCAAAATTGAATTAAAGTAGTGTAGTCATAATATAGGTAATAAATAAATAAATATATACAGACAAATCACACAGATTGAGTTAGCCCCAAAGTAAGTTCGAGACTTGTGTTATGGGATACTAACTCAACGATACTATATTTTATAACAAATACATATATAGATAAACATCCAAGACCCGGATCAATCTGAAAAAGATCATTTTCCATCTTGACCCGACCGGGGATCAAACCCGGGACCTCCGGTGTGGCAGTCCGGCGTGATGACCGTTGGGCCATAGTTGGTAGTAGTAGGTGGATATTATATAAATATTATATATCAGATTTTTATTAGTGCCTTTCAGAATGTTTGCCGGCCGGCATTTATTAGCGTGAAATAGAGAAAGAAAGTTTATAGTATGTAAAGACATGACATGATTAAATATTGTACGCACCTTTACGATATTGCCCCATTTCTTTGCGTCAAACAAATGCAGTTTCTCAAGCCCCCAAACGGATATATTGTACTTTTCATGATAAATCAACGGCCACTGGTTCTCACCGATATCGAAATATAAACTGAAATACAATCATTAGTTATCTATCTCTGATTTTATATTATATATTTAAATATATTTAAAAAAACGGTATATTTGTTTCACAAACCTGCTCATTATGGAAATTTGGCTTTGATAGACGCAAATTAACAATTCCGTGTTTTGACCAACATCGGGTAATTTATTCCAGCTAATAATTCCATTTCTTTCTTGTTTTCTCGCGTAAAATGCGTAAAATCAATAAGAAAACAACGAAAAAAATGTAAACACAGTTAGCGAAAAATGTTAATGCTAAGAGTAAAACGTCAATGTCATATCATAAAAGATTATTGACATTGATGTTTTGTTACTTTGTTCGATTTTCTCAGCTCCCTATTATTAAAAAAAAGTTGTTTCCTAGCAACGACTCACTGTCGCGCGAAATGTAAACAAAACGTAAGTAATCGGGAAAAAGGCAATTTTATTCATATTTTATTATGTTCATTTATGTTGTGGAGCCGATTATTATTTCGTTTTTAATTTTGGTTCTAATTTACGTCAAAATAGAATATATGATACAAAATGTTCATACATAAATCAGCTTGATTATTTAATCCTATCCTATGATTAAAACCATTATAACTATGGAAAACTCAACTATAGCTGACCTTCAGAATGAAGTGGAATTTTACAGGGTGAGAACACGCTATAATTATCGTTAATTAGTATAGTATCAATCATGGTTACCACGCTTACAATGCTGTAGGTAAGTAGGCGGCTGGCAGTCTACCACATGGGAATGGGGTCCTTGGACTTTCTGGGTATCTACCTATTTTTTTTTTTCGTATTTTTTCCTGGACTTACTATCCTAATCATAACTAATACGAGTTTTATAAATGCGAACGTGAGTTTGTTTATTTGTTTGTTTGTTACCTCTTTATCCACTAACTAAACCAATCTTCCTAAAATTTCGCATATACATAGAAGTATCTATGTATATGTCAGTACCTGAGAAGGACATAGGGTACCTTCAATTCCGGGAAAAAGCACTGTTCCTGTGTCAGTGGCAAATCACGCGGGCGAAGCCGCGGACAAAACCTAGTCAAGAATAACACGCGCGTTGGAAGCCCTGAATTGTAATGGATTAGGTACCTCGGTACCTCCCTCCATGTTATATTTATGTCCAACTATATTAACGCAAATAGCAGTAGCGTTGCCCGTTTCTTTTATTCTTTCAGGAGAATCAAACAACTGTAGAACATGAAATTCGGACCCTCATAGCAGACAACCAGAAGCTGTCGCAGCAGGTGGCGCTGCTGCTCAAAGAAAAGATGCAGTTGCTGCGAGAGCCGCCAACGCAAACGCAGGAGGATGCGCAGGAGTTGGAGGAATTGCGGAGACAAGTCTCTTTACTTACCAAGGTGATGAACATCCTCATTATATTCACTTCGCTAGATCGTTCGCTAGAGCAGTCGTTAAAACTAAGTCAGAAGGATGGTTAAAAAAATACATTTCAGATTCCAACATACTTACTTTATGACCCTAAACAGACCCTGGAAATATATCCGGTCCATGTTCTTTACTTCACTTTATTTAGCGTCACTTTATTCAACTCGTAAATCAGCAATATTTTCGTGATAATGAACGTACTTATTCTTTAGAACTTTCTTTATTTCAGGAAAGGGATTCGTTGCACGTCCTGTGGCAAACATCGCAAAAAACGATTGAAGCTTTAGAAACCGAACTAAAAACTTATCAAAATTATGAAAAAAGAGGAACACAGGTACCTATTTATCAATATTATGACAGGGAAACCAAGAGCGTGATGGTCTGACGATTTGAAGGGATTTGATGAGAATTGGAAGGAAAAGACAAAGGATAGTGATGAGTGGAGGGAATTAGGGGAGGCTTTTGCCCAGCAGTGGGACATAATAGCTAGATTTTAAAAAAAACTCCTAACTCTAAACTTGGCGATTTTTTATTGAATCTAGCACTGCAGCTAAGTTAGTTATAAATTTCAGAATACGCATGACGATAGAAGAGACTTAGAACTTAAATTAGACACATCTCTAACAGACTACATCGAATTGGAAGCTAAATACAAGGAATTACATCAGAAATATAATCAACTTACAACAGATATCAACACCAAAGGAAAAGAATTACTCTCGTACAAAGAGAAAAGCGAAGAAATTCAAAAGCAATTGACAGAAATAAACAAAACTTTGGAAGAACATAAAGTCGAATTGCAAGCTGAGAGGAAGATTAATGAGAATTTGAAGAGTCAGCTACTTCTGTATCAGAAAGAAAGTGCTGACAATATTAAGAAAGAATTAGAAGCGAAATCCAAAGTAAGTCCTTGTTTTCTAGTAGTCTGAACTCTGAACTTAGGTCAGGTGAAGTTTGACCCGACCCCAAATAAAATGGGAGAAGGGGTGGAAGAAGAGGAGTCTGAACTCAGGGGTCAGTTTTTTTCCGGGAATTCGAGTCTTAATTTACAAGTAGACAAGGTATTTTTCACTTCTTGCAATGCAATAACTTATAATGTGCATGTATAGATCGTACTACACCGTATACTCGTATGATCTCACGAACTAATGAACTTTCCGGTTGGTTTTCTTTTGTTATTTCTAATCAATTATTTTATCAGGTATCAGAAGCGCTACAGCTCTTCGATTTAGTGTCTGCGCAGAAAAATGAGGCTCTTAAGAAACTCAAAGAAATTTCAGGTAAGTAAGGTAAAGAAACCTACTTAATTCATTTTGATAGGACCAGCAATATTTTTTTGAGAAATTCAAATTATAAATCAATGCCACTGAAGTATGTAAACCCGCAACAGACTAACTAACGTCACTATGAAGTTCACAGAAAGCTTGTCTTCGCACACAGATCTCATTGTTCATAAATAAATTACAGAAGAACTAGTTCTAATGAAGAAAAGTGTGACAGAAATTCGTCGCGACGCTGAAGCAACTTTTAGGGTGGAACTGGACGAAATTAGGGACAAGTACAATGAGAAGGTTGGCGATATGCTGCAGCACATCAGGAATCTAGATTCCGAGTTGGTGGAAAAGGGACTGCTGCTCAACAAAGTGTTGAGGTAATAAACAGAAAACGCAGAGATCTATACGAATAATGACATTTATTTGTGAATTGTGAGTTCAACAAATATGCGACGCGAAACCCGCGCCGCGTGCGTGCGAAACTTGTATGATATGTGCGTGCGTCTCGCTAACTCCTTAGAGTATTTCTAAGTCTCTCTCGCTCTAATTTCGCACGCGGCACGAAATTCGCGTAGGTTTGACCAGCTTGAATCATAATCGCGTCTAACTGGTTTTTATGCAGTCTTGTCTAAGCGCAAGTATTAGGTATACTAGGTAGGTATCTGTGTAGGAACTTCCTGGTACAGATACCTAGTATACCTAATAGGAGTAGTACTAGGTATCCATTGGAATATCATTGAGACACTGAGAGATATGGACTCGATTATTCGGTCTACGGGGTCTACTGTTCTATTCGGTCTGTTCCTGTTCAATAAAAGTAGACCAGTTAACCATTTCCTTTTTTTAGGGAAAACAAGATCCTGTTAGAAACAAATGAGAGTTATGTGAAACAAGAGCAAACATGCCGCAACGCCGTAGATCCGAAACTGGCGCTCGCCGAACAGAGAATGGAGGCTATGTTCCAGGAGTTGGTATGATTTGGTATTCTTCAATTGAATATGTGGTGTGAAAAAAGTTTAGTATAAGTAGGTACCTAGGTAGCTTTCATAATAATATACGGTTTGTCAAGTCGTGAAAATAGTAGGCGCGCCACTAGGATGACACACACGTCAATGTCATGTTTTAAAAGACACGTCAATGTCAAAATACTCTGTTTACTCCTCATGCTAGTGCTGCCCACTGGCGCGGCGTGTTAACATCGCAGTAATATTCCCTATTAGCTGTCTTTTATTATATCATTAAAACCAACGTCAGATGCAGATATTCTAAGTAGTTACAAATGGCTTATGTCCTTAATTATTGTTATTGTTTTGTTGAAATTGTAAGCTTTAAGTTTTTCGTTAAGATAAAATAAACGGGTCACTCACGTAACTGTAAGTCGGGGGTTTCGGACTCTTCAGAAGTCAATTTTCAAGGCGAGGCGAGGCTTTGTGGCCGCCTGTGCTAGCAGCCACTCTTCAGATTCGCTTTTTCCTCTTGATTAAAACATGTGTTTTGTTCTTGAATGATGTTATTTACTTGTAATAATGTAAGTCAATACAAAACCGCCAGGAACTGGCTACAGCGAAACTTGTAGACAGTGGAAGAACGAACAGAGTCGTCGTTAGAATATTCAGAATTTGTAAATCATCGCACTGACATCTGTCAGTGCGCGTACGTTCCGAGTAACGTAATGTAAAATTAAGTATGTGCGTGAACAGCTTTTATGTGTATGTGTCATATTTTTTATTTTTTCACGACAATTGTTCCATTTTCGTCAGGTAACGTCAGAAAGGCGCAACATACAACTGGTATGCGAGAAGCAATGCCTCGCCATAGACATCCAGAGGATCCAGGATATCCACGCGAGGGAGACGAAGAGACGCGATTGGGAGGAGACTCTTCTAAAAACACAGCGAGACGAACTCAAGTATATATCTCTTATTTCATTTGACTTTAATAACTTGATATAATATAATTTGACTAACATAACTTTTCATAAATTTTCTTTTCACATATTTATCAAAAAATGCATGAGCAAAAGAACAAGAATTATTAATACAAGGCAATATGATCTTTAAGAGAACGCAATAAGGTCTTTCATGACTGCATTTTTGCAGCTGTATCAATAATTTATTTCAGATTGCAAGTGGAACATCTCCAAAAATCATTGGACGAGACACACGGTATGATTAGCAAGCTGCAGGCCATGTTAACATCGCGGACGGAATTGAACCAAAAGTAAATTCAGATTCAGTTATTTTAGTAAAACCGCGTTGGCGCGATCAGGGTTAAAACGGTTACTTTGATGAATCCATTTCTCATAAATTTCCACATATTTTAAAAATGAACCTTATGAAACCAATAATAAGGTTCATTATGCTGACTGATTTGTTTGGTCAGATGAGACCATTGGAGTCAACTATGCGGTGGACTCGGATGAACTTATATGAGAGTCGTTCAAGTGCGCTTGGATCATGGGTTATCCATTTCTCATTTTCTATATTTAAAAATGAACCTTATGCTGCCATTGATAAGGTTCATTTTACTGACTGATTTGTCTGCTCAGATGAGACCATTCGAGTTCACTATGTAGTGGATTGGATGAACTTATTAGAGTCGCGTCCGAGTACACTCGGCCCGAGCAGACTCAGATCGTGTCAACCCGGCTTAGAATCATTGGAACTAATTTTATAAAAAACTAGCTTTCGCCCGCAACTTCACCCGCGTAAATTTCCCACGGGAACTGTGCCTTTTCCCGTGATGAAAGGTACCCTATGTCCTTCTCCGTACTTCCAGCTATGTGTATGCGAAGTTTCAGGAAGATTGGTTCTGTAGATAAAGCGTGAAGAGGTAACAAACAAACAAACAAACAAACCAACAAACAAACCCACTTTCGCATTTATAATATTAGTTAGGATTAGGATATGTCCATGCTAGACGAATTAGTCTTTCTTCTCAGCAATGGTCTTGTCAAAAATCTTGTGGTTTGAAAATAATGCTTCTACATTCGATTGAAGTCAAAAAAACTTCCAACTTTTTCACAGGATGATAACAACCAAAGAAGAGGAGTTACTTGAACTAAACAAGCATTTGCAAAATCAAATGGAACTTAGTAAAAAGTAAGTGTATTTTCTATTCATATACTCGGAAAGTAGGTCTGAAGTTGCCTGAGGAGCGGGTTGAAAGTAATACTTTTCAGTCCTAGGGAGAAACGTTTTCTACTGACATTTTTATGACTATTTTTTCATAATTTGACGGCTGTAAGTAGAAAACGATTCTATCTAGGGTTGAAAAGTATTACTTTCAACCCGCTCCTCAGATACTTTTCTAGTATTCGTAATGAAAAGCACAGTGTTTACCTAGCGTTAGACTTATCCCTCGAACTATTGGTGCCCTCGCTATCAGGTTAGCGATAAGTAACATATTGCAGCTAAATAATTTCAAAAAATACGTTTAAATATTTCAGATGGAAAGAATCCTATGTGGAAATGGCGGAAAAACTGAAGAAAAGGTTAGATGAGCTGCAAAAACAAAACAACGACCTTAGATCCCGACTACAACTTCCCACCCTGGAATCCTCTGAGAGTACTAATAGTTAAAATATGGAAATCAAAAATCAAACAACCAGTGCAATATCATTTTTTTAATGTTAATTACATACATAAATTATGTACATTATTAATTAAGTTATTTACATTGTTTACTCATTTGTTCATCACAGATAACTTGGTAGCTCAAGGTGATTCAATCAAACTTTAGACGAAAGAAAAAAGAATAGACATGACATACCTACAAAAAATCGTGCATACCTAAAGCCGGCGCCGACAAAGGATTTGGCACAAAGATGGCGGCCTGCGCGTACTAATAATAGTGACAAAACATGGCGACCGGCCGCATAATTACTGTTTGTATATAGATTGTTATGCCGGGTCTATTCTTTTTTACTAAATCTATGAATCAAACATATTTCATTTTCGATAACTCACAAAAAGTATGAATATCCAATGAGGGATTTCCGAAACCCAAATTAAAAAAAAAAATAGTTCCAGATGACTTCATAGATGGCGCTTAAGCAAAGGCGAGAGAAAAAGTTCCATACAAATAGGAAAAAATTCACGGGATTGGCATTAAAAAAACAAACTTAGTAAAAAAAACATCTAAAAAGTATCAATAGGTATTGTGATTTGTGCAACTGTCAAACTGTTAGGTGATGTTTTTCTGCCTCTGGTTGACAAGAAAAAGCGCACTATAAGTTGCGCGAGGAAGTTGCGCGCGGACGCGGTGGCGATCGGCCGTGTCGTCAGTTAAATAAAAGTGAATAAATGTATCTTCATATTGACGTGTGGTCCAAGTGAAGAGAAGATGACGAATTTAATTGTGAACGAGTTTTTGACGTTTGTTCAAAACAAAATAAAAGATATTGACGAATTGAGTATAATTCAGATCTGCGCATCACACTACTCTGATGAAGAGGTGGAAGAAGGGAAAAACATACTGTATAAAGAATGTGGAGATGGAACCAGAAATATTCAAAGAAAAGGAGAAGACAAGAGAAAGAAGAATATAAAAGATGTTATAAAAATTTTAAAAGAAGTAGATCCGAATAGCCAACCACTATTTGTGGCTCATGATCTGAACCGCTTGCCGCCAGTAACTTTCGATCATGTGGACGTTACACGCCTGCTGAAAGACATGTCATTTATGAAAAGCCATATGGTAGATTTTGAGTCCAAAGTTACGTCCGAATTATCCATACTACATACGGCCGTCCAGCAACGTCATGAAGTGGTTAACGTCGAAAATGTGCCAACAACACCTAAAAGACCCAAAAAGTTAATTCCGCTAAAATCGCCTATGATTAAACCATCCCAAACGCAAACCCAGACGCAAACGCAGGCACATGTTGTTGACGCGGACTCGGCGTATACCCCGACGTACCGAGACATAATCTCAGGTAAACAACGACCGCTCCATACAAAAGCCGACCGTGTGAGATGTATCAATACGGTCGAAAATACGTTACCCAAGAACATTGATTCCGGAGTACGAGAATCACCGATACTACCTGCAAATACGGACGATGATAATTCATTTACTACCGTTGTTAGTAAGAAGAAACGTAAAACAAAGATTACCAATATGCGTGGGACTCTAAGCACTGGTTGCAAAATACAGGTAGCCGAATCTCAATGCTTCATATATGTGTCGCGGACTACAAGGGATGTAACTGAGTCTACTATATTGGAGCATATCAAAGACATGGGAGAGGAATGCCTCAGTGTGGAGATGTTGAAACAGAACCACGAAACCTCTTTTAATTCTTTCCGTATAAAAATACCTTGTAGCAAGCTGTCCACTTTCCTAAACGCTGCATTCTGGCCCGCCGGCCTGGTATACAGACGGTATCGTGAACGATTGCCTCGCACCGCACACATTAATAAATAATATGGATAAGGTTATGAATGACATAATAACAATAGGTACTTTTAACTGCGAGTCTATTAAGCGTTCGACGGAACAAATAAGGGATATGTGTAAATACATGGACATCGTACTGTTGCAAGAGACATGGTTGTTCCCACACGACCTAGGATATATAAATGTTATTGACGATAAGTTTGGGAGTTTCGCCAAATCTTCTATTGATACCGCAGTAAAAATAATAAATGGGCGACCATATGGTGGCCTAGCTATTATGTGGCGTAAGTCCTTTTTTCCCAATGTATCAGTGATTGACTGTGCGAGCGATAGATTGGCAGCTATCCGTATTGACTTAGACGGAAGGTCTGTCTTAATTATAAATGCCTATTTACCCTTCGACAAGAAAAATGAGGAGTCTCTGATCAATTTTACAAATTGTTTAGGTGATATTGGAGCCCTAATAAATGACATGGAAATTGAAACTGTGTACGTGATTGGCGACTTTAACGCACATCCTGGGACAAGATTCGGAAACGAGTTGCTATCTTTTTGTATGGACCACGCTCTCACATGTATTGACACAGATCTGTTGCCGGCTGATACATATACACACGTAAATAATGGAAAGGGTGTGAGGCGCTGGCTGGACCACTGCCTTGTGTCTGCCGCGGCGCGGGGTTCTGTGACCTCAGCTGCTGTAGACCTGGATGTGCTCTGGTCAGATCATTACCCGCTGGTGTTTAAGTGCAAAATGAGTTCGGTAACCAAAAAAGTGTCAGTGAAAAGTGATAATTTATTAGTACAAAATGTTATGTGGGATAAACGAAAGGTCGATGAAATACAGAGATACTCAATGCTATGTTCAAATAGTTTAGTAGCCCTTCAACTATCTAGTCAATGCTGTAACTGTGATATTATCCGTTTTTATTTTTGTGCTAGTCATTGTAGTTTATTAGACGATTTTTATAATAATTTTATTTTAACCTTGCAATCAGCTGCAAAAACAAGCTTCTGTCGTGTTGCACGGAAAAAGCCTAAACAGGTTACGGGCTGGAACTACCATGTTAGTGATAGTCACCAGAGGGCAAGAATTTACTTTAATATTTGGGTATCCCATGATAAACCTCAGGAAGGGCAAATTTATGAACAGATGGTCGAATCTCGAAAAATATTTAAAAATAAGCTCAAATGGTGTATGCAGAATGAAGAACAGATACGTATGGACATCCTGGCTGCCCACCAAGTGAATAAAAATTTTGTAAGTTTCTGGAATGCCACTAAGCAATTAAATTATAAAAGTAATTTAGCTGCGAGTGTTGAAGGGGTACATGATCCCAAACAGATAGCCGAATTATTTGCAAAAAAATTCAAATTGAACCCTTTGCCTGTCGACGGCGTGAGTGATGGGCGCACGCAAAGTAATTTTTCTGATGATAGCGATGTCTATTTAGTTTCACCAGATGACATTCAGAAAATAGTGAAGTCTATGAAGCGCGGCAAGGCGGTAGGATTTGACGGACTGAGCGTGGAGCACATTGCCTACGCCGGCGACAGTGTGTACTATATATTAGCTGAGTTTTTTAACTTCTGTATTAATTCTGCATACCTACCTCCCAACCTTATGAGGACTGTGGTGGTTCCAGTACCAAAGAGCAGGACAGCCGATCTTTCCAATATGAAAAACTATAGACCGATTTCTTTGGGAACGATTGTGGGTAAAATATTGGAAAACGTTCTGTCTCCCTCACTGAAGCAAGGCATAACAATAGACGATGCACAGTTTGGGTTTCGTCCCGGGCTCTCAACAGATTCAGCAATTTTTAGTTTAAAAAGTACAATTAGTTACTACACTAAAAGAGACACTTCGGTATATGCATGTTTCTTGGACCTCAGCAGCGCTTTTGACCTGGTGAATTATGATTTACTATGGCAAAAGCTAGGCGAGTCTAATGTACCTAAAGTTACAGCTAATCTGTTGAGATACTGGTACGACAACCAAACTAATTATGTGAGATGGGGCGACAGCGCGTCTAACGATTATAGGTTAGAGTGCGGTGTTCGTCAGGGAGGGCTAACCTCTCCGGACCTCTTCAGTCTGTATGTGAACCAACTGATTGAGGAGCTGAGGAGTAGCAAAATCGGATGTCATATTGGCTCTTTATGTGTAAACAATATCAGTTACGCTGATGATATGGTGCTCCTCAGCCCCTCCATCAGTGGTCTTAGAATGTTATTGGGGATTTGTGAACGGTATGCTTTGAGACATGGTCTCAAATATAACGTGGCAAAGACCCAATTCATGGTTTTTGCGGAAGGAAAAGGCCCGGAAAAGGTACCGCCAGTTTATCTGAATGGAGCTTCAGTAGAGAGAGTAGGGCAGTTCAGGTACTTGGGTCACATAGTGTCAGAGAATCTCCGTGATGACGCGGACGTGGAGCGCGAGCGCAGGGCCCTGGCCGTGCGGTGCAACATGATCGCGCGCAGATTCGCGCGGTGTTCAAACCGGGTGAAGTTGACTCTGTTTAGAGCATATTGCCAATGCTTCTACACGAGTCAACTATGGGTCAATTGCACCAAGCAAAAGCGTAGCGCTATCAGGGTGCAGTATAATAATGCATTCCGCATCCTGATGAGGTTGCCTCGCTATTGCAGCGCGTCGGGCATGTTCGCCGCGGCCGGGGTTCCTGACTATTTCGCAATAATTAGGTCGCGAGTCGCAGCGTTCTGGACTCGAATTCGTAACTCTGACAACGAGATTCTTCGAACACTGTCCGAGTATCTGAGCAGCCCTATTTTAAAATATTGGCTTTCCGTGCACCGCGACGGAAATAGTAAATAAGTACTTGTTACTATTTCAAAAATTATAATTTAATTTATTTATTTTAGTGTTTATTTAGACATTTATGTTTGTGTAAGATATGGGTCTTGTTGTATTTTATTTTATAATTTATAATTGTGCCTGAAATAAATGACTTTATTATTATTATTATTATTATTATTATTATAAAGGTTCAGCCATTATTACGACTCGGCTTTCATAAAACGCTATCTGTTGAGACTTTTTTATACGGATTTTTTTTTTTATTTAGCTGTCAGAAAATCGTTCATTCAATGAGGGTTATCGTTTTTTCCGCTCACTAAATGGCGCTACTGGCGAGTGAGATCTTTCAGATTGTACAATACTGTCATCAGTTGTCAAATTCAAATGACAGTATTGTACCATCTGACAGATTTCAGTCGGCAGTAGCGCCAACTAGTGACTGAAGAAACGATAACCATCATTCCTTGGGCAACAAAATCTAAAGAAGCTTTCATAAGTTTCTATGTCACATCAAAATTCACATTATCCAAGTGATTAAAAACATTTCTCAATTATTACATAGCACAAACTGGGTACTTCCCATCACGTGAAAAGGCCGCTGGGAGGGTGAGGAGGGGGTGAAACTTGCGCATGGGTACGACTGACGAACCAATCGCGCGCGCCGGTCGAGACCCGCCCGACCCCCGCTCACCGCATAGACCCATATATCGCCTACTGCGCAGCTTAACCGCCATCGGCCAAATTACGTGACGGCAACTATAATGTTTTTAATGTATTTGGCATAGAAGTAGGAAGGGCTGCAAGGGGCGCTTCGTACTTTTATGGTATTTGGTATCTTTTTTTTAAATAGCCTGTAGGTGTTGTGTCCCACTGGTGGTCAAGGGACCCAAGGCCCTTTTTCTTCCACTCGTCTCTCTCTGTTGCAAGTTGTGGTCTTGCTTTACTCAGGTAAGAATAGGTAGATGGTATCTATCCTAGTTTTTATTATATACAATGATAGACATTTAAAAATTACTGATATTTTCGTTGCAAGCTGGTGCTCCTACACTGGCAGTTATAAAATGTTATTTAACAGTTGTCTCTGTTACTCTTATGTTACGAGTTAATGAAAAAAAGGGACAGCAAATGTTATATAACATTTTATAACTGCCAGTGTGGGAGCACCAAGCTACTGTAAAAAAATGGATATTTGTATTTTTCGGCAGAATGTTAGTATAATCACATTTGAAGTATAAAATAACTATTAACTGAAACCTCACTACTACGAAGCAGACACACACTCGGCGAACATGCTCGGGAACCAGTACAGCGTCTCCTTGGGGTCCTGAGTGTCCACCCAGGCCAGGCCTTCCCTTACCATGTGGTTCAGTGCATTCTCCGCTCGGGTGTCAGTCCATCTGCAAAGTCATTTATCTATACATCTATCTATACATATAATAAAACAGTAAAAATATTTTGTCTGTACATTTAGTATTTTTGAGTAAAATGGATAGAGGGACACTTAAAAAGAACAATAGAAAGCAAAAAATTTTTTTTGGAATTTCTTGTCTGTTTGTCTGTCTGTATGTATGTACGCGTTTCACGCAAAAACTACTGGACGGATTTGAATGAAACTTTTTTTGTTGTATAGCTATTAAGCCTGGGTAACATATAGGCTATAATTGATTTTGAAAACCGGAACACCTGATGAAGAACCATAACAGAACAGCTAAACTATAAGAAATATGGAAATGGTGCCTTAACAAAAGTCGTTCGACCTGATGAGCATTTTCTGCTGACGTATAAAAATTGAAGATCTGGATCATCTGATGAAAAGCTCCAAGAGACCAGCTACACTATAACATATATGGAAATGGCGCCTTAGCAAAAATCGTTCAACCTGATGCATTTTTTGCTGACGTATAAAAATTGAAGATCTGGAACAGTTTGGAACACAAAAAGACTTTTCATCTAAGCCAAAGTTGCGCGGGCGAAGCCGCGGGCAACAGCTAGTAGTTAATAAATAAATATATACGGACAAATCACACAGATTGAGCTAGCCCCAAAGTTAGTTCGAGACTTGTGTTACTAACTCAACAATACCATATTTTATAATATATACATATATAGATAAACATCCAAGACCCAGGTCAATCTGAAAAGATCATTTTCCATCATGACCCGAGCAGGATCGAACCCAGAGAAATTAACATCAAAGAGAATGTTATCACTATGTTATGAGACGGGACTCCCATACAAAAAGCATGTAGTATGAAACGCAGGAGAAATATTCAAAACTAGCCGCGCCCCGGGGCTTCGCTCCCGTGGGAATTTCGGGATAAAAAGTACTCTATGTGCTATTCCCGGTATTATTTTACTCGTATACCAAATTCCATCAAAATCCGTCCAGTGGATTTTGCGTGGTTGAGTAACAAACATCCTTATAAAACTCTCACAAACTCATACCCCACATTTTCCGCATTTATTATATTGGTAGGAAATAGGATTCTATGAAATGGCGGCGAATTTTTGTGTCACTCGTGATCGTTTTGTACCTTGAGATTTGTGCAAACTGGCTTTTGCCCACGGCTTCGCCTGCGAGAATTTCCTACTGGAACAGTGCTTTTTTTCCCAGGATGAAAGGTACCCTATGTCCTTCTCAGTACTTCTAACAACTATGTATGTATATGCAAAATTTCAGGAACATTGATTCAGTAGATAAAGCATGAAGAGGTAACAAACAAACAACTTTCGCACTTTCGCATTTATAATATTGGTTAGGATTAGGAGCCAAGAGTCATGAGACTCGAAAGCCACTCTAAGCTGAATTGTGCAACTTTGGTGGAACGGAGACTATTTCTCTCATTAGTATTAACCAAACTATAATATTGTATGTATAAACACATTTTAAAAGCTATATCAAACTTACCCTAAGTCAGCAATAAGTATGGTTGACGAGACCCATGCAGTGCTCAACGCACTAGCCTTTTGTAGCACCAATGTTTGGTCCAAGTTTAGCTCGCCTGGCACAGATTGAACTAGCCATTTGCCTTTGCCTATTGGGACCACAGTGAACCTAGAATTCAATAAAATTATTTATGTTAATGTTCAAGGACTTAATAAATATTGTTACATATTATAAAGTCAAAGTCAAATTTTTTTATTGAAACTTGGCCTTCAAAGAAGGCTCTTTTTCACGTCGATAACTAATTATTTAATCATAATATATTATGTCTCAAAGCTACAAACTACTAGCATTTCGGAACGACCACTGTTGAGAAGAAATGCCGAAAGAAACTCATGAAACAGTCTTGGTCGCCTAATATGCCAGAGGGGCTATTTATTAACTTTATACATACACTAGATTGTGTACAGTCAAAAATAAAATATAAGAAAATAAATAAAATAATATAATACAAAATAAAGAAAGAATATAAAATAGAGACCCCTGCCACGTCTTCATTCTGGCTTTCAATGTATGGAAAATTTGGCAAAATTATTTATTAAGCTTTATTATATCTGTGTTATGCCTATGTATGATTACATTAAAAAACACTACCCTCCCCCGCCCCCCGCCGTTGGCGTCTCCCCTTCCCCCTTGAAACGTGTCCCGTTTTACATTTTTTTTAATTCTTAGGATAACTATACAAGTTAGGGCAAAAGGATCAAAGGCTAAATCATTTATCAGTAAATTACCTATAAATAAGTTCTTACATTGATTTTGATACGAGTCATAGTTTCTACTTGCTACTGCGTCAAAAATGATTGAAAATTTATACCCAGCGAAAAATAACATCATCAGTTCATACAAATGGTGCAATAAAGTGTTGATCTATCTATCTATCTAATCACAATTTAAATAATACCCAGAAAACTAAGGCTGGATAAAGAATAACTTTTTATAACACATATACACCGCAGAATCACCAGCTCCACAATCAATACTGAAAATTGTGTCATGTATAGCTACGAAAAAGCGTGTGAAAACATATGTGGATGATTCAAAGCTGAATTGACTTGCTCCAACATGTGTATACATTGTCAGGGGGCCTTGGTTACTTCAGCAAAACTGTAGAAGATAATGTTGACGATACTAATTTGTTTCAAATAATAAATTTAATCTAATCTCAAAAAAAAAAATTAATATGTATGTAAAACATAATTGTTCCTTCTGAAACAAGATTTATTTTTGCTAAAGTGCTGATTTTTAGTAAACTTTGACACACCATAGCTTTGAAACTATAACTTATATCAAAATAAATGTAAGAAATTCGCCGCAGAACCAGTATATTCCGAAGAAACTACATGTTCTCCGAAGAAATCTGGTGATCACCAGGAGAAATCATCAGCAAGCGAGCAAGGTAAGCGATTATCAAGCCCCCTGTCGAGTTGCCGAATTGCTGAAACTTCTACCCCTTCATATATCCACATATAGGCCGTTTAACCGAATGCTTATCCAAGCCTTAGGTATATCTCAAGGTCCTACATCCCGCACAAAAGGAATCAACCTAGTTACACGGTTGCCATTCCATAATTTGGTCCTTCGAGCCGGATTTGTCCAGCTTTTAATATTATATGTACTTTCGCCTCGGCGTTAGTGCTAACCGCCATCTTGTTAATTGCATTTTGCTAATTCACCTTCCATATACTTTCTTATAGTAATTTCCAATAATGGCTTCTAACAAACTCGAAGCCAAATTAAAACAACTCATTGCCAAAAAAGAAGCTATTTATGAACGAATTAATCGTTTATACGATATAAGCAAAGGCATTTCTAATTACGATTATCGTTCGAATGAGCCATTTCTAGCCCAATCTGAGACTATCAGCGAACTTTATGACAAATTTGAAGTAATCATAGAACATATTAATGAGTTGAACTTTGAACTGAAGGAAACCCCACCTGATTACGCGGCTTTAAACTCGTTCGAAGAATTATATTCAGCGATTAAATACAAACGTAATCTAATTTTAGCCAGAGATAAGACTAACGTTGGCGTGTCACTTAAGAAAGGCCCTATAAAATTACCACCTATACAGATACCTTCCTTTGATGGTAAAATTGAAAATTGGCCGATATTTTACGAAATATTTCGTAGTAATATTCACGAAAACGCAGATCTGACGGACTCGCAGCGTGTCCAATATCTCATGGGCAAACTTACCCACAGTGCTTTAAAATTAACTGCAGGTATTGTTCCCACGGGAGAAACTTATAATACAATTTGGGATTCTCTCGTTAAGAAGTACCAAGATAATCGCACTTTAGGTATTCATTATTTAAACAACATTTTGGACATTAAAAATTGTGTCAATAATACCGCTAGCTTAAACACTTTTATTGAAAAATATTCGGCGTCTATTGCAGCGCTCAAGCAGCTAAAGATACCTAAATTATTGGACTTTATGTTATTACATTGTGGTCTACGAAAGGTTGACTCTCAAACAGCCCAGCTATTCGAAACACATATTAGTGGAAAGGAATTGCCGTCTTATACAGAATTTATATCTTTTATACAAGATCATATAAAGGCACGCGAAAGATCACATACTAATAATTGTTCGCGGTTTGAAACGCGAGTGACAAATTCCACTAATACTTCAAAAACTTTCATATCAAATAGCGCGCCACGGTGTGAAATAGAAACGCCCTGCCCAATATGCGCAGGCGAAAAACATCCATTGTTTAGGTGTGAGCAATTTAAAAATATGAGTACACCGCAAATTCGTTTCGATTTTATTAAGTCAAAGCGTGCCTGTATTAACTGCTTAAGCCTAACCCACACATTGAATAAATGCAAGTCGCGTTCGACATGCAAGTTTTGTAAAAAACAGCACCATTCATTGTTGCATTTCTCTGAGAACAATAAGCAGGACTCAACGCCAAGCGACGGCAAACCGGTTTGTTATCTAGCAGACGCCACGCAGTCTGCGCGCACTCAGCCTTCGCCGCCAGTAGAAAATACCACTTCTGTGACGTTAAACACAGGAATGCGGAATTCAAATTATGTTTTATTGTCGACGGCTCAAGTGTATGCGACTCACAACAATGGTCATGACAAAATTGTGGTCAGGTGTTTGATAGATAGTGCGTCTCAGAATAATTTAATAACTTTGAATTGTTGTAAGCGCTTGAACTTACCTATAGTTAAGCTACATAACTCATCGTTACAGGGTGTTGGAATGTCCACGCAGCTAGTGCATGGTTATATACATATAACAATAGAATCGCGCGTTAATCCCGAAGATAAATATTATATTCATGCGTTAGTGGTAGATTGCATCACAGGTAAGCTACCCGCGAATTATATTGAATTAAATGACGACATGTCATATATAAATAAATTACCACTAGCCGATTTAACTTGGAATGTGCCGGGAAATATTGACATTATTCTCGGCGCGCAACTTTTTCCATATATTTATTTAGGTAATATGATTGAGTCGGGCAGTAGCGCCCCCAGCTGTCCTGACTAGCTTCGGGTACGTACTGATGGGAGGTGCGGCAGGTCATTGTGACTCGTTTTCTCAATCTTCCTCGTTTACCGCGCTGACTAATACTGACATTGAGTCGGGTTTACAGAAGTTCTTTGAATTGGAGGAAGTACCATTTTCACGGCTTATTAGTCCATCCGAAAAAGAGTGCGAAGACATTTTTTGTTCTTCCGTCACGTTTAAAGACAGTAGGTATTTTGTTGACCTACCCTTTTCGCGGAACCCCTCTGAGTTGGGTAATTCTCGTGCAGTCGCCCACCGCCGCCTGTTGGCCCTCGAACGTAAATTTGCGCACGTACCAACCCTACGCGAAAATTATAATAAAACCATCACCGACTATATATCTCAGGGTTATTTATCGGAAGTACCTGATTCTGAATTAACAGAACAGGGCTATTACATACCGCACCATGCGGTCATTAGGCCCGACAAAGATAGTATTCGTGTGGTTTTGGACGCCAGCGCTAAGACGCACTCAGGGTTGTCACTCAATGACATTTTACATGTCGGGCCGAATTTACAGGCCGACTTATTTTTGTTATTACTTGATTTTCGTACGTTTCCCATAGCTATGACCGCAGATATTAAACAGATGTTTTTAAGAATCGGTGTTAATCCGCATCACCGCGAATACTTGCGAATTTTATTCCGCTTCAATAAGAATGAGCCTATTCGCACCTTTAATTTCAACCGCGTGCCTTTTGGGTTGGCGTCTAGCCCTTACTTAGCCATGGCTAAGTTATACGCACACTACGCCATCTGGCGTGTGAGCATAGCGACCGCTTTCCGGACGCATCCAAATTGGTAGAAACCCAGTTTTATATGGATGATTATGTTTATTCTGTTCCTGATGAACAAACCGCTATAAAGTTGTCACACAACTTAATTGATTTATTTAAATTAGGTTCCTTCGACCTTGTCAAATGGGCCAGCAATTCACCCGCTTTGTTAGAGACCCTCCCTGCGTCTCACCGCTTATCAGTAATTTTTTCTAGTATGGATAACAATATTAACAATTTTAAAATCCTTGGTTTAACCTGGGAGCCCGCTGAAGATACTTTTTCTTTGACAACCAGCCCGGTGGACAGTAAATATACAAAACGCACCATTTTATCATTAATTGCTCGCTTATTCGACGTACTTGGCCTTGTAGCGCCAGTCGTTTTGTACGCTAAAATACTTATTAAAGAACTTTGGTTAGCCAAGATAGATTGGGATTATGTACCTCCGCAGCCAATCATAGACCGCTTCACTGCTTTAGCACGGGATTTTCCCGCACTATCTGCTCTTAAAATCCCACGTCATGTTGGAGTTTTTGCAGAATCTGTCGTAAACATTGTGGCCTTTTGTGATGCTAGCTTTAGTGGCTATGGTTGCTGTGTATATTTACACATTTCTGATACTCAAGGTAATATAACGGTCCGCCTTCTTTGTGCGAAATCCAAGGTTTCCCCCGCTAAAGTAACAACACTAGCTCGGTTAGAACTCGTTGCTGCTTTGTTGCTGTCTAAACTTGTTAAGGTTGTCAGAGAGAAGCTTTCTGCCCGCATTCCGATTGCCGGTACTTATGCGTTTTCGGATTCCACTATTGCGCTCTCGTGGATCCATTCTGCCCTCATAGGTGGTCTATATTTGTTAGCAACCGTATTGCAAAAATTCAGGAAAATTTACCTGCCGCTTGTTTTAATCACGTATCAGGGAAAGAGAATCCTAGCGATTGTCTTTCACGTGGCATGCTGCCTTCAGAGTTAATTGTACATTCCTTATATTATAACGGCCCGTCCTGGCTTCGTCAGCCTATTCTTAGCGTTTTATCATCTGATCCGCATCCTGACGTTCTCACGCCGGCTCATTTTTTAATGTCCAGTCCCATTACTTATTTACCTTCTTCTGAATTAACAGAGGAAAGTATGAATTTGACAAAGCGTAAAAAACTTTTGGATCAACTCGTGTTATCATATTGGAAAAAGTGGCGTATTGAATACCTGCATACGCTGCAAGTCCGACAGAAATGGTGCACTCACGATCGTCCCATAGAGATAGGCACTGTCGTTCTCTTGGGTCAAGATAACGTACCGCCCTTGACTTGGCCATTAGGTGTCATAAAGGAGGTGTTTCCTGGATCGGATGGTATAATTCGCGTGGCTTTAGTCAAGACTGTGTCAGGCACATATAAGCGTCCTGTCACAAAGCTATATCCTTTGCCTACCCAATAATCAAACCGCAATTTAATCAAACCGCAATTTAATCAACCGCAATTTAATTAAACCGCTTATTTAATCATAATTTCTACCGTAGATATCGATTCGCTGATATTCTCAGACCGCTATTACCTCCAATCTATCCTCCTAGCTTAATCTATCTTATCTTATCTAGTCTATCCACCTAGCTTCTTGTCTATATTTTAATTTGAAAGCTCTGGACCTTTCAAGGCGGGGAGCTATGTTGAGGCCATCAGCCTCCAATTTTTTTATACTTTCCTTTTTTTCTCAACAAATTCGGTGACAAGACACCTTGATATCGCTGCCCCCTCTAGCGGGCAAATGAGGGAGCGAGATAGAAGCTACTTGCCTTCCCGAAAGCGTCGCAGATTGTCACACTTCAGTTTCGATCCGTACGTCATTGAGATTGCGTGTGTCCAGCGCCTCTATGGCCCGCGCGCGCGCCGTTTTGAAATTCGCCGCAGAACCAGTATATTCCGAAGAAACTACATGTTCTCCGAAGAAATCTGGTGATCACCAGGAGAAATCATCAGCAAGCGAGCAAGGTAAGCGATTATCAAGCCCCCTGTCGAGTTGCCGAATTGCTGAAACTTCTACCCCTTCATATATCCACATATAGGCCGTTTAACCGAATGCTTATCCAAGCCTTAGGTATATCTCAAGGTCCTACATCCCGCACAAAAGGAATCAACCTAGTTACACGGTTGCCATTCCAACTTATTTGTGGGTAATTTATTGATAAATAATGTAGCCTTTGATCATTTTGTTCTAACTTGTATAGTTTTCCTAAGAATTTTGAAAATTTGTAAAACGGGACATGTTTCAAGGGGGGAAGGGGGGACGCCAACGGCGGGGGGCAGGGGTAGTGTTTTTTAATGTACTCATACATAGGCATAACACAGATACAAAAAAGCATGATAAATAATTTTGCCGCGAAATAATCTAAAATGAATAGACTATAGAGATAAACTCAAAACTACTGAACAGATTTTAATGTGGTTTTCACTAATTAATGGGGTAGGGTAGGGTGACAAGGCTTTGGTGTATAATTTACACGGGCGAAGCCGCGGGCAATAGCTAGTAACTTACATATTATGGTTAAGCCACATAGGGAGCTTCAGTTTTAATTTATCTAAACCACAACGGGTTGGACTTGAAAAAGAGCCTTTTTTGAAGGCCACGTTTCAATAAATAATTTCTAATTTCAGATCAGTAAGCTTATGCATAGAGTAGACCATTGAGATAGTTATACCCTTCTGAAATCTATGCTAACAAAGTACAAGTCCTTATCAACTAAAATATGTAGTTTATGCATAACAACACAGTGTGTATTACAAAATATATGGGTAATGTTGAATTCATGTCCTTTTAGTCTTGATTGTTTCTAGTTTGATGGTGGGTTGCTGAGTTGAGGGACCAAACTGACAACCAGGCTTGTTACCAGTACCAAATTCTCACATAAAGTACCAAAAAGTACAGGTACTTTCCAGGAGTTTATAAGTCCTGCTGACAACACAGTGAAACCTTCTATGGTTATTTACCTGCCTACTTATGTTAAATGTGTCAATAAATATATTTTTATTTTTATATGCTCAAAAATGCTGGTTCCTTAAATTGCGTGCGAAACTCACCCATTTCCAAAAATCTTTAGCTTCTTCACAGCAGCAAGCAAGTCTTCACTGGTGATCTCCTGGTGCTTCTTGGCTTTCCCTCTGGCTGCTATAAGCCTCGTCCGTAACTCCTCTAATGTTATAAGGCCGCCATTCTTGTAGTTAGTCGCTAAACATACTTCCACTATTTGTACTCCCAATTCGTAATAGAAATCTCCTATGCCTAAAAATAAAGAAAGAAATTAAGTTCCCCGCCACATCTGCCAATCTGTTCGCAATAAACTTAAAACCTACTGAACAGATGCAATTTCACTTATAAATGAAGTAAGGTCATAAGGAAAGTTTTTGTGCAAACACGCTAGCCTTTTTATATGCCAACAGTCACAATGGTAACATAAGTAGTAAGGTTATATGTGATTTACTTACCTAAAACAGACCAAAACCCCTTTCCTGAGGCCAAAGGATCTACACCAATAGCTGCACACATCTCCTGAAACTGCCTCCTGAATTGAGCATTCTTCTTAATTTCGCTCTTATGTTTCGTTGCAAATTCTTC
This sequence comes from Ephestia elutella, assembly GCA_018467065.1. Classification (NCBI taxonomy): domain Eukaryota; kingdom Metazoa; phylum Arthropoda; class Insecta; order Lepidoptera; family Pyralidae; genus Ephestia; species Ephestia elutella. The sequence continues at coordinate 3,134,791 of CM031577.1, forward strand.
GAGGTTCTCCCTGAACACCTCTAACTGTTTGGACATCTGCTGGAGTTGGTTTTCCTGGATCTCAGATCCCTTTTCTCTGTATTTCTCCTGCTCCAACTTTTGTTTTTGTATAGCACCTACTCCAGCTCGACGCCTCATTTTAAATGATGATAATAAATAGACGGTTTCTTTGTTTGATTCACAAACTAAATAGGATTAGCTCACAGAGTACTTTTTTAGCTTAATTTTTTTAGGAAAATAAAACTAAAAAATGCGAAGCGATTTCTTTGTAAATAAATATGGCCAATGTAATTTTGACATATTTTTTTGTTTGACTTTGACATTTACGAATCGTAACTAACTTCAATTTGCTTCAATCAATACCTAAGTACTTTTTGTACGGTGTGAAAAAATATTTCGGAAATATGAATTTTGAATTCTAGTTTTTCATTTATATAATAGGACATTTCCGTTTGGTGTGTGTCAGCCTCTTGCCAACTCTTTTATTTGATTTGTCTATAATATAAGTAAAGTATACTTATCCATCTTTTCACGTGCCCGTGGGGGTGGTGTACAATCCCACTTCGATACGGGGTACGATCCGTACGATCATAGAGCAACAAGGACTCCGTGTAGTCCGATCAACGAGGAGTTTCGTTGTATGGAGACTTCCGAATAATTCCTCTGTCTATGAAACTTAGCACATGGTAAAAATAGGTAAAACTGATTATAGTTAAACAATAATCTAATAACTTTTATTACGAGAAGTTAGGTATTTTTACCTAAACATGAAAATCGTTTATAGCTCTCTGTGAAAAATTCCTCAGACTGAAATTCTTTCTCTATACGTACCTATGTACTACTTAGAATATGTATATAGAAGAATCTAATATTTTTTCTACTTCCAAGATACATACCCCAAATTTAACTTTTAACTTTTTGCATTATAACTTCTACTGAAAAATTGCTCTGCTGGTTTTTATTTTTCAATATGCTTTTATATGTTCAAATGCATAGCTTTTCTCAGTTATCTAAAAGTTTTTCATTTTGAAACATATATTTTTTTAATTTTGCTTAATTACGACATGTGAAAAATTACTCCGTCCATTCTTATATATCTATTGGTCATTTGATTATATATTAAAACAGATTTATCAATAATCTAACAAATTTTCGAACGATAATATACTTTTAAGGAATTACTAAACGGCAGACGAAATGCAGTTCGCGGCCTAAAGTCAGCGAAACGTTCTTAATACTACTCTTGTAAGGTTGAAATTGTAACAAAAGTTTAGCGCATGTCCGTAGCGAGTTTTTCATTACCTTATGCCATTGTAACAAGGAAGTAGGTAGGTATATTTCGAAATAAAACTAGTGATGTGCCGTTCCCGGGAACGAAGGAATATTCCCGGAAACGAAGGGAACGTTCCCGGGGAAATATTGGGGAATATTGCATTTAAAATTTATAATTGCGGTTTTTATCACTTCTAATATAATAAAATAATCTAAATACATATCCTTAGATAATAATTACAACATTTTTTCAAAAATCTTCAATATTCCCTACTTTTCGGGAACGTTCCCGGGCATATTTCCAAATTTCCGGGGAATATTCCCGACTTATGTATGGGGAACATTCCCTTGTTTCTGGGAACGTTCCCTAAAAAGCTGCAATTGACTTTATAGGATTACTAGCTTTTACCTGTGACTTCGCCCGCGTGAGTTTCGCTTAGATAAATAGTAGATTGTTAAGTTGGTCCCACACTGCGAATATTAACCTGTAACGTAACATTTGAAGATTCGATTGTGCGTATTAACCATGTAGGTATTAACATTACAATATGCCTGTCACACTGACGAACATTCTCCGATTCGATTTTTATTTTGCCATTTTTGGAGGTTTTGATTTCAAAAGGTCCACATTCGCAAAATGTCATTTTTGCACAAAGTTACTTGCGCAAAAGGCGCACTTTCACAAAATGTCACTTTCGCAAAAGGTCACATTCGCAAAACTTCACTTTCGAAAATGGTCACTTTTGAAAAAGATCACTCTCGCAAAAGGTCATTGCTTATGTTTATGTCGTAAAAGGTCACTTTCGCATAAGGTAACTTTTGTAAACGTGTTGTGATAGTTATCTTATGTAGAAGTGACCTTTTGCAACAGAAACATGAATCTAAAATTTCATTTTCACTTTCACTTTCAAAATGACAAAGTTTCATACTAACTTCCATCCCCTGCTTATTGTTATTAGGTGTGTTAGCGATTCTGGAAAGATGCATTCTGTGAAAGAGACATTATAGGACTAGAGAACATTTTACGAAAGAGACATTTTGCGCCTGGGCCTATTTTATAAATTCAATAAATAAGTGCATATTTATTTTTTATTAACAGGTAATGCAAAAAGTCACTTTGCAAAAAGACATCTTCGCAAAAGATCATTTTCACAAAATGTCACTTTCGCATGGTAACTTTCGCAAACGGTCACTTTTGCTAAATGTTACTTTTGCTAATGGTCAATTTCGTATAAAGTAACTTTTGCGAAAGGTCACATTCGCAGTTCGCACAAAACGTCACTTTCGCAAAAGATCACTTTCGCAAAAGAAAACTTTCGCAAAAGGTCACATTTACAAAAGGTCTCTTTCGCAAAATGTTATTGATGCAAGTGTCACTTTTGTAAATACAATTGAGGCAAACGTCCAGTCTCGTACAAGTCGGTACAAAGTACACGGTATACGCAAACACACACAACTGCTTCGTTTTCTAGTCGGTTCGCGCCTGCGCGGCCGGTCTGGGGCACCGCGCTTTTCTGCGCGAGCGCCCCGCACCCCTCTGCACTCCCGCGCGCCCGTACTGCTAAGCGGCACGGTGAATACTCGGCATTAACAAATTGATATTTTAAAAACTTGCTATTTAGTTGAATTTTAATTAGATTATTGAAAAATCTATTATAATAGAGCGACCCCTAACTAAGAAACGTAATTAATTTGCCTGAGCAATTATTCACACAACGTAATTACGGAAAAATAATAATTATAATACTGTAAAGAAAAATCTTTAAGATAACTTATTAAAGCTATTTATTTATGTAAATAAAAGCGTATTAAAAAATAAAAACTAGCAGAGCAATTTTTCAGTAGAAGTTATAGAGCAAAATGTTAAAAGTTAAATTTTGGGTATCTTTGAAATCGAAAAAAAATTAGATACTTTTATAAACATATTCTAAGTAGTACATAGGTACGTATACAGAAAGAATTTCAGTCTGAGGAATTTTTCACAGAGAGCTATAAACGATTTTCATGTTTAGGTAAAAATACCTAACTTCTCGTAATAAAAATTATTAGATTATTATATATCTATAATCTGTATTACCTATTTTCACCATGTGCCAAGTTTCATAGGCGGGAGAATTATTCGGGTTACAAAAGCTTCGTTGATCGGACTAGTGCCGCGCGCGAAAGTCCTTCTTGCTCGAGGGGTCGATGAACTCCCAGAAAAAACCCTCTTGAAAGAAAGGCAGCAAAACGTACGCACCATACGCGGGCCTCCCCTTCCTAAATCCGCGTATGGTGCGTAAGTTTGCTCTGCTGTCTTTCTTTCAAGAGGGTTTTTTTCTGGGAGTCCATAGGATCAAGCAAGCTACATACCTTCTACTTATAAGTAAGTTTTAAAAGAGCCAGATTTGAGTTGAATCTCAGAGAAATAGAGTTGGATAGAGACTATAATAAAAAGTAGGTTAAATAAGACTTCATAAAGACTCTTCTTTCTGATTTTATAAAGGAGAGGGCAAAGGTGTCATACAAGGAGATAAGGCGATGGCTGAGGATAGGGAGAGATGGAAGGAACTTCACCGACAAGAACAGTGTTCTTAAATTTACATGAAATGAAGATTTTATTTTGTTATTCACTCTAGGACCAAGTGGTAATCAAAGGAACTCTATAGAGCTGTTTTATAATGAGTTTCCTATATTCTACCTGCTCCTTATCAAAAAAATCAAATAGTTTTATTAAATATCCCGTCGGAATTTCGGGATAAAAGTAGTATAACTATAACGTGCAAAGGGCATTTATTCTGCAAAAGAGGGCCATTAGAATTATAACACTTATACATCAACAGGAGTCATGCAGAGATAATTTTATTCGTTTGGGCATTTTAACTGTGCCTAGTCTATATTTTGGTATTAAGGTATTATTGTCAAAATTTTCCAAACATGCAGACGAATGAAGAACGACAAATAAGAGAAAGAAGTAGACGGAAAGACTTTGGTCTTGGTCCAACGGCAGTAGCCTGCTTATTGATAGTGAAACACAGTGCTAATAAACAGGTAATAAAGTTCTTTAATAATTACCTTAAAATTACCCATTGACTTGAAAGAATTGCTGTATACTAAACATTTTAGTCACAGGTTGAAACTTTTTCTGTTGGAAAGGTGCTTCTACTCTTTAGACGATTATTCTGCCGTAGGTATATTACTCGTATTCTTAATTGTTGACTGCTTTTATTTTAATTTTATTTGACATTTTTATTTTAATTATTTGATTTTAATACCTACCTACTATTTGACATTTTGTACTTACTAACCTGATATTTTTAATTTGCAATTTTGTTGTATGATGTAATTTTATTTTTGTTTAATGATATAATTCTGAACAATTCAACACAATTGAATTGTTCCGAAATAAATGAATATGAATACCTACCCTATGTGCTATTCCCGGAATGTTTCTTCCCGTGTAGGTAGGTGCCATCTATTTTTTATTTATTTATTCATTCTTAAACAATATACATTGTGTCAGAAACATTAAAAAAACTATACATAAATTATCAATAAATACAACAAACGAATATTATTATACATTACAATCCAAATTCGAAATATCAATAATATGCAAAAGTAAATTAAAATTCAATGAAAATCATTTCTATCAAAAATCGTCTATAGAGTAGCAACACTTTTCCAATAATAGATCACGCAACTTAGCCTTGAATAAATGATGACTACGAATGGTTTTCAGCTCATCATCGAAAATGCGTGATTTAGTTACAAACATCCTCAGAAACTCACATCCAAACTATCGCATTTATAATATTAGTAGGAAGTAGGATAAGTGCTGGAGAAGAAAAAACAGTTTTAACCACAGCAATAGGTAGAAATAGTGGTTATCCCGTAAAATTTTGGGAAATCCTCTAAGTGCTCCCCTAGACTCCCACCAATGCAAGATTTCAGCTTCCGTTCCTATACTACGTTCGATACTTTTGGTCAGTCAAAGATGGCCAGTGCGTTGTCTGGCAATCACTCAGTATGGAAGAACTCTGAATGTGGGAGCCGTTATACATAATATATCATCAATCAAATCAATGATAGTAAAATTTTGCATTCTTGTCATCTTTGATTAACATGTGTTTCGGGTACAATATGATCGTTGGAATGGCATCGACACGCCAAGAAGAAGAACATGTGTATGCAAAAGTTTAGTGCTATGATAAAAACTATGAAAAAAAAAGCAAAAAGTTTTATTGCATCCCTGGTGGGGATCGAACCCACGACCTTTGGATTAGAAGTCCAACGCGCTATCCTCTGCGCCACAGGGACGATGAACGTACTGTCAAAATTTCTGTACTCTATGTTTAGCTACAATCAATGTGTGTACAATTTATATATTGTTAATTAGAAATTAACTAGGTAGGTATTTAAATATTAATTATTATTTAAAATATGATTAAAAACAAATATATGTTAGATATTATAAAAGCTTGGACAATATTTGATTGTTAATCGAACCGGAAATAAACTGTACTGAAGAGTGAAGTGTCCTGTCATGTCATGAAAGAAAAACGTCAACGAAGAAAATTGTCAAAATCTGTTTGGGAAGTTTGAATTGAAATTCTAGTAAAAAGTAAACCCTGAAAACATTTTCATGTAGGTATTCACAAAAATACACCTAAATATGGAATGTATTACAATTACAAACAATGAAACGCTACCAATTACCGAGGAAAGCCAGAAATTGAAAAGTAGCGATTCTGCTGAAAACTTTCAACACTTTATTTATGAATTATTCGAGAAAAACGGCATACTCAACGATTTGAGGGCTTATTTACGTGGGCACATTGTTGATGTGTTAAAAAGTGCACAAACGGGTATGTAGTATAAACATTAAAGTCATTCAACCATATCATACCAAAAATTAGGTGCTGCTACACTTTTCACCTTTCTGATACTTCCCAATTTGAAATTGATCCTGCTGCTGGTACAATAAACTCCTGGACTGGCTGGACTCCTTGTACAATTTTGTCTTTGCCCGTATCTATAACCTATACCTACATTTGTTTAGCACAGTTAACAACAAACAAGAAAAATATGTTTCTTTAAAAATACACAAACTACATATTTCACTTCCAGGTGAGCCTCCAACATGTCAAAAGCACTTCACACAGCGTCTAGACCTAACAAATCAAGCATTGAATATGCTAGTAGCTGAATATCTCCTGAGATATGTAAGTTGATAAACAATTTCCTGACCAGCCATTTCTGACTAGGTATTATAGATTTGAAAGATGTTTTATAAAATTTTTGTTGTCATTTTAAATTGATACATATATTGTGGAATGCGTGAGGGATGTTATGTGGGTGCTAGGAGTGTATATTGGCATGACAGGAAACAGAAATGATGACATGGTAAGCAATATGATGATGATATTGTGGAATGTATGTCCGTGTGTTATTTTCTATCAGTATGTGAGTTTAGGCTCACTTAAATTGACAAGTCCAATACTTACCCTAGTTATTAAACACTAGCACCCTGCCACAGCTTCGATCGGGAGGTACATACATAAATTGTAGCTTATGTCACTCAGGTATAATGTAGCTTTCTATTGGTGAAAGAATTTTTGAAATTGGTTCAGTAGTTCCGAAGATTACTCCCTTCAAACAAACTCACATACATTTCCTTTTTATAATATAAGTGTGATAACAGGAGTGAGTGGGCCACCTAGTAATAAAGTGTTTTAACTCTAGTAATGATTGCATTTCAGGAGTTTAGTTACAGCTTATCCGTGTTTATCTCTGAGATACCGCTAGCAAACATGGTATTTAGTCTTGCAAAGACCTTGATGAAAAGTGACTGTGGAGATCACTCGGAGCTATGGTTCTCAGATAATGATGTTTGGTCCGTCCTCAATTATTTAGGTAAGATAGAATTATCTTGCATGTGGGACACCAAAAACCTACAGGCTAGAAAAAAAAAATCTTGCATGACACTATCGCATCACAGTGATATACCTAAATGATTTGTTTTTTTAATATTTGTTTCTTAAGACCTTAGATGTAGAATTTTGCATTAGCAATAACAAACCTCTATGGTTTTAGTGTAATGCATGATATGTGTATTTTGTATGTAAAATTTAAATAATAATAAATAAAAAAAAAATAACAAATTAACTCAAAAATACTGGGCTGATTTTAAAAATCTTTTCATAGGTGGAAATAGTAACATGTTTGTACCACAAGCACTAGTACGTACATAGAAAGAATCTCAAATTTAAAAGTCAATTGAAAAAACTTTGCCAGCTTGTGATTAATTTCTAAATAGCCTAGAAATCTTACAGAATCACTTCATACTTCAAGTCACTTCATTATTATCTAAATATGACCTTTGGATTGAAATGTACCCTTTAAGGGACATAATTTATATAATAAAGACATGATTTTTTCATTTATTTATGAAAAAAAATCCATGTACTTTATGTTTGTCATATAAGAATCTCACAGTCATCCCTATTGCTTGTCAATCATGTGTTATTATACGGTTCAGTTTGTTTCGTTGATTGCATTATTGGGACTTTATTTTCAGGAATTAAATGTGATTCAGTACATGCCACCAACATAGTAGAAAAGTATAACAGTAAGGAAAGCCCCTTGCTATTGTGCATATTGAAATCATTGCCTTTTTACTGCAGGCAGGACATTTCTCATGAACAAGGTAAGTGTAAATATCTCATCCTAGTTTCTAGAACAAATCATCTTGTTGAAGTATCAAATTTGGGAATATTAGTATCCTATGTTTTATTCCAGATTATATTCTGCCTATGTATCAAATTTCATCAAAATCTGTCCTGTAGATTTTGCATGATTGAGTAACAAACATTCATACATCCTCACACACATCCAAGATTTGCCATCCTAATCCTAATTAATATTATGAATGTGAATGTGAGTTTGTTTAGTACGTCTTCAAGCTTTTTCTACTGAACCAATCTTCCTGAAATTTCGCATACACATAGTTGCACAGAGAAGGACATAGGGTACCTTTCATCCCGGGAAAAAGCACTGTTTCCAGGGGAAATTCACGCAGGCGAAGCCGCGGGAATGAAAAAGGTACCTTATGGTGATTAGCGCTTCAGTCGTTTCGAAAAACAAATTATACGAATTTTCTTAGCTTTAATAAGCACAATGTCGTGAGTGCCTACAACCATAAGGTACCTTTCCCTGTGGATTGACACATTCTAGTGGAATTTCATACTTACTAAAGACCCTATCAACTAGCAATGTTACAATTTATTTTATTGTTTCAGACAATGTGTCAATAGAGAGTGTTACTTCTGGAAAAAGCTCAGAATCATTGCCAAGCAAACATACACAACACGAGGCAGGCTACCGTCACGAAAAATGTAAGCATTATGCTTACTGCAAAGCTTGTCAACGTCGACTGCATAGACTTAAGGAGAAGAATATGAAGAAAAAGAAGCATTTGGCCAAGGTAATTGTTTATTTGTATGTAAACTTCATTGCACATACACATAAGAAAAATACAATGATAACAAAAAGAAAGGCAACTGCCGACTTATCCCAAAAACGGGATTTTTCAGTCAACCAAGTGTTTGAAGGGAATTCATATTTCTTCATAAGAAATATTTTTACCACAACCAGTATTAACATCGATAAAACATTTACTTGTTAATATTTTATCGATGGTATTAATATGGTTTTGTTCTTTTAAATGTTTTATCGGATTCTTAAATACTTTTGAACTATTTGTTCAAATATAAATAGGAATTCATATTTGAATTTTTGTGATCATTAAGGGAATTGCTAGGGTCATCCCTAGATATTTACTTTATGAAGTAAAAAAATATAAAATATCAATTGATTAGCTACTAAATAATATTTTTACCACAACCAGTATTAATATGGTTTTGTTCTTTTGAATGTCTTATTGGATTCTTAAATACTTTTGAACTATTTGTTCAAATATAAATAGGAATTCTTGAATTTTTGTGATCATTAAGCGAATTTCTAGGGTCAACCCTAGATATTTACTTTTTGAAGTAAAACATTGTAAATATCAATTTGTTAGCTAGTAAAAGCGGAAAAGCAGCATTATGTGTCGTAAAGTTTTTTCTCATTGGTCATTTTCTGGTGAGTTAATACAATTCAATGAGGGTTATCATTTTCCGTTCACTACTGGCAATTGAGGTCTCACCACCTTTCCATGGCTTAACCAACCGTTTGGTTATACAAGCCGAATCACGGGAGGGTGCGCCGGTCTTGCTCTTTGGCCTCCGGTCGCACCTTTCTTGATTCCCTACCAATTCTCTTATAGTGTCTCTTTTTTTTTAATTCTCACCCCGCTTCGGGGGGGGGCAGTTGAGGTCTGTCAGATGGTACCATAATGTCATTTGAATTTGACAACTGATGACAGTTTAGTACTATCTGACAGACCTCATTCGACAGTAGCGCCAAGTAACTATGAAAGGTAAGTGGTATGAAATAATAAATAATAATAATAATTTTTGCAGAATTTTAATATTCCTGAAAATACGCAAAAAGTTGAAAAGCTCGTAAAGAATGTTAGTTTTGCAGAGAAGGCTCTTGTGGATGAGGTCTGAACGTCATTCTATCATCTAACATACAGCATTCTATGTTTTATTGATCATATCATGTAAAAATGTTCATGTAAAACATGTGATTCTAGAATAATAGAATCAGAACTAAATAGATTTATAATAAGATATATAGACTGTATGTTTTTCAAATAAAATAAAAGTAATAGAACGAAGTTTCTCAATAGTTTCTCGCTATCATATTGTATTAGTACTTCTCATATCTGTATTCATTCATTCATTCAAATTTAAGAACATTGTTCTTGTCGGTGGAGTTTTTTCCATGTCTCCCTATCCTCAGCCATCGCCATATCTGTATAAGTAGTATTTTTTTTTGTTTGATGTACAATAAATAAAGTTGACGAGTATTTGGTTACACTGGTTTATGCCCATTATGTTTTGAGATTTAAAAAAAAAATAAGTATAGATTGGAATAAGTTGGGAATTTTGGTATTTATAGAGAACTAGTGGGAATTTCGGAAAATCGTCTCTTACTCTTAGTGCTCCCCTACACTCCCTAAGGAACCTACATGCCAAATTTCAGCTTCCTTCGCCCGTTACATTTAGGATGTGCGTTTTTTGTCAGTCATTTATGGAAGAATTTTATATTTATTGATTGATGATGATGATGATTAGAGGGTATAAAAGAAATAAATTTTTATTGTCCAAACACAAACTGCGACACATAAATACATACCACGCCTTTTCCCGTGGGGGTAGGCAGAGACTAGTGATTTCCATTTGCTCATTACAAATCTTTTGCTTCGACACGGTGATGTTTCAGATGTTTCACCAACTGAAGAGTGTGTACGAGACCGAGATGGAGATGGTGAAGCAGGAAGAGGAGAACAAGTACAAGCATGTGCTCGCCAAGGTTGCGACGCAGCTGCAGCAGCGGCAGGCTGAGGTAAGGTGTAGTGTATACTTGCAAGACTATCGATAGTTTCACTATCGATAGTTGACCTTGAAAAATAGTCATACTATCGATAGGTCTATCGATAGTATTGACACGTGGCAATACTATCGATAGTATCGATAGCCAATAATTTGCAATACTATTGATGATACCCACGGAAATATAAATAAGAGTAGAAGTGTTACTTGATAAAATTAGTAAGTGAACCGTGGTCGCCAAACTCACACATTTAATTTATAAATCATACACTACACTACAGATGAACAATGAGCTTTATTGGTCATTTTTATTTTATCAAAGTGTATTAAGTCAATGCGACTTTATCGGACAAACAAGTACCTTAGGTCTTCGACATATGGCTTAATTTGTACTGTACAAAAACGTACATAAGACGCTTTAAAGTCCAACGTCGATTGATGAAAAAATTCCGCCACTCGACAATAGATGGCGTTTTAAAACTTTTTTGCAACTATGACCCATAAATCAAAGAGAATAGGGTTTAAATTAGCGTCAAATGAGAGTATTCCTAGTGCTACTCGATTAGTGTAGTAGCGGATTGATTATTGCAACACAATATCGATATCGATAGATCAAATTTTTATACAAACTCAGAATAATAAAACAGATTTTCTTTCTTCTATATTATTTCGCGGATTTATAGTGTTATTATTTTAATCAAAAATTAACGTAATATTTTGTTATAAAAAAAAGTGTGTCGAAACCAAGAAATTATTTTCCTCGAAATGCTCGGAACATATGGTACAAAATTTAGTTGGCATCCAAGCAACTCTGCCAGTTGCATCTATCCATTTTTCTTTAAAATCAGGATCTTTGGGAAACCTTAAAATTAATATTTTATACTTCTCTCTTCTTCTTCTTCTTCTCTTCTTTTATTTCATTTTATACAACGTAAACAAAATATATCGATAAAATCCAAAACATTACCTTACTAGGTACATCACTAATCGAGTAGCATAGAAGTTTCGGGAAGAACAGAGGATCACGCGTTAATGACAAAATCAACCTTATATAAAAGACATTAAGGTAACTTTTAACAAATAATATTTTAAAGTTTTTATTATCATTATTGAACTTTTATTTTAAAGAAAACAAACGAAATATTACTCACCTGTTGTACGAAACACCTCCATTTTTAAGATTAATTTTGCTACTGTTATTTTTGCACTCTAAAATAGAACAAAATGGCATTTTGACGAGGGAATTGCGACGAGAATTCAATGTCACGAACAAACTACTTAGCGCGAAGTCAGAACACAACTAGAATGACGAGCCGTGTTTGTTAGCAATGCATTGCTTACTTGTGGCGACCGCGCCACGCCTACTTAACACTTCCACTCTTATTTATATTTCCGTTATGATACCCAAAACTATCGATACTATCGATTGTATTGCATTTCAATAGTATCGATACTATTAAATTACAATACTATTAAATTTTTATAAGCTATCGATAGTGGAATAGTATCGATTGTTTGTTGAAATATAAGTGTCAATACTATCGATAGTTTTGGATATCATCAATAGTATTGAAAACTATTAGTATTGACAATACTATCGATAGTGTATAGTGTATACGTCACGTCCTCATTAATCTATATAACTTCTTTATCTTAGTTCAATAACTTTACGAATTAGATTACTCAATCTAGATACCTAGATCTAGATCTAGATAGTTCTATTTTCAATATCTATAAAAACTCTGTTTAATCAATAATAAAGGCAGTCTTCAGTTAATCTTTGAACCTACAGGGTGTTTCATTAGTTACCCCTCTCCGCGTCACGTTACAGAGGCTTATTGTGTCAAGTCAACTTTGTATGCAACTTGAAGCGGTGGTGTCCAAGTGGTAATGACACCCGCCTGAGGTTGGGTAGGATCCGGATTCAAATCCGAGTTCACATGAGTTTGTAGACCAATCTGACTCAAATATGGTAGTTTTCTCATAGACCGCCACGTGCTTCCGGTGAAGGAAAACATCGTAAGGAAACCTGCACATTGGCTGACCGTTTAGTTTGCTAGTGTGTATACGTCTACTAGATTGCGGTAATCGTAATGGATGGATAAAATCTGAAACCAGTGTTAGTAATAGCACTCGATAAGTTAGAATGAAAGATGCAACTAGCCGCGTCCTGGAGTTTTGCTCCCCTGGAAATTTCGGGATAAAAAGCAGAGCTTGAAATACCGGTGAAAGAAAATATCGTGAGGAAACCTGCACTCTGGTTGATGGTTATCAGCTTGTGTGTAAAATAGAGAAGGCAATGGCAAACTAAACCACTCCATTAACATAGCCAAGATAGTCGTTGTGTTTCATTCCTTTTAATAACCACGACCTTCAGTCACGAAAAATACGACTTATGGAGAAGGAAATATTGGTATAAAATCATATCGATATGAACCCAACCCTGTTGCTGCGCTCACCGGCGTGAACAGCTAAGTTCAGGCCTGCACATACTATTTTTTTATTAAAGATGGGTTTGCTCTTTACCACAATCTTGCCCAAGGACAGAGATGAGATCTACGATGTAGCGAGCTTACCCAGAAGCAGCCTATTCACTCTGGTTTTGAAGAGAGAGGTTGTACGTGCTCGGGAACACAGACGCAGGCAGGGAGTTTCATTGCTTCGCTGTTTGCATTAATAATGTTGACGAAAATCGCTTGGTGCGGAATATTATTGGGGAGAATATTATCTTATTGTTGATGTTGCAGATGGAAGATAAATTCAAACAGCGCGAGGTGGAGTTGGACGCGGCGGTGCAGCAGAAGAAGCAGTTCCTGTGGGGACTGGCACAGGCGCTGCGCGACCAGCACCAGCACATGGCGGCCGCTATGTGCTGTGTACGAGGCGAGAGCGAGCGACTCAATGCTAAGGTACGAAGAAGCAGTTCCTGTGGGGGCTGGCGCAGGACCAGCACCAGCACATGGCGGCCGCTATGTGCTGTGTACGAGGCGAGAGCGAGCGACTCAATGCTAAGGTACGAAGAAGCAGTTCCTGTGAGGGCTGGCGCAGGAATGCACTGGACGTAGTTTCCTCCGGGCCATCTTAGCGCTCGCCACCACCGCGTCGATCTGGTGCTTCAGCGTGAGGCGCCTGTCGATTTTCACCCCCAGGAAAGTCACGTGTGGAGCTGGGTGCTTCCGGAAATCAGGGCCTGCGTTTTGGTGGCATTCACCGACAACCTCCACTTGGACAACCAGTCGGGGAGGACATCGAGAGCTGCTTGTATTTTTTTGGCTGCATGTTTGGCGTTCATGCTGCGAGCGAAGTATGCCGCATCGTAAGCATAAAGCGCCAGCTGGACCCGACTGGGTACCGGGATGTCATCGGTGTACCAGGCGTAGAGGGCAGGTGAAAGACAACAGCCCTAGGGAACGCCCGCTCTGACGGGGCGCTCTGTTGAAACGGCGGCGTCTTTGAACGCCACCCTGATCCTTCTTTCTTCTAGGAAAGATGCTACCACCTTTAGCAGTCTGCGCGGAATGTGGGATGTTGACAGTTTGTGCAGCAACCCCTCATGCCACACTCTGTCGAACGCCTTCTCGTTGTCGAGGAGCACGACAGCCACGTGCTCCTTCCGGTTGGCCGCGCTAGAGATCTCGTGCAGGAGGATTGCAATCTGGAGCATAGTTGAGTGCTCAGGCCGGAATCCAAATTGCTCCGCACGAGGGGGGGATGTGTTGGAGCAGCAGGCCAAGCAGGAGCTTTTCGAACACCTTCGAGCGGGCGCTGAGGAGAGTGATGGGCCGGTAGCTCTCGGATTTCCACAGGTCTTTGCCCGGTTTGGGCAGCATGATGACCCGGCCGGTTTTCCATTCTTTTTGGTAGTGGCCCGAGCGCAGGATTCCATTGAACAGGCGCGTCACCGCCGTGATGAAGGTGGCGAAGCGCCTCATTCGAAATTTGATCTGCGCCCGGGGCTTTCCTGGGCTTCAGCGACTGGATCACCCGCTGAACTTGGCCGGGCGTGAAGAACTCTGCGTCCTCCGTTGCCAGCACTGGTTGCGCAAGGTGGTCTTGAAGATGTTCGGTCACCAGCTCATAGTGGCAGTGGTCGGCCACTGGATTCGGCGTAAACTGATGCTCCAGATGCTCTGCGAAGATCTCTGCCCGGTCGGTCGCAAGGAACCGCGAGAGACCATCCGCTGCCAGCAGCGGTCTGACAGGTTGGGGTTCCGTCGATAGCTGCCGGCACAGGCGGTGAATGGATTTTATGATATGTTAGATGATTTGAACATTATGAGGTAGATTAACTAATTTTACTATTTAGTTCCTCTAGTAGTTAGACGTTCCTTTGGAGTTTAGATGGTCATGGTCGGGGGTGAAATCTGACATTCTTGATTGGGTCATCTGGCCCTTAAAGAAATCCAACCAAAAACAATTCAATAAAAATATGTTATTTCATTTGCACCCTTAGCGGGTACGGGTACGGATTTTCTGAGAATAGACTGCTAAGCTTATCCTTTTCAACTTAGGATTTGTATTTATTTTCACAAAAAAAAAAACATTTTACATATTTAAAATTTTGCTGTAAAAAAACCTGTTAATACAGTTTAACAGCAAGTGTTAAAAACAAACTTGTTAGTTTTCGTTTAAAAAAAAATTGTTTACAGAATTTCAAAATATTTTGTTTACAGGAAGACAATTTAAAAACTCAACTGATAGAAGCAGAAAACATGATAATAAACCGCGGCGAAGAAATGCGCGCGCAGATATCAAACGAAATACTTGTCTTGGAACAACATCTAGAGGCCATGAGGAAAGAGCGAGACAGCATTGATAAGGAAAAGACAGAGTTGGACAAATTCAAAACTCTATGCGACAGCAAAATCAAATTAATCAACGAAGATTCTCAGTTAGAATTGCTAAAGAAAGAGATAGCTGCTTTAAAACAATCTTTTGTAGGAAAGCAAATTTGTGTGGCTGAAAAGACTACTATGACGGATTTGGATAGCGAAAGGATGAACAATCAAGAAGTGGTGATGAAGAGTGACAGTGAAGAGAGGGTGGGGCGGACGCCTAACCAAGTGGTCAACGATTTGAAGAAGAAAAATGTTAATTTCAATCAAGTGAGTGTTGATTTTATTGTAGATCTAATAACTTTTGCACTTTGTTTTTTGTTTATTTAACCTATTTCGTCCCACTGCTGGGCAAAGGTCTCGATATTTTTTTTTATCTCAATCAATCTGTACAATGGAGCATCATTTTTTGTATAATGTCAATAAAAAAACTTCCGAACGTTTGTATGAAAGTAAAGATAAAGACACTTAAGAAAGTTTACCTAAATTTAGCTCTTATTCAGCATGCGCATAGGGGCGAATCTAGACTGGAAATAGGGTACCTTTCATCCTGGGAAAAAGCACTGTTCCTGTAGGAAATTCACGCGTGCGAAGCCGCGGACTAAAGCTAGTTTTAAATAAAATACTATTCGTGCTTTGTCGTTGAAATCATAATTTTGTTTTTAAAGCGTGAAAGTGTAAGAAGTAAGTGTCGTGCATGCTATTTTAAAAGAACAACATGTATAAGCACATATGATCTAAGATAAGCACGTACGTAATAGGTGACCGGACTACTTTCTTTTTATGCTTCTTTGAAATTTCTCACATTAATAGAATCATCCGTAAAAGAATCACATCCATAACCAAAGTATTTCCCAAGATATAGCAGAAAACAATACATTTTAAGCGATGTTTGGACGATACCAAAACGCCCCTAACTAAATGTACTTTCATATGACGTCACGCGTAGAAAATGGACTTTCCCTAAAAGTTTGAACCCTAATAAATTAGCTCTGGAGAATAAACGCGAGCTGAAAAGTCGCAAAATGTGTTTACTTTTAAGTATTCTATCATAAAATTACATATTTATAACAATTTTCATACCTTGTCCGGTCCCCTATTAATGTAACACCTTTTACTACCATGTTTTATGGCAAATAAATGAATTATGAATTAAAAAAATCGGCCAAGTACGAGTCGAACTCGCGCCCCGAGGGTTCCGTACTCGCAAAGCATCTCACATTATAGCTCTAACTAAAAGACCAAGTAGTTTCAAAAACAAACTTAACTGTGCAGTTCGATCCCTAAGATTTATACTGAATCCAGTGCAAAAATAAGTTTGTAACACTTTTTTTCAGACTTCCAACAACATATTTACAATTTTCAGATGTATTCCTGTATAAGTACTGTTAGACCTTGCTTTATACCAAATTTCATAATTTTAGGTCAACAGAAACCCTTCGGCCAGTACCCCATAGGTTTTGATTGCTGCCTGAAATGGCAAAATATGCGAAAATTCGCAACATTTACGGTAATATCTCTTGATCGCGTTGACGTATAATTTTGATTATTTTTTTGCAGAAAGATAGGTACCTACTGTGGATCCGAGTATTCGATATTAATTTCAACTTGATACCTTTCAGTGTTCCTAAGTAAAAAAAGTTTGACAGACAGACGGACAACAAAGTGATCTTATAAGGGTTCCGTGTTTGCATTTTGAGGTACCTAAGAACCCTATGATCCCCAACGATCAACTCCCTAAGAACCCTAAAAAGAAATACTTATTTTCTAGTCCCATTTGGACCCAATCTCCCAAGGCGAGCGCACGCGCACCCGTTCGCAGTCTTCGGAGCGGCTGGAGGGGCGCCGCGTTACACACGACGCAATATTGTTGCTGCAGGATGAGAATGACAGGCTTAAAGATTTCGCTAAGCAGGTTGGTAGGCATGCCATAATTTCATAAACAAAAGTTTATGAAATTATGTTTTTTGCGGTATTTTCGATTTTTGACCAAGTTGCGTTCGGCGTTCGAGGTCACAAACCTGGATTATTCATTAGGCCAACAACATAAATACGTCTGCAAAAAATCAGAACTATCGGATTTGTCACACGCTGTGATGTATAAAATTACTGGACTATTGTTTTCCAGTCACATTTGGATCCAGGATGAGAAATACAGGCTTAAATATTTCGCTAGGCAGGTTGGTAGTCATCCTCTTAAGGAAATGTACAGGCAACTGCAGGTCTTAAACTGCCACTTCGATGAATAGGAATGATCCATTTCTCATTTACCTTATGAATCTATTTATTATTTTTAATCCTATAATCGCTGCTTTTGAGGGCGGCACTGAGTTAGAACAATATATATGCAAAGCATTCATTGACCGTGCTTTCATTCTTACTAAATGTTGTAAAGCTCGTATTTTCTTAATAGATGGCGTTAAATAAAAGTATAAAGTATTAAATTCATGCCACTGCGCCATCTTTTGTCAGTTTATAGTTACTAATTGGCTGATGTTTTATTTAGGACCTCTATTATAGACTAGCTGGCGCCCGCGGCTTTGCTCGCGATAATCCTTTCTTAGCGGATGCCTACGTCATAACATCTACCTGCATGCCAAATTTCAGCCCGATCCGTCCAGTGGTTTGGGCTGTGCGTTGATAGATCACTATGTCAGTCAGTCAATCAGTCACCTTTGAGTTATATATATCTGTGTGATTTGTCTGCAGAGATGGGCATTATTCGAATAAATCTTTATTTGAATAATCATCCGAATAAAATTTTATCCGTGGAAATTCATCCGCGGATGATTTATTCGTGAATAAATTATCCGCGGAGGAATTGGCCACGAATAAATTATCAGTGATATTATCCGTCATTTGAATAACGAATAAATTACGTCATCATTTTCATACAATCGTTTTAGGTATGTAAGGCTTGGTCGTTTTTGATGTAAAACATCAGTCCCCTCGCTTCTGACAATCTGTAGGAGTGATTTCGTAGTGTCAAATTTGAATTTTGGGAACCGCGCGCCGCCATCTTGACTAATTTTGGGCTTGCTCATTTTGATGTGTACTAACATTCTTCATCTATATATCCTGATGTAAAACATCTGACATCTAACCCTCCCTAAGCCTATTATTATGTTATACATATTGATTTGTGGATTGCGATGTGATAATCTTTTTGGGACCTGAAATATGTTCCTAATTCTCTTTTTGTGGCTTACGATTCTGTCCAGTCCAGCCCAATAAGTCCATTCGGTTGCGATCAAGGTAATTATTTTTTTGTGGCTCACGATTCAGTCCAGTCCATTCGGCCCAATCAGTCCATTCGGCCCATTCAGTCCAGCCCAATCAGTCCATTTGGTTGCGATCTAGGTAATAATTTTTTTGTGGTTCACGATTCAGTCCAGTCCATTAGGCTCATTCAGTCCAGCCCAATCAGTCCATTCGGTCCAGTCCATTTAGTTGGCTGAGTGGTAGGGCGCGCCCGCCTGTCTCTGCCTGCCCTCAAATGTTTTACAAGAACCCGGGACTTGCAGCCAAGTTGCTGCATCGTGGCAGTTCATGTAAAACATCTGACATTTGAGCAACCGTTTTGGTCTAATCAAAAGGTGTCCGCTTCCCTAAGTGTAAGTTTGTCACTACGAAATCACTCCCACAGATTGTCCGAAGCGAGAGGAGAGATGTTTTACATCAAAAACAAGCAAGCCTTACATACCTAAAACGATTGTATGAAAATGATGACGTAATTTATTCGTTATTCAAATGACGGATGATATCACGGATAATTTATTCGTGGGCAATTTATCCGCGGATGATTTATTCGTGAATAAATCATCCGCGGATGAATTGGCCACGGATAAATTTTTATTCGGATGATTATTCGAATAAAAATTTGCCCATCTCTGTTTGTCTGTATATAAAAAAAAATAAAAATTAAAAAAAATATATAGAAGATAAAAAATTGAAGATAATGTTGTTGTGTTGTCAGCAAGAGCAGCACATCGCAACGCTGAGCTTACGCGCGGCGCGACTGGCGGCGCAGCTCGCGACCGCGCGACTGCGACCGCGCACCGCGCCCGCGATGCCGGCCAGCGGGACCTGCCAGCCCAGGTGGGTCTCTGTGTGGCAGCAGGAGCAGCACATCGCTGGCTGCCAGCGGGCACTGCCAGCCCAGGTGGGTCTCTGTGTGGCAGCAGGAGCAGCACATCGCTGGCTGCCAGCGGGCACTGCCAGCCCAGGTGGGTCTCTGTGTGGCAGCAGGAGCAGCACATCGCTGGCTGCCAGCGGGCACTGCCAGCCCAGGTGGGTCTCTGTGTGGCAGCAGGAGCAGCACATCGCTGGCTGCCAGCGGGCACTGCCAGCCCAGGTGGGTCTCTGTGTGGCAGCAGGAGCAGCACATCGCTGGCTGCCAGCGGGCACTGCCAGCCCAGGTGGGTCTCTGTGTGGCAGCAGGAGCAGCACATCGCTGGCTGCCAGCGGGCACTGCCAGCCCAGGTGGGTCTCTGTGTGGCAGCAGGAGCAGCACATCGCTGGCTGCCAGCGGGCACTGCCAGCCCAGGTGGGTCTCTGTGTGGCAGCAGGAGCAGCACATCGCTGGCTGCCAGCGGGCACTGCCAGCCCAGGTGGGTCTCTGTGTGGCAGCAGGAGCAGCACATCGCTGGCTGCCAGCGGGCACTGCCAGCCCAGGTGGGTCTCTGTGTGGCAGCAGGAGCAGCACATCGCTGGCTGCCAGCGGGCACTGCCAGCCCAGGTGGGTCTCTGTGTGGCAGCAGGAGCAGCACATCGCTGGCTGCCAGCGGGCACTGCCAGCCCAGGTGGGTCTCTGTGTGGCAGCAGGAGCAGCACATCGCTGGCTGCCAGCGGGCACTGCCAGCCCAGGTGGGTCTCTGTGTGGCAGCAGGAGCAGCACATCGCTGGCTGCCAGCGGGCACTGCCAGCCCAGGTGGGTCTCTGTGTGGCAGCAGGAGCAGCACATCGCTGGCTGCCAGCGGGCACTGCCAGCCCAGGTGGGTCTCTGTGTGGCAGCAGGAGCAGCACATCGCTGGCTGCCAGCGGGCACTGCCAGCCCAGGTGGGTCTCTGTGTGGCAGCAGGAGCAGCACATCGCTGGCTGCCAGCGGGCACTGCCAGCCCAGGTGGGTCTCTGTGTGGCAGCAGGAGCAGCACATCGCTGGCTGCCAGCGGGCACTGCCAGCCCAGGTGGGTCTCTGTGTGGCAGCAGGAGCAGCACATCGCTGGCTGCCAGCGGGCACTGCCAGCCCAGGTGGGTCTCTGTGTGGCAGCAGGAGCAGCACATCGCTGGCTGCCAGCGGGCACTGCCAGCCCAGGTGGGTCTCTGTGTGGCAGCAGGAGCAGCACATCGCTGGCTGCCAGCGGGCACTGCCAGCCCAGGTGGGTCTCTGTGTGGCAGCAGGAGCAGCACATCGCTGGCTGCCAGCGGGCACTGCCAGCCCAGGTGGGTCTCTGTGTGGCAGCAGGAGCAGCACATCGCTGGCTGCCAGCGGGCACGGCCAGCCCAGGTGGGTCTCTGTGTGGCAGCAGGAGCAGCACATCGCTGGCTGCCAGCGGGCACGGCCAGCCCAGGTGGGTCTCTGTGTGGCAGCAGGAGCAGCACATCGCTGGCTGCCAGCGGGCACGGCCAGCCCAGGTGGGTCTCTGTGTGGCAGCAGGAGCAGCACATCGCTGGCTGCCAGCGGGCACGGCCAGCCCAGGTGGGTCTCTGTGTGGCAGCAGGAGCAGCACATCGCTGGCTGCCAGCGGGCACGGCCAGCCCAGGTGGGTCTCTGTGTGGCAGCAGGAGCAGCACATCGCTGGCTGCCAGCGGGCACGGCCAGCCCAGGTGGGTCTCTGTGTGGCAGCAGGAGCAGCACATCGCTGGCTGCCAGCGGGCACGGCCAGCCCAGGTGGGTCTCTGTGTGGCAGCAGGAGCAGCACATCGCTGGCTGCCAGCGGGCACGGCCAGCCCAGGTGGGTCTCTGTGTGGCAGCAGGAGCAGCACATCGCTGGCTGCCAGCGGGCACGGCCAGCCCAGGTGGGTCTCTGTGTGGCAGCAGGAGCAGCACATCGCTGGCTGCCAGCGGGCACGGCCAGCCCAGGTGGGTCTCTGTGTGGCAGCAGGAGCAGCACATCGCTGGCTGCCAGCGGGCACGGCCAGCCCAGGTGGGTCTCTGTGTGGCAGCAGGAGCAGCACATCGCTGGCTGCCAGCGGGCACGGCCAGCCCAGGTGGGTCTCTGTGTGGCAGCAGGAGCAGCACATCGCTGGCTGCCAGCGGGCACGGCCAGCCCAGGTGGGTCTCTGTGTGGCAGCAGGAGCAGCACATCGCTGGCTGCCAGCGGGCACGGCCAGCCCAGGTGGGTCTCTGTGTGGCAGCAGGAGCAGCACATCGCTGGCTGCCAGCGGGCACTGCCAGCCCAGGTGGGTCTCTGTGTGGCAGCAGGAGCAGCACATCGCTGGCTGCCAGCGGGACCTGCCAGCCCAGGTGGGTCTCTGTGTGGCAGCAGGAGCAGCACATCGCTGGCTGCCAGCGGGACCTGCCAGCCCAGGTGGGTCTCTGTGTGGCAGCAGGAGCAGCACATCGCTGGCTGCCAGCGGGACCTGCCAGCCCAGGTGGGTCTCTGTGTGGCAGCAGGAGCAGCACATCGCTGGCTGCCAGCGGGCACGGCCAGCCCAGGTGGGTCTCTGTGTGGCAGCAGGAGCAGCACATCGCTGGCTGCCAGCGGGCACGGCCAGCCCAGGTGGGTCTCTGTGTGGCAGCAGGAGCAGCACATCGCTGGCTGCCAGCGGGCACGGCCAGCCCAGGTGGGTCTCTGTGTGGCAGCAGGAGCAGCACATCGCTGGCTGCCAGCGGGCACGGCCAGCCCAGGTGGGTCTCTGTGTGGCAGCAGGAGCAGCACATCGCTGGCTGCCAGCGGGCACGGCCAGCCCAGGTGGGTCTCTGTGTGGCAGCAGGAGCAGCACATCGCTGGCTGCCAGCGGGCACGGCCAGCCCAGGTGGGTCTCTGTGTGGCAGCAGGAGCAGCACATCGCTGGCTGCCAGCGGGACCTGCCAGCCCAGGTGGGTCTCTGTGTGGCAGCAGGAGCAGCACATCGCTGGCTGCCAGCGGGACCTGCCAGCCCAGGTGGGTCTCTGTGTGGCAGCAGGAGCAGCACATCGCTGGCTGCCAGCGGGACCTGCCAGCCCAGGTGGGTCTCTGTGTGGCAGCAGGAGCAGCACATCGCTGGCTGCCAGCGGGACCTGCCAGCCCAGGTGGGTCTCTGTGTGGCAGCAGGAGCAGCACATCGCTGGCTGCCAGCGGGACCTGCCAGCCCAGGTGGGTCTCTGTGTGGCAGCAGGAGCAGCACATCGCTGGCTGCCAGCGGGCACTGCCAGCCCAGGTGGGTCTCTGTGTGGCAGCAGGAGCAGCACATCGCTGGCTGCCAGCGGGCACGGCCAGCCCAGGTGGGTCTCTGTGTGGCAGCAGGAGCAGCACATCGCTGGCTGCCAGCGGGCACGGCCAGCCCAGGTGGGTCTCTGTGTGGCAGCAGGAGCAGCACATCGCTGGCTGCCAGCGGGCACCTGCCAGCCCAGGTGGGTCTCTGTGTGGCAGCAGGAGCAGCACATCGCTGGCTGCCAGCGGGCACTGCCAGCCCAGGTGGGTCTCTGTGTGGCAGCAGGAGCAGCACATCGCTGGCTGCCAGCGGGACCTGCCAGCCCAGGTGGGTCTCTGTGTGGCAGCAGGAGCAGCACATCGCTGGCTGCCAGCGGGCACTGCCAGCCCAGGTGGGTCTCTGTGTGGCAGCAGGAGCAGCACATCGCTGGCTGCCAGCGGGCACGGCCAGCCCAGGTGGGTCTCTGTGTGGCAGCAGGAGCAGCACATCGCTGGCTGCCAGCGGGCACGGCCAGCCCAGGTGGGTCTCTGTGTGGCAGCAGGAGCAGCACATCGCTGGCTGCCAGCGGGCACTGCCAGCCCAGGTGGGTCTCTGTGTGGCAGCAGGAGCAGCACATCGCTGGCTGCCAGCGGGCACCTGCCAGCCCAGGTGGGTCTCTGTGTGGCAGCAGGAGCAGCACATCGCTGGCTGCCAGCGGGACCTGCCAGCCCAGGTGGGTCTCTGTGTGGCAGCAGGAGCAGCACATCGCTGGCTGCCAGCGGGCACGGCCAGCCCAGGTGGGTCTCTGTGTGGCAGCAGGAGCAGCACATCGCTGGCTGCCAGCGGGCACGGCCAGCCCAGGTGGGTCTCTGTGTGGCAGCAGGAGCAGCACATCGCTGGCTGCCAGCGGGCACGGCCAGCCCAGGTGGGTCTCTGTGTGGCAGCAGGAGCAGCACATCGCTGGCTGCCAGCGGGCACGGCCAGCCCAGGTGGGTCTCTGTGTGGCAGCAGGAGCAGCACATCGCTGGCTGCCAGCGGGACCTGCCAGCCCAGGTGGGTCTCTGTGTGGCAGCAGGAGCAGCACATCGCTGGCTGCCAGCGGGACCTGCCAGCCCAGGTGGGTCTCTGTGTGGCAGCAGGAGCAGCACATCGCTGGCTGCCAGCGGGACCTGCCAGCCCAGGTGGGTCTCTGTGTGGCAGCAGGAGCAGCACATCGCTGGCTGCCAGCGGGACCTGCCAGCCCAGGTGGGTCTCTGTGTGGCAGCAGGAGCAGCACATCGCTGGCTGCCAGCGGGACCTGCCAGCCCAGGTGGGTCTCTGTGTGGCAGCAGGAGCAGCACATCGCTGGCTGCCAGCGGGCACGGCCAGCCCAGGTGGGTCTCTGTGTGGCAGCAGGAGCAGCACATCGCTGGCTGCCAGCGGGCACGGCCAGCCCAGGTGGGTCTCTGTGTGGCAGCAGGAGCAGCACATCGCTGGCTGCCAGCGGGCACGGCCAGCCCAGGTGGGTCTCTGTGTGGCAGCAGGAGCAGCACATCGCTGGCTGCCAGCGGGCACGGCCAGCCCAGGTGGGTCTCTGTGTGGCAGCAGGAGCAGCACATCGCTGGCTGCCAGCGGGCACTGCCAGCCCAGGTGGGTCTCTGTGTGGCAGCAGGAGCAGCACATCGCTGGCTGCCAGCGGGCACGGCCAGCCCAGGTGGGTCTCTGTGTGGCAGCAGGAGCAGCACATCGCTGGCTGCCAGCGGGACCTGCCAGCCCAGGTGGGTCTCTGTGTGGCAGCAGGAGCAGCACATCGCTGGCTGCCAGCGGGCACGGCCAGCCCAGGTGGGTCTCTGTGTGGCAGCAGGAGCAGCACATCGCTGGCTGCCAGCGGGCACGGCCAGCCCAGGTGGGTCTCTGTGTGGCAGCAGGAGCAGCACATCGCTGGCTGCCAGCGGGCACGGCCAGCCCAGGTGGGTCTCTGTGTGGCAGCAGGAGCAGCACATCGCTGGCTGCCAGCGGGCACGGCCAGCCCAGGTGGGTCTCTGTGTGGCAGCAGGAGCAGCACATCGCTGGCTGCCAGCGGGACCTGCCAGCCCAGGTGGGTCTCTGTGTGGCAGCAGGAGCAGCACATCGCTGGCTGCCAGCGGGCACGGCCAGCCCAGGTGGGTCTCTGTGTGGCAGCAGGAGCAGCACATCGCTGGCTGCCAGCGGGCACGGCCAGCCCAGGTGGGTCTCTGTGTGGCAGCAGGAGCAGCACATCGCTGGCTGCCAGCGGGCACGGCCAGCCCAGGTGGGTCTCTGTGTGGCAGCAGGAGCAGCACATCGCTGGCTGCCAGCGGGCACGGCCAGCCCAGGTGGGTCTCTGTGTGGCAGCAGGAGCAGCACATCGCTGGCTGCCAGCGGGCACCTGCCAGCCCAGGTGGGTCTCTGTGTGGCAGCAGGAGCAGCACATCGCTGGCTGCCAGCGGACCTGCCAGCCCAGGTGGGTCTCTGTGTGGCAGCAGGAGCAGCACATCGCTGGCTGCCAGCGGGACCTGCCAGCCCAGGTGGGTCTCTGTGTGGCAGCAGGAGCAGCACATCGCTGGCTGCCAGCGGGCACTGCCAGCCCAGGTGGGTCTCTGTGTGGCAGCAGGAGCAGCACATCGCTGGCTGCCAGCGGGCACGGCCAGCCCAGGTGGGTCTCTGTGTGGCAGCAGGAGCAGCACATCGCTGGCTGCCAGCGGGCACGGCCAGCCCAGGTGGGTCTCTGTGTGGCAGCAGGAGCAGCACATCGCTGGCTGCCAGCGGGCACGGCCAGCCCAGGTGGGTCTCTGTGTGGCAGCAGGAGCAGCACATCGCTGGCTGCCAGCGGGACCTGCCAGCCCAGGTGGGTCTCTGTGTGGCAGCAGGAGCAGCACATCGCTGGCTGCCAGCGGGCACTGCCAGCCCAGGTGGGTCTCTGTGTGGCAGCAGGAGCAGCACATCGCTGGCTGCCAGCGGGCACGGCCAGCCCAGGTGGGTCTCTGTGTGGCAGCAGGAGCAGCACATCGCTGGCTGCCAGCGGGCACCTGCCCAGCCCAGGTGGGTCTCTGTGTGGCAGCAGGAGCAGCACATCGCTGGCTGCCAGCGGGACCTGCCAGCCCAGGTGGGTCTCTGTGTGGCAGCAGGAGCAGCACATCGCTGGCTGCCAGCGGGCACGGCCAGCCCAGGTGGGTCTCTGTGTGGCAGCAGGAGCAGCACATCGCTGGCTGCCAGCGGGAACGGCCAGCCCAGGTGGGTCTCTGTGTGGCAGCAGGAGCAGCACATCGCTGGCTGCCAGCGGGCACGGCCAGCCCAGGTGGGTCTCTGTGTGGCAGCAGGAGCAGCACATCGCTGGCTGCCAGCGGGCACGGCCAGCCCAGGTGGGTCTCTGTGTGGCAGCAGGAGCAGCACATCGCTGGCTGCCAGCGGGCACGGCCAGCCCAGGTGGGTCTCTGTGTGGCAGCAGGAGCAGCACATCGCTGGCTGCCAAGGGCACGGCCAGCCCAGGTGGGTCTCTGTGTGGCAGCAGGAGCAGCACATCGCTGGCTGCCAGCGGGCACGGCCAGCCCAGGTGGGTCTCTGTGTGGCAGCAGGAGCAGCACATCGCTGGCTGCCAGCGGGACCTGCCAGCCCAGGTGGGTCTCTGTGTGGCAGCAGGAGCAGCACATCGCTGGCTGCCAGCGGGCACGGCCAGCCCAGGTGGGTCTCTGTGTGGCAGCAGGAGCAGCACATCGCTGGCTGCCAGCGGGCACGGCCAGCCCAGGTGGGTCTCTGTGTGGCAGCAGGAGCAGCACATCGCTGGCTGCCAGCGGGCACGGCCAGCCCAGGTGGGTCTCTGTGTGGCAGCAGGAGCAGCACATCGCTGGCTGCCAGCGGGCACGGCCAGCCCAGGTGGGTCTCTGTGTGGCAGCAGGAGCAGCACATCGCTGGCTGCCAGCGGGCACGGCCAGCCCAGGTGGGTCTCTGTGTGGCAGCAGGAGCAGCACATCGCTGGCTGCCAGCGGGCACGGCCAGCCCAGGTGGGTCTCTGTGTGGCAGCAGGAGCAGCACATCGCTGGCTGCCAGCGGGCACTGCCAGCCCAGGTGGGTCTCTGTGTGGCAGCAGGAGCAGCACATCGCTGGCTGCCAGCGGGCACGGCCAGCCCAGGTGGGTCTCTGTGTGGCAGCAGGAGCAGCACATCGCTGGCTGCCAGCGGGCACGGCCAGCCCAGGTGGGTCTCTGTGTGGCAGCAGGAGCAGCACATCGCTGGCTGCCAGCGGGCACGGCCAGCCCAGGTGGGTCTCTGTGTGGCAGCAGGAGCAGCACATCGCTGGCTGCCAGCGGGCACGGCCAGCCCAGGTGGGTCTCTGTGTGGCAGCAGGAGCAGCACATCGCTGGCTGCCAGCGGGACCGGCCAGCCCAGGTGGGTCTCTGTGTGGCAGCAGGAGCAGCACATCGCTGCCTGCCAGCGGGCACGGCCAGCCCAGGTGGGTCTCTGTGTGGCAGCAGGAGCAGCACATCGCTGGCTGCCAGCGGGCACGGCCAGCCCAGGTGGGTCTCTGTGTGGCAGCAGGAGCAGCACATCGCTGGCTGCCAGCGGGCACCTGCCAGCCCAGGTGGGTCTCTGTGTGGCAGCAGGAGCAGCACATCGCTGGCTGCCAGCGGGCACGGCCAGCCCAGGTGGGTCTCTGTGTGGCAGCAGGAGCAGCACATCGCTGGCTGCCAGCGGGCACGGCCAGCCCAGGTGGGTCTCTGTGTGGCAGCAGGAGCAGCACATCGCTGGCTGCCAGCGGGCACTGCCAGCCCAGGTGGGTCTCTGTGTGGCAGCAGGAGCAGCACATCGCTGGCTGCCAGCGGGCACCTGCCAGCCCAGGTGGGTCTCTGTGTGGCAGCAGGAGCAGCACATCGCTGGCTGCCAGCGGGCACGGCCAGCCCAGGTGGGTCTCTGTGTGGCAGCAGGAGCAGCACATCGCTGGCTGCCAGCGGGCACGGCCAGCCCAGGTGGGTCTCTGTGTGGCAGCAGGAGCAGCACATCGCTGGCTGCCAGCGGGCACGGCCAGCCCAGGTGGGTCTCTGTGTGGCAGCAGGAGCAGCACATCGCTGGCTGCCAGCGGGCACCTGCCAGCCCAGGTGGGTCTCTGTGTGGCAGCAGGAGCAGCACATCGCTGGCTGCCAGCGGGACCTGCCAGCCCAGGTGGGTCTCTGTGTGGCAGCAGGAGCAGCACATCGCTGGCTGCCAGCGGGCACCTGCCAGCCCAGGTGGGTCTCTGTGTGGCAGCAGGAGCAGCACATCGCTGGCTGCCAGCGGGACCTGCCAGCCCAGGTGGGTCTCTGTGTGGCAGCAGGAGCAGCACATCGCTGGCTGCCAGCGGGCACGGCCAGCCCAGGTGGGTCTCTGTGTGGCAGCAGGAGCAGCACATCGCTGGCTGCCAGCGGGACCTGCCAGCCCAGGTGGGTCTCTGTGTGGCAGCAGGAGCAGCACATCGCTGGCTGCCAGCGGCACGGCCAGCCCAGGTGGGTCTCTGTGTGGCAGCAGGAGCAGCACATCGCTGGCTGCCAGCGGGCACGGCCAGCCCAGGTGGGTCTCTGTGTGGCAGCAGGAGCAGCACATCGCTGGCTGCCAGCGGGCCCGGCCAGCCCAGGTGGGTCTCTGTGTGGCAGCAGGAGCAGCACATCGCTGGCTGCCAGCGGGCACCTGCCAGCCCAGGTGGGTCTCTGTGTGGCAGCAGGAGCAGCACATCGCTGGCTGCCAGCGGGACCTGCCAGCCCAGGTGGGTCTCTGTGTGGCAGCAGGAGCAGCACATCGCTGGCTGCCAGCGGGCACGGCCAGCCCAGGTGGGTCTCTGTGTGGCAGCAGGAGCAGCACATCGCTGGCTGCCAGCGGGCACGGCCAGCCCAGGTGGGTCTCTGTGTGGCAGCAGGAGCAGCACATCGCTGGCTGCCAGCGGGCACGGCCAGCCCAGGTGGGTCTCTGTGTGGCAGCAGGAGCAGCACATCGCTGGCTGCCAGCGGGCACGGCCAGCCCAGGTGGGTCTCTGTGTGGCAGCAGGAGCAGCACATCGCTGGCTGCCAGCGGGACCTGCCAGCCCAGGTGGGTCTCTGTGTGGCAGCAGGAGCAGCACATCGCTGGCTGCCAGCGGGACCTGCCAGCCCAGGTGGGTCTCTGTGTGGCAGCAGGAGCAGCACATCGCTGGCTGCCAGCGGGCACGGCCAGCCCAGGTGGGTCTCTGTGTGGCAGCAGGAGCAGCACATCGCTGGCTGCCAGCGGGCACGGCCAGCCCAGGTGGGTCTCTGTGTGGCAGCAGGAGCAGCACATCGCTGGCTGCCAGCGGGCACGGCCAGCCCAGGTGGGTCTCTGTGTGGCAGCAGGAGCAGCACATCGCTGGCTGCCAGCGGGACCTGCCAGCCCAGGTGGGTCTCTGTGTGGCAGCAGGAGCAGCACATCGCTGGCTGCCAGCGGGCACGGCCAGCCCAGGTGGGTCTCTGTGTGGCAGCAGGAGCAGCACATCGCTGGCTGCCAGCGGGCACGGCCAGCCCAGGTGGGTCTCTGTGTGGCAGCAGGAGCAGCACATCGCTGGCTGCCAGCGGGCACGGCCAGCCCAGGTGGGTCTCTGTGTGGCAGCAGGAGCAGCACCTCGCTGGCTGCCAGCGGGCCCGGCCAGCCCAGGTGGGTCTCTGTGTGGCAGCAGGAGCAGCACATCGCTGGCTGCCAGCGGGCACGGCCAGCCCAGGTGGGTCTCTGTGTGGCAGCAGGAGCAGCACATCGCTGGCTGCCAGCGGGCACGGCCAGCCCAGGTGGGTCTCTGTGTGGCAGCAGGAGCAGCACATCGCTGGCTGCCAGCGGGACCTGCCAGCCCAGGTGGGTCTCTGTGTGGCAGCAGGAGCAGCACATCGCTGGCTGCCAGCGGGACCTGCCAGCCCAGGTGGGTCTCTGTGTGGCAGCAGGAGCAGCACATCGCTGGCTGCCAGCGGGCACCTGCCAGCCCAGGTGGGTCTCTGTGTGGCAGCAGGAGCAGCACATCGCTGGCTGCCAGCGGGACCTGCCAGCCCAGGTGGGTCTCTGTGTGGCAGCAGGAGCAGCACATCGCTGGCTGCCAGCGGGCACGGCCAGCCCAGGTGGGTCTCTGTGTGGCAGCAGGAGCAGCACATCGCTGGCTGCCAGCGGGACCTGCCAGCCCAGGTGGGTCTCTGTGTGGCAGCAGGAGCAGCACATCGCTGGCTGCCAGCGGGCACGGCCAGCCCAGGTGGGTCTCTGTGTGGCAGCAGGAGCAGCACATCGCTGGCTGCCAGCGGGCACGGCCAGCCCAGGTGGGTCTCTGTGTGGCAGCAGGAGCAGCACATCGCTGGCTGCCAGCGGGACCTGCCAGCCCAGGTGGGTCTCTGTGTGGCAGCAGGAGCAGCACATCGCTGGCTGCCAGCGGGCACGGCCAGCCCAGGTGGGTCTCTGTGTGGCAGCAGGAGCAGCACATCGCTGGCTGCCAGCGGGCACGGCCAGCCCAGGTGGGTCTCTGTGTGGCAGCAGGAGCAGCACATCGCTGGCTGCCAGCGGGCACGGCCAGCCCAGGTGGGTCTCTGTGTGGCAGCAGGAGCAGCACATCGCTGGCTGCCAGCGGGCACGGCCAGCCCAGGTGGGTCTCTGTGTGGCAGCAGGAGCAGCACATCGCTGGCTGCCAGCGGGCACGGCCAGCCCAGGTGGGTCTCTGTGTGGCAGCAGGAGCAGCACATCGCTGGCTGCCAGCGGGACCTGCCAGCCCAGGTGGGTCTCTGTGTGGCAGCAGGAGCAGCACATCGCTGGCTGCCAGCGGGACCTGCCAGCCCAGGTGGGTCTCTGTGTGGCAGCAGGAGCAGCACATCGCTGGCTGCCAGCGGGCACGGCCAGCCCAGGTGGGTCTCTGTGTGGCAGCAGGAGCAGCACATCGCTGGCTGCCAGCGGGCACGGCCAGCCCAGGTGGGTCTCTGTGTGGCAGCAGGAGCAGCACATCGCTGGCTGCCAGCGGCACGGCCAGCCCAGGTGGGTCTCTGTGTGGCAGCAGGAGCAGCACATCGCTGGCTGCCAGCGGGACCTGCCAGCCCAGGTGGGTCTCTGTGTGGCAGCAGGAGCAGCACATCGCTGGCTGCCAGCGGGACCTGCCAGCCCAGGTGGGTCTCTGTGTGGCAGCAGGAGCAGCACATCGCTGGCTGCCAGCGGGACCTGCCAGCCCAGGTGGGTCTCTGTGTGGCAGCAGGAGCAGCACATCGCTGGCTGCCAGCGGGACCTGCCAGCCCAGGTGGGTCTCTGTGTGGCAGCAGGAGCAGCACATCGCTGGCTGCCAGCGGGACCTGCCAGCCCAGGTGGGTCTCTGTGTGGCAGCAGGAGCAGCACATCGCTGGCTGCCAGCGGGACCTGCCAGCCCAGGTGGGTCTCTGTGTGGCAGCAGGAGCAGCACATCGCTGGCTGCCAGCGGGCACGGCCAGCCCAGGTGGGTCTCTGTGTGTGGCAGCAGGAGCAGCACATCGCTGGCTGCCAGCGGGCACGGCCAGCCCAGGTGGGTC
The DNA here is from genome assembly GCA_018467065.1 of Ephestia elutella. Classification (NCBI taxonomy): domain Eukaryota; kingdom Metazoa; phylum Arthropoda; class Insecta; order Lepidoptera; family Pyralidae; genus Ephestia; species Ephestia elutella. Next base: position 3,166,206 of record CM031577.1, read on the forward strand.
TCTGTGTGGCAGCAGGAGCAGCACATCGCTGGCTGCCAGCGGGCACGGCCAGCCCAGGTGGGTCTCTGTGTGGCAGCAGGAGCAGCACATCGCTGGCTGCCAGCGGGCACGGCCAGCCCAGGTGGGTCTCTGTGTGGCAGCAGGAGCAGCACATCGCTGGCTGCCAGCGGGACCTGCCAGCCCAGGTGGGTCTCTGTGTGGCAGCAGGAGCAGCACATCGCTGGCTGCCAGCGGGCACCTGCCAGCCCAGGTGGGTCTCTGTGTGGCAGCAGGAGCAGCACATCGCTGGCTGCCAGCGGGCACGGCCAGCCCAGGTGGGTCTCTGTGTGGCAGCAGGAGCAGCACATCGCTGGCTGCCAGCGGGCACGGCCAGCCCAGGTGGGTCTCTGTGTGGCAGCAGGAGCAGCACATCGCTGGCTGCCAGCGGGCACGGCCAGCCCAGGTGGGTCTCTGTGTGGCAGCAGGAGCAGCACATCGCTGGCTGCCAGCGGGCACGACCAGCCCAGGTGGGTCTGTGTGGCAGCAGGAGCAGCACATCGCTGGCTGCCAGCGGGCACGGCCAGCCCAGGTGGGTCTCTGTGTGGCAGCAGGAGCAGCACATCGCTGGCTGCCAGCGGGCACGGCCAGCCCAGGTGGGTCTCTGTGTGGCAGCAGGAGCAGCACATCGCTGGCTGCCAGCGGGCACGGCCAGCCCAGGTGGGTCTCTGTGTGGCAGCAGGAGCAGCACATCGCTGGCTGCCAGCGGGCACGGCCAGCCCAGGTGGGTCTCTGTGTGGCAGCAGGAGCAGCACATCGCTGGCTGCCAGCGGGCACGGCCAGCCCAGGTGGGTCTCTGTGTGGCAGCAGGAGCAGCACATCGCTGGCTGCCAGCGGGACCTGCCAGCCCAGGTGGGTCTCTGTGTGGCAGCAGGAGCAGCACATCGCTGGCAGCCAGCGGGCACGGCCAGCCCAGGTGGGTCTCTGTGTGGCAGCAGGAGCAGCACATCGCTGGCTGCCAGCGGGCACGGCCAGCCCAGGTGGGTCTCTGTGTGGCAGCAGGAGCAGCACATCGCTGGCTGCCAGCGGGCACGGCCAGCCCAGGTGGGTCTCTGTGTGGCAGCAGGAGCAGCACATCGCTGGCTGCCAGCGGGACCTGCCAGCCCAGGTGGGTCTCTGTGTGGCAGCAGGAGCAGCACATCGCTGGCTGCCAGCGGGCACGGCCAGCCCAGGTGGGTCTCTGTGTGGCAGCAGGAGCAGCACATCGCTGGCTGCCAGCGGGACCTGCCAGCCCAGGTGGGTCTCTGTGTGGCAGCAGGAGCAGCACATCGCTGGCAGCCAGCGGGCACGGCCAGCCCAGGTGGGTCTCTGTGTGGCAGCAGGAGCAGCACATCGCTGGCTGCCAGCGGGCACCTGGCCAGCCCAGGTGGGTCTCTGTGTGGCAGCAGGAGCAGCACATCGCTGGCTGCCAGCGGGCACCTGGCCAGCCCAGGTGGGTCTCTGTGTGGCAGCAGGAGCAGCACATCGCTGGCTGCCAGCGGGCACGGCCAGCCCAGGTGGGTCTCTGTGTGGCAGCAGGAGCAGCACATCGCTGGCTGCCAGCGGGACCTGCCAGCCCAGGTGGGTCTCTGTGTGGCAGCAGGAGCAGCACATCGCTGGCTGCCAGCGGGACCTGCCAGCCCAGGTGGGTCTCTGTGTGGCAGCAGGAGCAGCACATCGCTGGCTGCCAGCGGGACCTGCCAGCCCAGGTGGGTCTCTGTGTGGCAGCAGGAGCAGCACATCGCTGGCTGCCAGCGGGACCTGCCAGCCCAGGTGGGTCTCTGTGTGGCAGCAGGAGCAGCACATCGCTGGCTGCCAGCGGGCACGGCCAGCCCAGGTGGGTCTCTGTGTGGCAGCAGGAGCAGCACATCGCTGGCTGCCAGCGGGCACGCCAGCCCAGGTGGGTCTCTGTGTGGCAGCAGGAGCAGCACATCGCTGGCTGCCAGCGGGCACGGCCAGCCCAGGTGGGTCTCTGTGTGGCAGCAGGAGCAGCACATCGCTGGCTGCCAGCGGGCACTGCCAGCCCAGGTGGGTCTCTGTGTGGCAGCAGGAGCAGCACATCGCTGGCTGCCAGCGGGCACGGCCAGCCCAGGTGGGTCTCTGTGTGGCAGCAGGAGCAGCACATCGCTGGCTGCCAGCGGGACCTGCCAGCCCAGGTGGGTCTCTGTGTGGGCAGCAGGAGCAGCACATCGCTGGCTGCCAGCGGGCACCTGCCAGCCCAGGTGGGTCTCTGTGTGGCAGCAGGAGCAGCACATCGCTGGCTGCCAGCGGGCACGGCCAGCCCAGGTGGGTCTCTGTGTGGCAGCAGGAGCAGCACATCGCTGGCTGCCAGCGGGCACGGCCAGCCCAGGTGGGTCTCTGTGTGGCAGCAGGAGCAGCACATCGCTGGCTGCCAGCGGGCACGGCCAGCCCAGGTGGGTCTCTGTGTGGCAGCAGGAGCAGCACATCGCTGGCTGCCAGCGGGCACGGCCAGCCCAGGTGGGTCTCTGTGTGGCAGCAGGAGCAGCACATCGCTGGCTGCCAGCGGGACCTGCCAGCCCAGGTGGGTCTCTGTGTGGCAGCAGGAGCAGCACATCGCTGGCTGCCAGCGGGCACGGCCAGCCCAGGTGGGTCTCTGTGTGGCAGCAGGAGCAGCACATCGCTGGCTGCCAGCGGGCACGGCCAGCCCAGGTGGGTCTCTGTGTGGCAGCAGGAGCAGCACATCGCTGGCTGCCAGCGGGCACGGCCAGCCCAGGTGGGTCTCTGTGTGGCAGCAGGAGCAGCACATCGCTGGCTGCCAGCGGGCACGGCCAGCCCAGGTGGGTCTCTGTGTGGCAGCAGGAGCAGCACATCGCTGGCTGCCAGCGGGACCTGCCAGCCCAGGTGGGTCTCTGTGTGGCAGCAGGAGCATCACATCGCTGGCAGCCAGCGGGCACGGCCAGCCCAGGTGGGTCTCTGTGTGGCAGCAGGAGCAGCACATCGCTGGCTGCCAGCGGGCACGGCCAGCCCAGGTGGGTCTCTGTGTGGCAGCAGGAGCAGCACATCGCTGGCTGCCAGCGGGCACGGCCAGCCCAGGTGGGTCTCTGTGTGGCAGCAGGAGCAGCACATCGCTGGCTGCCAGCGGGACCTGCCAGCCCAGGTGGGTCTCTGTGTGGCAGCAGGAGCAGCACATCGCTGGCTGCCAGCGGGCACGGCCAGCCCAGGTGGGTCTCTGTGTGGCAGCAGGAGCAGCACATCGCTGGCTGCCAGCGGGACCTGCCAGCCCAGGTGGGTCTCTGTGTGGCAGCAGGAGCAGCACATCGCTGGCAGCCAGCGGGCACGGCCAGCCCAGGTGGGTCTCTGTGTGGCAGCAGGAGCAGCACATCGCTGGCTGCCAGCGGGCACGGCCAGCCCAGGTGGGTCTCTGTGTGGCAGCAGGAGCAGCACATCGCTGGCTGCCAGCGGGCACGGCCAGCCCAGGTGGGTCTCTGTGTGGCAGCAGGAGCAGCACATCGCTGGCTGCCAGCGGGCACGGCCAGCCCAGGTGGGTCTCTGTGTGGCAGCAGGAGCAGCACATCGCTGGCTGCCAGCGGGACCTGCCAGCCCAGGTGGGTCTCTGTGTGGCAGCAGGAGCAGCACATCGCTGGCTGCCAGCGGGACCTGCCAGCCCAGGTGGGTCTCTGTGTGGCAGCAGGAGCAGCACATCGCTGGCTGCCAGCGGGACCTGCCAGCCCAGGTGGGTCTCTGTGTGGCAGCAGGAGCAGCACATCGCTGGCTGCCAGCGGGACCTGGCCAGCCCAGGTGGGTCTCTGTGTGGCAGCAGGAGCAGCACATCGCTGGCTGCCAGCGGGCACGGCCAGCCCAGGTGGGTCTCTGTGTGGCAGCAGGAGCAGCACATCGCTGGCTGCCAGCGGGCACGGCCAGCCCAGGTGGGTCTCTGTGTGGCAGCAGGAGCAGCACATCGCTGGCTGCCAGCGGGACCTGCCAGCCCAGGTGGGTCTCTGTGTGGCAGCAGGAGCAGCACATCGCTGGCAGCCAGCGGGCACGGCCAGCCCAGGTGGGTCTCTGTGTGGCAGCAGGAGCAGCACATCGCTGGCTGCCAGCGGGCACGGCCAGCCCAGGTGGGTCTCTGTGTGGCAGCAGGAGCAGCACATCGCTGGCTGCCAGCGGGACCTGCCAGCCCAGGTGGGTCTCTGTGTGGCAGCAGGAGCAGCACATCGCTGGCTGCCAGCGGGCACTGCCAGCCCAGGTGGGTCTCTGTGTGGCAGCAGGAGCAGCACATCGCTGGCTGCCAGCGGGCACTGCCAGCCCAGGTGGGTCTCTGTGTGGCAGCAGGAGCAGCACATCGCTGGCTGCCAGCGGGCACTGCCAGCCCAGGTGGGTCTCTGTGTGGCAGCAGGAGCAGCACATCGCTGGCTGCCAGCGGGCACTGCCAGCCCAGGTGGGTCTCTGTGTGGCAGCAGGAGCAGCACATCGCTGGCTGCCAGCGGGACCTGCCAGCCCAGGTGGGTCTCTGTGTGGCAGCAGGAGCAGCACATCGTTGCAACTACAACTCCACAAGTTACACAATCTACTTAAAATAGAACCCATAAATTAGAACAACTTGTGGAAGCCCTAGAGATTCAAACTAGGCCGGAGCCTGTATCGTTGCCTGTGAAGCCGTTGTGATGAAAATATGTTATGTCACTAACGATCGTAACTAACTATACTATCTTTCATATAAGTTAGTCACCATCGTCATAATGACTAGCTCAAATAGTGTGAGCATTTTGAAAATGGCGTGGCCTTCGAGTCTCACGACTCTTGGCTCTGTCTACCCCGTAAGGGATAAAGACGTGATTCTATGTATGTATTTTGAAAATGAAAAAGGGCTTAAAATAGTACAGTCGCGTTCAGGTGAGTCCATCGCTCAACCATCCATCGAACTAGGCATTTGTAAAAGGTTTGAAAAAGCGAATGGTTATTTTCGCGCAGATTGAACACGAGCGTGAGTGCGACGTACAGCACGAGCGCGCACGCGCGCGGCGCCGGGGAGCAGCCCGCGAGGGAAGTCGCGGACATCACATCGCCGCACACAGCTGACAGCAACAGGTATTTAATATAATAATAATAATCTTTATTTCTTAAAGAAAAATTTAGCCTAGTTACACTTTTATGTTCATGTTTACATTCTATATGTATGTATATTAGCTAACTATTTAGCTGGCTAGTTATTGTGCTGACCTTTGGCCACTACCCTCCGTACTAGTAAAAACTGTATGACGGCAAAGTAATGCGTCCGGTTCGCTGACGCCAAACGGTTTACAAAAGGGGTTGCACAAATGTATGGGGAGCCGGCTATATCATAAGCACCTATCTGAACTTTTCATTTTTGGGTCAGTATCAATGCCTTATAAGTAAATCCGATAAATTCGTAGCCTTTCTATGGTATATTTAGTTAACAAAATCGTAATGAAGGTTAGGCGAGTTCCGCCAAAATGGCCGACACCCATTATGATTTGACGTTGACGTGCTTCATATGACAGTTCCGATTTCCGTTACGTTCAAAAATGTACTTTTATTACATACGTGCCCGCGGGAAAGAATTGTTTATTTTATTTATTATTCATCTATTTATGTGAAATACACATATGTTTTTGTGATATTGCTTGTAACATGTGTTAGGAACATTTACTTTTATTATTTTTTTAAAATATAATGAAAATATCGAGCATTGTATCTGATTTTCTGTATCATAATTTCTGAACATACGTACGGGCGCCATGTTAGTATCGCCATTATACGATATTAAGCGATATTGTATTTTTGTACCATAACAAGATCACGAAAAAACAAATATATGATGGTCTTAATCGGTTTTTGATATTATTTCTGATTTTTGGGGAACTGCTCATGATATAGCCTGCTATGCAACATGCCCTTTACGTGTTTGTCCCAATGGAATGTTAAATATCAATTAATTAACCCTTATATCATAAGAATTACCGTGGTTTGTACGTGTGGTATTTCAAAGGTTTACGCCCAGACTCCTCGTCGAGATTAACTTTTTTATTTATTTGTAGGACGTTTTTGGAGGTTAAGGCAAATAAAAGTACTATTATTCAGTTTTAAATATCCAAACTATATTTATATTTGGTTTACTTGAAAGCAAAAACACACGTCCATCTACACACTCCCATGATGCAATAATATGTTGAATAAAATCAATGAAAGCAATAGGGAAAACAAGGGTCGTATTGAAGTGTGACATCATCCACGTATACGTTACGTTACGTTGTAATACGAACTGATTCAGCAATACAAGGTGAATTAAGAAATCTTCTACGTGAAAATACTCTTTTTTTTTTCTCTTTTTTTTTTTTTGGGGGCTTTTATCTTTTGAGATATGTCAGCCCCATCGTACCTTTACGTGAAAATACTCTCATAAGACAAAAAGTCATATATGAATATGATATTCATATATGACTTTTTGTATGGGACAGACTCAATCCCACCGGTAAAAAAATCTGCTGTTACTATTTCCCAATGGATAAAAATAAAATGACAACCGTTGTTTATTTTTGGATTTTTGAGCATCTCAGATGCAATTATTACTTACTCAAGTACTTTCATATAGAAACAACATATTTTTCTTGGGGTGGAAACCTGGTGACCAACACAGGCTTTGCCTAGCTTAGGCACCAGTCTCTTACTTAGGTTATGTAAAGGTTGTGTTATATTCTAACTAAAACTGATTTTTTTGTGGGAGAATTAAAGAATTTATTTATTTATAATTTATTTTATTTTATTTCCTTAATGGATCGAGTGCAATTGTTTCAGATATTTGGTCCAGCAGTGGCCCGACGCGCGCCTGCGCACGCGCTCCGTACCCGCGGGTGAGGATTTTTATCTATAAAGAGCCATTTAGATGGTACCAGTTTCTTGCCTGTTGAATACGATTAAATTAAACCAATAATTTACTTGCATAGTCTAAACAACACGTAACATTCTTAAACTGGTATGCAAGTTTGGATTCAAAACTTTTCTTGGTGTAAACAATACATGCCAGAAAATGTCATTCAATTCTTGCATGAAAAATTTGACAACGCAAATACGTGCAATTCTTGAAGCAAGTCGCTAAAAAATTGCACGTGCCCATACAAATCTATGTTTCAAAAATGGAATGCAATAATTGCCTAAACAATTGTATACGTGTAAACAGAACACATTGGCAATTATTGTATGTCAAGATTTGCATTCAATAATTGCATTCAATTTTTTTTATTTATATGACCATGTAAACAGTTGCTTTCAATTATTGAAAGTCAATTCTTGCACTGCAATTATTGCACGCAAGAATTGCTCTTGTGTGCTTGAAACTTGCACCGTCTAAATGGCCCTTTAGTTACTAAACTAAAACTCACTTAACGTGGCCTAAAAGTTCATTACCAAACCAAACCTAACCAAACCTATAGATGGCGTAAAATGCTGGGTATCCCTTGGATATCCCGCACCAATGCGTCTATATTGGGGGAGCTGAACATCCAAATCAATCATCAATCATCCAATCGAATCAGAAATGAGGAGATCCGCAGGAGAACTAAAGTAACCGACGTAGCCCGCAGAATCGCGAAACTTAAGTGGCAGTGGGCGGGGCACATAGCTCGTAGAACAGATAGCCGTTGGGGCAGAAAAGTTCTCGAATGGCGACCACGAACCGGAAAACGTAGTGTTGGCAGGCCTCCCACTCGGTGGACCGACGACCTGGTGAAGGTCGCGGGATGCGCATGGATGCGGGCAGCGCAGGACCGGGCAACGTGGAAATCCTTGGAGGAGGCCTTTGCCCAGCAGTGGACGTCTTTCGGCTGAGAGAGAGAGAGAGAACATCCGAACCCGTCTCTCTACGACATGTCTCCGGAGACTTCTCATGTTCAACAAATAAATGATTTTTTTCTTTCTTTCTATGGCCATTGAACCGTGCCGTGAACCCGACAGCCTTGAGAACATATCATAACATATATATATATATATATATATATATATATATATATATATATATATATATATATATATATATATATATATATATATATATATATATATATATATATATATATATATGTTATATCCCGGGCCGTCGAAGTCAGGGTAGGGCACCGACTAAATAGAAGGACATGATAAAATCTACTACGAACATGAAACTAGATCTGGCCCTAAAAGTAAAAAGTATCTCACCGAATCCTATCTCAAGGGTCAGGTTTCTCTGCAGCTGACTGTACCAGTGCATGCTAATTTTACTAACGACACTTTCGAAATTGCCTAAAGTCATGTCTGATGCCTTTAGACGACACGAGAAAACTCTCTGTCTCTAATAACGAAAGAATTTTATATAAATTGATTGCTGTTTGATTTTATTGAAGTCTTCCCATCACTTTCACGTTTATAATATTAGCAGGATTATTATTGAAGGGATTCAACGAAAAAACGAAGGACAGATATGAGTGGATTAGGGCAGGCTTTGCCCAGCATTGGAACATAAATCTAGTTAAAAAAGGCACTTATCACAACCGAACTTAGCGATATTTTTGCAACCCAATATATTTGTAAAACATTTGTTTGACAGACAACTTGCAACTCAATACATTTGTATTACATTTGTTTGACAGACAACTTGCAACTCAATACATATATATTACATTTGTTTAGACAGACAACTTGCAACTCAATACATTTGTATTACATTTGTTTGACAGATAACTTGCAACTCAATACATATATATTACATTTGTTTAGACAGACAACTTGCAACTCAATACATTTGTATTACATTTGTTTGACAGACAACTTGCAACTCAATACATATATATTACATTTGTTTGACAGACAACTTGCAACTCAATACATTTGTATTACATTTGTTTGACAGACAACTTGCAACTTAATACATATATATTACATTTGTTTGACAGACAACTCTCCGAGCGCGTGTCACAGCATCGACACTGAGCCCATGCGAGAGACAGCCGACGAAACTAACTTCTACACCGAGAGGGCCGACCTGTAAGTATTTTCTGTAAATGGTGCAATAAAGTTAATCTATTTATTTTTTTAAGTCATACAGCATTTAACCAACAGAAAACGACGCGGGTGTAAATTTTTATGCAAAAAAATCTGCCACTTTCGGTGGGGGGAAACGCGCTAACTAGGCAAATTTTTATCACTAGGTACAGTGGGCCACATAGAAAAGTATACCACCTGATATACGATCCACTATAAAAAGTGGTATACTTTTCCATGTGGGCCACTGTACATATAATAAAACTGTAACTGGTCTGTGTCTATACATAGAAGAATTTTAAGAAAAAAAACTATGAGAGGTCTTCATGGGGCCAATAGAAGCCATTTTTTGTATAATTTTTGTCTGTCTGTCTGTATGTTTGTACGCGCATCACGCAAAAACTACTGGATCAAATTTGATACGGTTTTCACTGTTGTATTATAGAAGGTCTAACTTAAAATCTGGCGTAAGTTTCTTCTTGATACGCCGCTTAGAAGCTGAATTATGCGCAGACGAAGTCGCGGGCATAGGCTAGTGCAAAATAAATCTGCCACTTTCAGTGGGGGGAATATGCGCTCGCATTTCTTCTGTATTAACGCAATGCGAATTGTTAGACAACAGAATTTATACACGCACACAAAGATGAATAAATAAATATGATAATGCTAGACGACAGTTATACACGCACACAAAGATAATGCCGACACAATAGCTCAAATTTGAGAGGTGCTTATAAGTGGACTCTGCCATTGGTTAAATTCTCAGCTGTGAGTTCGGGTCAATAGAAGCCAAGCGGTGGTGGCCAAGCGGTAATGACACCCGCCTGAGGTCGGGTAGAACCCGGGTTCAAATCCTGCCTGTGTCGCATGAGTTTGTAGACCAATCTGACTCATGTATGGTAGTTTTCTCAAAGACCACCACTTGCTTCCGGCGAAGGAAAAACATCGTGAGGAAACCTGCACATTGGCTATTTAGTTTACTAGTATGTATACGGCTACTGTCACTAGATGGCGGTAGTCATAAAAGTCTTGTCAGATGCTTTTAGGCGACTTGAATAAAATCTGACACCAGTGCTCGATAAGAAAGAAAGAATAGAAGCCAAAACATTTTTCGGGCAAGAGTTAGTTGACCATATACAGTGCATTCGTTGTATGCGATGATGTTGATGAGTCACATTTTATATACTCGTAACTAGTAATGATCTCTCTCTTTAGTCGTATTTCCTCATGACTGAGGGTCGTGGTCATTATATGGAATGTAACACAAAGACTCTTGGCAATTTTGATGGAGTGGTTTGCCATTGCCTTCTCCATTTCACACACTAGCTGATAATCATCAACCAGAGTGCAGGTTTTCTCACGATGTTTTCCTTTACCGGAAGCAAGTGGTGGGCGATGAAAACTAACATAGGTACATGAGCCAGATTGGTATACAAACTCATGTCGCCCGGGCAGGATTCGAACCTGAGACTTTAGCATCCACAGGCGAGTAACCGGCTAATAATGATAGTAACAAAAAAATGCAGAGAGGAGAGCGCAGTTCAGCCATTGGCCGAGGCAGCGTCTGAAGGCAAGGCCCGGTGCAAGAGTCCCAAAAGTATGCTGAAGGAAGCTAAGTTAAAGCTGAGAAAGTGAGTATAGTGGATCTGGTTTTTATTCACGAGGTTACCAAGTTTATGAAATGCATTCTAGTATAGACAAACCTAATTAATAATGTGATGAAAACGAACACAAAAGTTATAAATCAAATATTGACAAAAATAACAAACTATCCTCAGAATTTTACATGTCTCTATATCAAATTGAGTAAAGACGGTTTAGTCCTTTTCGCACTATCATTAGAAATACGTACCATTTGTATTTGTACAAAATATCTTTGCTTTGCAAAATTAATATATGCTCACCCAATTATTTGTTTTAATAATTTTAATCTTTTATGGACAAGTTATGATAGTTTAATAACTTTATCCGGCTTATTCCATTATGCTCCCAACTCGCATGATCCCAGTAGGATCATACAAAACTTGTTAAATTAAATTCATTAAGCTCCCAAATAGTTCAAATAGTGGGAGCAAAGTTTTGTATGATCCCACTACTGGGAGCATAATGAAATAAGCCTGTTGTAAATTTCGTTAAAATAACATTACATTTACAGCAAAGTGGAACGATCACTCTCGTCGAAAAACCATTCTAATACGAAACGCGAAACGAGTCCAAACTCCGTACTACGCGAGGCGAAGCTTCGGCTGAGGAAGCTGGAAATCGAAGCCGAGGCCGTCGAGAAGTCCTACCTGGACTTTAGAAAGAGACAGACGATGAGGGAGGAGGCCAGGTGTCACTTTGTGCACGTGGACGAGGGCGGGAACAATCATGTTACTCTTGGTAAATAAATCTGTTTGATTCTTCACAAATGAAAGTGAATAATAGAAAATTAAAAGGCAATAAATATGATTTTTTTCCTTAAAATTAATCAACTTCAATACTAAACTCAAAGTCGTGAAATAATAAAATACAAAGTAGGATAATTAGTTGAAAATATTTAGGGTTCTTTCATGGAAAAAGAACTAAAACAAATTTAGACCGGTGAAGCTGCGGGCAAATGCACGTTTAACTCATGTACTTGTATTTTTTTTTTAAATGTCGATTCTATTTCAGATGCCAACATACCTTTCGATGAAAGTAATTTACAAAAATGTAAAATAGATTTGGACAAATTCCTGAATAAGTATGAAAAGAGATTAAACATTACCGAGTTACACTCAAGAAAAACAAGCCCAAATAGAAGACCTAAGGCTATACCAGAATCATATGTAGAATTGGATAAAATAAATGTAAAGAGAAAAGATACAACGTATTTAGAAACTCCGCTGGCTGAGTTTCGCAAGTTGTATTCGCAAAACACGCCGCCGAACAAACTTGAACCAACTAAAGCGAAACAAACGAAAGATATTTTTACGTCTAAAAACAAAGAAAGTCAAGAAACGGAAGATGCAAAAAAAGCAAATAACAAAAAAGAATCACAGAAAAATAAGACGGAACTGCAAATATTGAAAAAAAATATCAACAAGATATACAATTTACAAGACTCCCAAGTGAAAAATGCCGAAGAAGTTAAGAATGATAAATCGAACGAGCCAGGTGACAGAAACATGCTTCGAATTGAAATAGAAACCGTCACAGAGACAAATGACCTCAAGCTTAAGGAATGTGACGCTCAAGACATGTTCCTCGTAGTGCAAAGTCCAGCAGAGACTATAAATATTTCGAATTCCGATTTGGGCGAAGAAATATCGCCCCGAATGACCGTGTTAGTTAGTCCCAAGGTCAGGAACGTTGAAGACAGCGGGGCGAAACTGCAGAATCAACTTTTGAATATACCAGAGCACTTAGATGAACCCGAAAAATTGGACCCAGATGGTCTCGATGCGATATTTCAAAGCGACGAGGCCGGTGCAAGGCCGAGCAGTGATCACGCTGATGATTATGTGGATGACTTCTCCGCTGACGTCGACAACTATAACAGCCGCTCAGATGACGGAATCGTTTCCCCAGTGTCACACGTCAAGACATCCGAAGACGAAAACTTCTGGGATTCTTAAATAAAACTATTGTCTGAACCGGTCATAATTTATTTTCATAATGTCTATTCAATTAAAACGTATATAAAACATACATATTTTACAATTTTTTCGCTTTTCTTTTTTTTTAATATAAAAGTACAAACATTCGTAAATCAGTGCAACATTCCACTTACCACTTTGGCAACGTAATAACCAGTGATTCAAATATATAATATTGCCTATTTACCTAAACTTTGAACGAGAAATACACATGTCCCATATCCAGTAACAATAACCAAATAAAATATAGTCGCATTAATTCACTTTCATATGGTGAGGTTAAAAGATAAATACTTTACATACAAAGAAACGTCACCATCAATAACCAACAGTAGCACCTTTAAATCATATCATAAAATAAGCATCTGAAAGATATAGGTTAGCTCACTTTTATTTGGTAGATAATGGGACGGTGTATTTAAAGTTTAGATAAATATATCGACCTATCCTAACCACAAAGTAATATAGTCTGACAGGTTTAACAAATAAATGCTATTTATTACTATTCCTTTGAGCGCCACGGGCCGTTACAAGATTTTTTTCTTATGCACAAATTAATTCAAGTTTTAATAAATTAACACAAGCACTATTTTTTTAAATTTCGTCATTAGTTCCATAGAGATAATTGTTCAGATTCATAGAATAAACTTGCTATATTTGTGCACATGACAGTAGCTGTTGGGATATCAAGCAAAGTACCCCATGGCGATCAAAAAGAGTTGAGATACGTTATTGTCGCGTCCATTGCCGCTACGAAACATCTACATACTAACATTAAAACACAATTTAAATTAACATATCTATTCAAACAATATACATACAACCAACATATAGCTCGCATACAAACCATAATACAAAAATTGAGATTAATATTATAGTAAAACTATTTCCGTCATCATCTTTATCTGCACGAGATTTTAAATATTCAACAATTATATTTCTATTATTTGTGCAAAATTATTTTATAAGGAAATTATCAATTCAACGTGAAATTAAATTAGCATTAGAACGCCAAACAAAGATCTGAAATTAAATTGGAAACATTACATATTTCTAAATCCCATAAAGTCGACTCAGGATTTTATACAAAGTATAAAAATCCTGAATATGAGAAACAACAAGTCAACTAAATGGTAAACATAATTACACAAAAATATATAGTCAATTATATTCGTCAATCATTTAAAATGTTACGTAAATATCTCTATCATATCAATTAGTTATTATAATACTCGAATCATATAAATCAATGTCGAAAATAATATTTTTCGTGATATTTTCGTTTCACGTTTAGTTTTTCATTTTCTCTAAAATAAAGTACTATGCCGTGATCATTCACAAAACACACACACAGGCATTAGATAAATATTAATAAATTGGACATAATTTCAAAACACTACATGTGATAATAATTATTAACGTTTCGTATTTTAGAAAAATACTATTATTTTAGAGTATTATGCGTCGTGTTTTCGTCCAATCGTTAGAGGGCAGTAGAAAATTAGAAATATTTAACAATAAATCAAAGAATCGGATCACAGGCGCGACTTTTTTTACGCGTAATTTCTTTACATAGCTACCGTTCTATACTAAACTGCGTGTCAAGATGTTCTCAAGCAGTGGTTACAAAATGTTATATAACGTTTGTCTTTGTTACAATTTGTTAAAAATGAGACAACAAAAATGTTTATCATTTTATACCTGCTGCGTGGAAGCACCTAGACACACATACAAGAGTAGAAAACGAATTTAGTATGAAACACATATTTTTATCATTGCAATACCAAATCGAATAGTCGTGATTGGGTTAAAATATTTGCACGATCTATGTGATTGGTTGGTTCTTAGTGTTGCCAGCTGAGTGAATACAGCGCTCCCATTTATTTTCTACTCTTTTTATGTCGCACTGTAAAACGAATCTTTGATTGAATGTTACACTTCAGGTTAGTTAGAATAGTAATATAATAGTTACGTAGTTCAGAAGCCAAAGCTGACATTATGGCCGACGTTTTTAGCGGCCAACGCCGATCGTGGAGAATTCGGGCCCGTCACTCGCAACCAGTTCGACACCTGAGGACAGGGAGGGCACTTTATAGACACGGGGCGTCATATGTATCTAGTGGTAACGAAATCGCCTCGCCATTCTAACTTGAATTTATTTCTGCAATTAAAAAAAAATTAAGAAACCGGTTTTCATTTTGATTTATGTCGTGACCGTTATTATTTTTTTATTTATTATATTTATTATCAAAATCAAAGTAAATGACTCTAAATAGAGAAAGAATGTAATTTTAATTTTTCAGAGTGCAGAAGTGTATAATTTTTGTGTGAATGTTGTGTTCACATCAAGAAGATTTGACACTTATGTTTTTTTTAAGTGTGTTACGGTGTCACATCAGCTTTGTGGACCAAAAAAAAAAGACTTGGGTAATAAATAATAATAATAACGAGCCTACGTCTTTTTAAAAGGCCGGCAACACTTCTGCGATACCCCTGGTGTTGTGGTTGTCCATGGGCAGCGGTGATTACTTACCATCAGGTGACCTTGCTCGTTTTCCGCCCTATGTTATAAAAAAAAACCTTGGAGGACCTGAACGAAATCAACGATAGAAGTGGCTAAATACTGGTCGAAAATAGTAGATTTTACAACAAGTGCACAAAACGAATCATTTTTATCCGAGACTTTTAGCATAACATACCGTACTTGAGTTTAAATTTTTAATGTCTTTTATGTCTTAAAAACACATAAGGCAAATAAATTAAAAGTTAATACTATAAAATAGGTAACAAATTCTATCTATGAACTTTTAATCGTGTTTGGCTGTATGGCTCATTATCTTTGCCTTAATATAGATACATTTATGAGTAGATACGTTAATGCCCTTGTGCACAAAATTCGATTTTGTGCAGCCTATATCCTGCACAAATAAGCACTTTCCGAGCATGAGAAGTGAAAAACAAATTTTTGCAATTTCGACTCGAGATAATGATGATCAAAGTAAATTACTTTAAACAGGTGAGAATTAAATCCGGGTAACAAACAGCCTGGCCGGTAACAACAATGGCCTGTGGTGTGGCCCTAGAATAGCACCAACCCATCTCTTCCCGTGGGTGTCGTAAGAGGCGACTAAGGGATTTAAAACACCGCAGGATGGGCAGCAGCATCTTTCCGCGTACTATGCCATCACACTGCGATCGCCAACCCGCCTGCCAAGCGTGGCGATTACGGCAAAACCCCCCATGGATAAAATCCTTGGCGGAGGCCTTTGTCCAGCAGTGGACGTCTTTAGGCTGAGAGAAGAGAACAAACAGCATTACCTGCAAAGTGGGTCCCCTGGTTTCCCAGCTGTCGTCCATCTTATTAGGCGTGGAGCTGTGCGGCGGTGCGCGTGCGCACAGCGGGGACGCGCACGCGTCCAGTGAGGGCGATACCGGCTTCCATCTGCACAAGGGAAATCAGAAATTCCTTATTGAAACTTGACCTTTTTCAAGTCAAAAACGTACAGAAATCTATGTTATACAGGGTGTAACAAAAAAGGGGTATACATCCGAAAGGACGTGAACCAGCCCATGATACTGAACAACTTTTACTATGGGACCAACTTTGTACGGTGACAAAAAAAATCAGCTGTTCCATACAAAAGTTCAATACCTACTCGAACAGCTGTTTTTTTTTTGTCACCGTACAAAGTTGGTCCCATAGTAAAAGTTGTTCAGTATCATGGGCTAGTTCACGTCCTTTCGGATGTATACCCCCTTTCTGTTACACCCTATATAAGTAACTACTAAAACTAAACCAAATTAAAAATAAATTAGAAGATATATGATTAACTATTTGGTTTAATAGGTAGTTAAATAGGTATTTAACTACCTATTAAAAACCTAGTCGAAAACTAATTATGTAATGTTGTATTTTTAAGTCTGTAATAGTACTTTATTATGGTACATAAATTTAAATACAGCAGTTATAATATAAGTAAATAATAGGAAAAAGAAACAATACTATGGCAAATTCACGCGGGCTAAAGCTACACCGTCTCGAACACTAGCCGGTCCATTTTGCTGGGCTGCTCGCTACAAACGAATGAATGAATGAACTAATTACACGACTGACCAAAAAAGGAGTGTTATGTTTTCAGGGTTCATGTATGTATGTAAGTTTCTTTATTCCACCATAAGTCCTGAACGGCTTAACAGATTTTGATGTGAGAGGTATTTTTAGATTCCTTGCATTCCTCCGAGTGACATAGGCTATATGACGTCATCATAAAAACAAAATGGCGGATTATATATGCGATAAATAGCATACCAAATAAATAAAATTTGATCAATCTTATCGAGTAGGGTATCAAATTGAAGGGCTTTAAAAGGCGATTTCAAAAATGTATATAACTTATATGTTTGTATGTACTTTTTGTGTAAAAACTTGTCAGTCGTGTTTTTTATTTTTAATAATTAGCTTGTTTACTTACTTGTCTCTCTCGGTGGGCGAGTAGAGAGCCACGGTGTGCCGCCAGCGGTACACGCTGGGGAACTGTTCCGGGTCCACGGTACACTGCGACACCGCCTCGAACACTAGCCGGTCCATTTTGCTGGGCTGCTCGCTACAAACGTTATACATTGAATTAATTAAATTGACCAAAAAAGGAGTGTTATGTTTTCAGTGTTCATGTATGTATGTAAGTTTCTTTATTCCACCATAAGTCTTGAACGGTTTAACAGATTTTGATGTAAGAGGTATTTTTAGATTCCTTTCATTCTTCAGAGTGACATAGGCTATGTGAGTTGTCAGTTGTTTTTTTTTTTTTTTTTTAATAATTAGCTTGTTATTGCTGTAAACATGGTAATCAATAGATGTAACAATAAATTCATTTTCAGGAAACACTTGATTTTTAGTAAGTGTAGGGACACAATGTCACATGTTATGTATACTACATAGCTATACCTAAGTCTGATGTAATATTCCTGCAAAGCTACAACGGCCAGTTCTCACTGGACCGCATTAAAGCAAGGTCATACACACGGAACACGTTTATTATTTCTCTCATTTAGTGCTAGTGCCCGAGCCTATTGAGGATTTTAGACTTTTGTGGACATTCTAAATTATCACATTCCTAGACATTTTAGTAGCCTCATTTCAATTTAATAACCACCTCCTACAGTAAGTATTGACATGCAACAGATAACATTTAAGAGTCACATTTGTTTTATTAAATACACTTCATGCGTCGCGGTAAGATATTTAATTCATTTATAAAATAAAGTACCGATGTACTTTATTTTATGAATGAATGTCAAAACTAATTAAAATTGAAAATTCGGGAAAGGTCAATTTTTGTCTTCTTTCATGAATAAAATCAAAACTATTTATTTTACAATAATAACAAAAATATATTTGAGATCATAAAACCGAGCCTCCTAATCCTAATCTCTGCACGTTTTATCTACTGATCCAATTTTCCAGAACTTTTTCATACACATACTCATATTTGTTGCAGAACGGCGACGCGAGTGCGTTGCTAAGGGATCACCCGTGTCAATTTTTGCACAACCGTTCCGATGCGTTAAAGTCGAGACGCGCAACAGACAGATTCGTCCTCTGATATCTACAGAAACAACACAATCTTCCCAGCAAACATTTTTGGTCGAAATTACCATAAAATTACCTATTCTAGACCAATAATGTTGAAGTAGGGCTCCGAGTCCGACTGCTCCGACTGGCACGACTTGGTCGAAATTACCTATTCTAGACCAAAAATGTTTGCTGTGTCTCTCAGTATCAACTCACCCGTATATGAACGGTTCGGCCACGGCGGCCTCGCTGGCTTCTTCCATTTCGTCGTCGGAGAGCTCGGAGGCCGTGAGGTAGGGCTCCGAGTCCGACTGGCACAACTTGGTCGAAATTACCATAAAATTACCTATTCTAGACCAAAAATGTTTGCTGTCAGCAACAACTCACCCGTATATGAACGGTTCGGCCACGGCGGCCTCGCTGGCCTCTTCCATATCGTCGTCGGAGAGCTCGGAGGCCGTGAGGTAGGGCTCCGAGTCCGACTGTTCAGACTGACAAGACGCCACGGACTCGTCCTCTGATATCTAAAAAAAAAATAAAAAAATTCTATATTTCTCTACCATATTGACTTATTTGTGTCAACACTGCTACAAATCGGGAAAATATTCTCGATCTGTAACAGTTTTTTCCCAATGTGTAACACTGTGACTGAACCGCAATCTGGGAGTCCCGTGAGCCGTTTAGTCAGTGTTACTCATTGGGAAAAGACATAGTAGCTATTTGTAACACTGTTACAAATCGGGAATTGGAAACAATACTCATTTACCTAGAGCATTTAACCAACAAGAGACCATGGGCAAAAATGTGTGAACTCTGGTGCAATATTTGGTATATTATGACAAATAATGTTGACTTGTGGACAATGGCAAGGGGTGGTTTCGCTGCGACAATCTTGTGAATGCGAAAGTGAGTTTGTTTTTGAACCAATCTTCCTGAAATTTCGCATACACACAGTTAGAATTACTGAAAAGAACATAGGGTACCTTTCATTCCGAACAAAAGCACTATTTCCGTGGGAAACTCGCGGGAGAATCCGCGAGCAAAAGCTAGTACATAATATAGGGTCGCTAGTGCTAACTAAAGGCACAAGTATATTAAAACTTAAAAGTGGGCTTCAACACCTGTAGATTATATGTAAAACAATTTACCTGAAGAAATTATCGTATTTATTTATTTTTTAACTAGCTTTTGCCCGCGTGAATTTCCCACGGGAACTGTGCTTTTTCCCGGGATGAAAGGTACCCTATGTCCTTCTCCGTACTTATAACTATGTGTATGCGAAATTTCAGGAAGATTGGTTCAGTAGATGAAGCGTGAAGAGGTAACAAACAAACTCACTTTCGCCTTTATAATATTAGTTAGGATATTTTATATAAATAAAACAGTAATGTTACCTCGGCGGAGACGAGCTGGCAATTGGAGACGTCGATAGTATACAGCTTGGTGGGGGGCGGGGGGGGCGGCGCGGAGTCCCCCCCCGGGGAGTTGGCGGCGGGGGGCGGGGGCACGTACGCGGACGTGGTCTTGCCGTCGCCTGGGGATAGATAGGTATTTTATTTACATTCAGAAATCAGAATGTTTATTTGCCAGAAAACAGTACAAGAGATGATACAGAATAATAGTTTCATGTCTTCAGTCTGCAAGCAGACGTGCAAAGAATACAATTAAAATATAAATTCTTAAATTCACTTTACAAAATGTCACATTAAAAAATTAATGGAAATAAATAATGTCAAAAATGTCAAATTATGCTTGATCAAAATATTCTTTAATGGTATAAAAACATTTATTTAATAGCCATTTCGGCAATGCATTTTTAAATGATGTCCCGTTTAATATTTTTATGTCACTAGGTAGCTTATTATATATATCTACACTCATATTATATACGTTTTTCTTATATACCATTTTATAACAAAAAGGCTTATATAATAACTGCATGTATTTTTGTCTTGTTACTCTACCTTTACATTCGCCTCTTGTTTTATAGTACTCTGGATGAGATTTAACAAACAAGCAAACCTGTTTGATATACATACATGGCAGCGGTAATATATTACATTTTTTAAACAAAGGTTTGCAGCTATCCAGAAATCCTGCATTATTTATCGCACGGATACATCTTTTTTGAAAGATTAGGACTTTTTCAATATCTACACAATTGCCCCATAGCAGCAACCCATAGTTCATTTGTGAAGATACATAGCCATGATAAGCCGTTAAGGCTGCCTCTTCAGATACTGATTGCCGTAATTTACGTAATGCAAATGTATATCTTTCCAGTTTCTTACAAATCATGGCAATATGTCCTTTCCAACTAAGGTGTTTGTCAATATTAATACCCAAAAATTTAAAATTGTCAACATTATCAATTTCAATGTCATTATAAGAAAGATTTAGTGGTTCTCTCCTAGAGTTATAACATGAAAACTGCATGACCTTTGTTTGTTTGTAAACTCTTTATTGCACATATACACAAGAAAAATACAAAACATAGTGAAACAAAAAGAGAGGCGTACAATGGCGGACTTATCCCAAAAAGGGATTTCTTCCAGTCAACCAAGTGTTTGAAAGGAATATTTGAATGAAATAAGAAGGGAAGCGTAAGGCAAAAATCAGAAAAAGAATAGAACACGAAAATACATACACCAAAGTATACATAAATACATACAATATATATATATATATATATATATATATATAAACACTACTTTGGGCCCTTTGTTGATCCAGCAGTGCGCTGAGAACATTATCGACTCCACCTTTAACCCGCAATAACTTGGCTCCTCTTGTTGCTATCTCGCTCGGAATCGAATATATCTCATCTACGGATTGTGACGGACCGATATATTCGTTAATATACCTTTCTACTCCATAAAAAATTTTGCTCGAATTTCGAAAAAAATTTGCTCCGTAACGGTCAATTTTCTCAAACTCAAAATCACTTTGTGACTCCAAGATTTTTTAAAACTTGAAATTTATTGGCTCCGATATATATTCACTGACATATATTTACCAAAATTTCGGAACATTATTAGATCCGTAACGAACGCTTTTTTTAATTCGTAGGCACATTCTAGCTCCGCGCTTTAATCAGAACTTTGTACTTTGATGACTCCTTTTTATATTCAATGATATATTGAATTAGTATGGGATTGCTCTTGAAATGCCAACATTTGTTAATCCGGCTGATTTTATATTCGTAAAGATGGTAATTTATAAGATCCAATTCGTACGCTGGGTGAGGGCCGGCTGGTGCGCAGGAGCGGAGAGGGCTGTTTCGTTCCGCGCTACTGTCGGTCGACCGATACAGACCGCTCGGCAGTGTTGCCAACTTAGCAACTTTATAGCTAGATCTAGCAATTTTTTTATATTGGTCGCAACAATTTCATGAAACTTGTAGCTAAATTTTTTGGGTACTTTTACTAGCAACTTTTCATTTCATTACCTTTTTTTTTAAATACTCAACCAAAGAAAATACTGAACAACCCCAACCATGGACATCTTCCTCTTAAACTAAGATAGATATTTCTAATACCTACTCTCTGTCTTAAAAATATGTTTATTTTTCAACGATACTTACTTATTTTCTTAAAAAAATAAAAATATACCACGACTGTTAGAATTTGTCATTTCATTGTATTCTACATACTGTATCACATAATAATATTACTGTACATATTTATTAATATGATTTAGTGTACCTATGTATATAATAATAGTTTATGTACATTATATTTTTGCACCCTCATAGCATTCTCTGTCTCTGTATGACCAAATGGTATACTGTTATATCAAAGCTGTTAGATAATGCTTTTGGCATGAAGTTCGCCTATTCTTTTATTTACTTTTTTTTTTCAAATAAAGATAAAAAAAACATTTAGCTACTTCTAGTAGTACGGCACCTTGTCCTAACAAAAATAGATTTTATGATCCCATCCGGAAGAAAGCACGAAACTTGGCATGAATGTAGCTTTATGGTTTTTAATATTGATATAGAAACACTTCGAGAAATGAATGTTTCCCCCCCTTTCCCTCCCTTTTATGTCCCAAATCGTGATTTTTCTCATTTTTTTATGAAAACGGTAAGAGCTACACAAAACCTGTCAAAAACCAAGTTGTTCTTCATTAAATTATCTATAATAACACCATTGGATGTATGTTAATGGGACTATAGATTACAAAATATGCCCATGTTACTAGAACGTTTTTTTGAAAAATTCTAACTTTTTCTACTATTGCACGGTCATGGTAGAATTTCGTGGTATTTAATTTCATGGATAGCTTTCGACTTCTGATATACATTGTAGTGGCCCATATGTTACCATCATCAACAAAGTACCTCTTCCTATTGGGACTACTGCCTATTCTGTTTAAACATTATATCGTGTCTGGTATCGTTTTCGTATAAATCAAGCACCAGGCATTCATTTTTGATAATAACTTGGCAGCATTTCATAGAAAAATATCATACTTTTCCTAAAAAGTGAACAAAACATTCTTAATTTAATTGTCTGGTCCCAGCACGTTCAAATTGCTTTAAGATATCATAACAAGGGTAAGTCTGAGTAAAATAAATTCTGATGGTAAGTACGGATATTCTAGTTTATAAAAATATATATTTTAAATAACATTTTAGTTTAACTTCCATTCGAAAAAAATGTGAAAATATAAAAGCCCGTGCGGCGTTTAAATTTCAAAACGTGCTTCTAGCTAAGTCTATGAGTTTTTCCCAGAAAGTCCTTAAAAACAGTTCCAATTTTGATGATAAGTTTCTTTAAATATTTGTTTTAAACAATTTTATTGAAACTGTTTCTAAGGACTTTCTAGGCAAAACCAAATTGACGAGATTTAAGTACGTTTTGAATTTTAAGCCGCACAGATTTCAAATTTTTTTTGGAATGTAAGTTCAACTAAAGTGTTATCTAAAATGTAAATTTTGATGAAGTAGAATATACATACTTACTATTTTACTCAGATTTAGCCATGTTATAAAATCTTGAAGCGCTTTGAATGTGCTTTGAATAATCAATTAAATTAAGAATTATTTTTTGACTTTTTAGCAAAAATATCGATATTTTTGTATGAAATGATGCCAAGTTATTATCAAAAATGAATTCATGATGCTTGATTTATACGAGAACGATACCAGACACGATATAATGTTTCAACAGAATAGGCAGGAGTTCTTCGCTTGTAGTGCGCGGGGTGCACTCCTCCCCCTCACCTCAATTAGAAGAGGTACTTTGTTGATGATGGTAACATATGCCAACACGAATTCTGGGACCACTTTGATGTATTTCTGAAGTCGAAAGCTATCCATGATATTAAATACGAAATTCTACCATGACCGTGCAATAGTAGAAAAAGTTCGAATTTTTCAAAAAATCGTCCTAGGCATATTTTGTAAACTATAAGCTCTATCAACATACAGCCAATGGCCTTATTAAGAGAATATAATGACAAACATATTGGTCTTTGACAGTTTTTGCCTAGCTTTTACTGTTTTAATAAAAAATGAGAAAAACCACGATTTGAGACATAAAAGGGGGGGAAACATTAATTTCTCGAAGTGTTTCTATATCAATATTAAAATAGATATATGAAAGCTACAATCATGCCAAGTTTCATGCTTTCTTCCAGATGGAACCGTATTTCACGTTAAGGACCTAGAGTCCTTAACGTGAAATACGGTTAGCCTAACCTATAGCAACTATGTTTGGTAAAAAATATTGGCAATCTAGCAACATTTTATTAAATGTCTAGGCTACTTTCTCAACTCACGATCGTTTGTTCCCAATGAGTCATACCAAGATTTGTCACACTGAGACACAACGGGAAAAAAGTATCAGTGTGTAACAGTGTTATATATCGCAACTGATGTTTTTCCAATGTGTGAATTACCGTTGTGTAGCACTGTTACTAAACGAAACTCTGTATTCCATTCAAGTATCAGTACCTAAAACAGCTTTAAAGCATTGTGATAAAATCTGTGGTACCTTATCAGATAAAATTATGATTTTACGTAGAAGATTGCATGATTTATTTCATGTATCCTTTTTTGTTAAATCTAAAATAGTAAAATTATGATTTTAAAAAGAATTACATGAATATAGTCATGTAAATTTCTTCGTTAAATCATAATTTTATCTGATTAGGTATTCATACTCTATAGGAATACAGAGTTCCTTTTAGTAACGATTGCTATACAACGGTAATTCAGAGTGTCGATGAGTAACAGTATGACACGTTAGGAAAACCTCAGTTGCAATGTGTAACACTGTTATACATTGTTACATTTTATCCCGTTGTGTCTCAGTGTGACAAATCTTGGTATGACTCATCGGGAACAAACGCTCACGGTCATACGAACTAAATTAAATTCTTTATTTTCAATATTGGATGTACAAAATCACTTATTGACGTCAAAAACTTAGTCTACCACCGCCTCCAAAGCACAAGTGTAGGAGAAGCCGCGAAACAAACTACCTACCTACACTGCAGCAGCATTTTCTCCAAAAAAGTACGTCACTTTACAATTTCCATTTACCTACATTAAAGTATATGGACGAATATACATTGTCGTATCAAGAATAATTCTTAAATATCATTAGTAATAATTAAATTAATAAAGTTTATTTTAAATGTCAATAATACCTATAATGTTAATGGAGAGCACATTTCATTTCGATAAATTATCATCCATTTCCGAGGCTTGGATACCATGTAGCACAATAGTGCTTGCCAACAAGACAAAACAAATGAGCCTGAAGTTGACGAGTCAAAACTTGCGTGCGCCTAATATTGTGTATTTACTTAGTGAGTAGTCGTCAGAAGCCAATCACAGTTTCCGACAGGAATGATGTGCTTTGATTGGCTCATTTGAATCGGATCAACATGTGGGTGAAAGCGAAAAAGGTGGAATTGTATAAACAATGCGTAATTATTATTATTAGTCGCCCTGACACTTATGGCTCCGACCGGAGCCAGTGTTGCAAAGGAAAACAGCAATGGAATCAGAAAATCAAGCCGGATCAACAAATGAAAAAGGATCAACAAAGTGCTGCTCGTACGGCACGATTGAGCCACTAAGTGCCCGTAGGGATATCTATATATATATATATATATATATAGATATCCCCACGGGCACTTAGTATATATATATATATAGATATCCCCACGGGCACTTAGTGGCTCAATCGTGCCGTACGAGCAGCACTTTGTTGATCCTTTTTCATTTGTTGATCCGGCTTGATTTTCTGATTCCATTGCTGTTTTCCTTTGCAACAGTGGCTCCGGTCGGAGCCATAAGTGTCAGGGCGACTAATAATAATAATTACGCCATTTTTATACAATTCCACCTTTTTCGCTTTCACCCTCATGTTGATCCGATTCAAATGAGCCAATTAGAGCACATCATTTCTGTCGGAAACTGTGATTGGCTTCTGACGGCTACAGTAGGTACATAATATTAGGCGCACGCAAGTTTTGCCTCGTCAACTTTAGGCTCATTTGTTTTGTCTTATTGACATTTAAATAAACTTTATTAATATAATTATTACTAATATATTTAAGAATTATTTTTGGTACGAAAATGTATATTCGTCCACATACTTTAATGTAGGTAAATGGAAATTGTAAAGTGACGTACTTTTTTGGAGAAAATGCTGCTGCAGTGTAGGTAGGTAGTTTTCGCCGCTTCTTCTACACTTGTGCTTTGGAGACGGTGGTAAACTAAGTTTTTGACGTCAATAATTGATTTTGTACATCCAATGTTGAAAATAAAGAATTTAATCTAGTTCGTATGACCGTGAGCGTTTGTCCCCGATGATTCATACCAAGATTTGATACACTGAGACACAACGAGAAAAAATATATCAATGTATTACAGTGTTACACATTGCAACTGAGGTTTTCCTAACGTGTCATGCTGTTACTCATCGGCACTCTGAATTACCGTTATGTAACACTGTTACTAAAGGAACTCTGTATTCCCATAGAGTATGAGTACCTAATCAGATAAAATTATGATTTTACGAAGAAATTTACATGACTATATTCATGTAATTCTTTGTAAAATCATAATTTTACTATTTAAGATTTTACAAAAAAGAATACATGAAATTAATCATGCAATCTTATGTAACACTGTTACACATTGATACTTTTTTCCCGTTGTGTCTCAGTGTGACAAATCTTGGTATTACTCATCGGGAACAAACGACCGTGAGTAGAGAAAGTAGCTAGACATTTTGCGTCAGAGTCCTTAACGTGGTCCCATCTGGAAGAAAGCATGAAACTTGGCAAGATTGTAGCTTTCATATATCTATTTTAATATTGATATACATAGAAACACTTCGAGAAATGAATGTTTCCCCCCTTTCCCCCCTTTTATGTCCCAAATCGTGGTTTTTCTCATTTTTTATAAAAACGGTAAAAGCTACGCAAAAACTGTCAAAGAGCAATATGTTCTTCATAAATTCTCTATAATAACGCCATTGGATGTATGTTGATAGAACTTATAGTTTACAATATGCCCATGTTACTAGGACGATTTTTTGAAATGTTCGAACTTTTTCTACTATTGCACTGTCATGGTAGAATTTCGTATTTAATATCATCTATAGCTTTCGACTTCAGAAATACATCACAGTGGTCCCAGAATTCGTGTTGACATATCTTACCATCATCAACAAAGTACGTCTTCCAATTGAGGGGGAGGAGTGCACCCCGCGCGCAACAAGCGAAGAACTCCTGCCTATTCTGTTGAAACATTATATCGTGTCTGGTATCGTTTTCGTATAAATCAAGCATCATGAATTCATTTTTGATAATAACTTGGCATCATTTCTCACAAAAATATCGATATTTTTGCTAAAAAGTCAAAAATAATTCTTAATTTAATTGTTTATTCAAAGGACATTCAAAGAGCTTCAAGATTTTATAACATGGCTAAATCTGAGTAAAAAAGCAAACATGTATATTCTAGTTCATAAAAATATACATTTTAGATAACATATTAGTTGAACTTACATTCCAAAAAAAATTTGAAAGCCTGTGCGGCTTAAAATTCAGAACGTACTTAAATTTTGTAAATTTGTTTTGCCTAGAAAGTCATTAGAAACAGTCTCAATAAATAAATAAATTGTTTTCACTAGTTTAAAACAAATATTTAAAGAAACTTAACATATAAATTGAAACTGTTTCTAAGGACTTTCTGGGAAAAACTCATAGACTTAGCTAGAAGCACGTTTTGAATTTTAAATGCCGCACGGGCTTTTATATTTTCACATTTTTTTCGAATGGAAGTTAAACTGCAATGTTTTTTTTTTTTCTTATTTTTATATAATAATAATAAATATATACATTATTACAATATATCTCTCTCAGCCTAATGACATCCACTGCTGGACAAAGGCCACCCCCAAGGATTTTATCCATGGGGGGTTTTGCCGTAATCGCCACGCTTGGCAGGCGGGTTGGCGATCGCAGTGTGATGGCATAGTACGCGGAAAGATGCTGCTGCCCATCCTCCGGTGTTTTAAATTACAATATATACATTATTTTATTTTCTTATGATTTAATATTTTTTATTTTCATAATTTAGGTCATTATACAAACAGTACGTAGTCAACATATTTCAAATATAAAATTTTTCATAAAAATACACATCCTAAAATTTAATTACAACCCGCCCCTTAGCGTTTCTGGTGCAAAGGTGCCCAGAACGCTTGCCGCGCTGAATCGCTATGTTATTTAATATATATATTTTTATAAACAAGAATATCCGTACTTACCATCAGAATTTATTTTACTCAGATTTACTCTTGTTATTATATCTTAAAGTAATTTGAACGTGCTTTGAACAGACAATTAAATTAAGAATTTTTTGTTAACTTTTTAGGAAAAGTATCGATATTTTTCTATGAAATGCTGCCAATTTATTATCAAAAATGAATTCCTGGTGCTTGATTTATACGAAAACGATTCCAGACACGATATAATGTTTAAATAAAATAGGCAGTACTTCTTCGCTTGTAGCGCGCGGGATGCACCTCCCCCTCCCCCCAATAGGAAGAGGTACTTTGTTGATGATGATAACATATGTCGACACGAAGTGTCGGACCACTACAATATATCAGAAGTCGAAAGCTATCCATGAAATTAAATACGAAATTCTACCATGTCCGTGCAATAGTAGAAAAAGTTCGAATTTTTCAAAAAAAATCGTCCTAGTAACATGGGTATATTTTGTAAACTATAAGTCCCATCAACATACATCCAATGGTGTTATTATAAAGAATTTAATGAAGAACATATTGGTTTTTGCGTAGCTCTTACCGTTTTCATAAAAAATGAAGAAAAACCACGATTTGGGACATAAAAGGGGGGGAAACATTCATTTCTCGAAGTGTTTCTATATCAATATTAAAGTACATATACGAAAGCTACATTCATGCCAAGTTTCGTGCTTTCTTCCGGATGGGACCATAAAATCGATTTTTGTTAGGACAAGGAGCCGTACTACTAGAAGTAGCTAAATGTTTTTTTAATCTTTATTTGAAAAAAAAAGTAAAAGAATAGGCGAACTTCATGCCAAAAGCATTATCTAACAGCTTTGATCTAACAGTCTACCTTTTGGTCATACAGAGACAGATAATGCTATGAGGGTGCAAAAATATAAATGTACATAAACTATTATTACATACATAGGTACACTAAATCATATTAATAAATATGTACAGTAATATGTGATACAGTATGTAGAATACAATGAAATGTCAAATTCTGATCAAAAACAGTCGTGGTATATTTTTATTTTTTTAAGAAAATAAGTAAGTATCGTTGAAAAATAAACATATTTTTAAAACAGAGAGTAGGTATTAGAAATATCTATTTTAGTTTAAGAGGAAGATGTCCATGGCTGGGGTTCTTCAGTATTTTCTTTGGTTGAGTATTTTAAAAAAAAGTTAATGTAATGAAAAGTTGCTAGAAAAAGTAGCCAAAAAATTTAGCTACAAGTTTCATGAAATTGTTGCCGACCAATATCAAAAAAATGCTAGATCTAGCTATAAAGTTGCTAAGTTGGCAACACTGCCGAGCGGTCTGTATCGGTCATAGACATAGAAAAAAAAAATCAAAATTAAAAAATTTTTTGCTAGCTCTATGGTATCGGTCGACCGACAGTAGCGCGGAACGAAACAGCCCTCTCCGCTCCTGCGCACCAGCCCCCGCCCTCACCCCGCGTACGAAGTGGATCTTATAAGTTACCATCTTGACGAATATAAAATCAGCCGGGTTAACAAATGTTGGCATTTCAAGAGCAATCCCATACTAATTCAATATATCATTGAATATAAAAAGGAGTCATCAAAGTACAAAGTTCTGAATAAAGCGCGGAGCCAGAATGTGCCTACGAATTAAAAAAAAGCGTTCGTTACGGATCTAATAATGTTCCGAAATTTAGATAAATATATGTCAGTGAATATATATCGGAGCCAATAAATTTCAAGTTTTAAAAAATCTTGGAGTCACAAAGTGATTTTGAGTTTGAGAAAATTGACCGTTACGGAGCAAATTTTTTTCGAAATTCGAGCAAAATTTTTTATGGAGTAGAAAGGTATATTAACGAATATATCGGTCCGTCACAATCCGTAGATGAGATATATTCGATTCCGAGCGAGATAGCAACAAGAGGAGCCGAGTTATTCCGGGTTAAAGGTGGAGTCGATAATGTTCTCAGCGCACTGCTGGATCAACAAAGGGCCCAAAGTAGTGTTTATATATATATATATATATATATACAATACATATATATAAATACATACACACTAAAATGTCTAAAGAATCTTTATAGAAACTTTTGAGTTGAGATTTGAAGGAGGAAAGCGAAGGAGCCATCTTTATGTTAAGAGGAAGCTTGTTCCAAAGCTTTGCAGCACGCACATAGAAAGACATCAGCAGCATAGATCCGCGAGGTGTACTCAGGAATATGCAACTGAGGATTATTGCGCGAACGCAAGCGCTCATCAACATCTCGGAAAGCGAACTTTTCTCGAAGGTAACAAGGGTAGGAGGGATTGAAAAGGACATTAAATAGAAGTGAAAGAATATGAAGGTTGTGGCGAAGGCGAATGGGCAGCCAGTCAAGCTGACGACGGAATTCGGAAACATGGTCGAACTTACGAAGTCCGAAAATAAAACGAATACCCTGATTCTGAAGACGCTCTAATTTGTTATATTGCTCCTCGGTGATATTTGAGTAAGCAACATCAGAGTAGTCCAAAAGCGGGATGAGGAGGGACTGAGCTAGCAGTTTTTGTCACAGTGGGAAGAAAGAACTGTCTTACTTAAGTTAATTTTTAATTTATTTCTATCTAACCATTCTATGATATCTGTCAGAGCTTTGTTTACAGAGTCTCCCATGTCAATAATGTTATCAGATTTTATAATAAGAGTTGTATCATCTGCGAATAAAATACATTTGTTAGGTGTGGCCTTCGGGAGGTCGTTAATATAAAGAATTATACAATAGGAAATAGGAAAAATCGTTTAGAATTATCATTTTTTAAGACACGCACGAAATAACAGAAAATAATAAATATCAATTAATATGATGACGACCTCCGTGGCCAACGGCCATCACGCCGGATTGTCACACCGGAGGTCCCGGGTTCGATTCCCGAACGGGTCAAGATGGAAAATGAACTTTTTCAGATTGGCCAGGGTCTTGGATGTTTATCTATATATGTATTTGTTATAAACTATAGTATCGTTGAGTTAGTATCCCATAATGCAGGTCTCGAACTTACTTTGGGTCTAACTCAATCTGTGCGATTTGTACGAAAAAAAAAATATATAAAATTTGTCCATTACTGGCTAAGCGTCTGTCTTTTTATTAAATTTCATGTGACATCAAAACATCAGACTATTTACACAAACACATAATATTTAAAATTAAATAAGATTTGTAGGTAATGATACCGAAATTGCCTTTAAATAGAAAGTGAAAGATAATAGTAGAAATAGCTAATCTAAATCCGGCAAATTTTCAGTATTTTACGCCAATATTTTACTGTACTAAGGGCCAAGTTCACGGACTGCTATATAACCGTTGGTTTTGTAATCGGCCGATTAAATCCAAACCATCGTTTAAACAGCCGATCAAATGATCACTGTTCACCATGAATATTTGCATCGCGGTTAGTAAATCGGACGGTAACCAACCGTTCAGAGTGAATGAATGAATGCATTATATGCTACTCATTTAAGAAGTCACAGCGTAATATTGGTCAACACGAAATACAGTGACATCTGTACTAGGTAGCATGGATGAGAATGCTTTCGATTTAAAAAGTACGGCGACGTTTCGGAAACGTTGTGACAGGATGTAGTCCTAAATTTGGGCAGGCAATACAATAACGTCAGGTCAAAACCTTTTGTTTTTTTGTGCAATAGTTACCCCTCCGATGTCGAGTCGGGCGGCCACATGTATTTTTGTGTAATTTCTTCTTGTTTATTATGTGATATGCTACTTGCTATGCTACTAATATTATAAATGCGAAAGTTTGGATGTGAGTTTGTGAGGATGTTTGTTACTCATTCACGCAAAATCTACTGGACGGATTTCAATGACATTTGGTACACGAATATAAAAGTACCAGGAATAGCACATCGGGTACTTTTTATCTCGAAATTCCCATGGGAGCGAAGCCCCGGGGCGGGGCTAGTATGTGAATAAATAGTTAAAATTGTAAAAGAATAATTTTTAGTATGGTATTTTGGTTAATAAATTGTACTTATAAAATGTTCCAGTCTATGTGAAATATTGTTTTAAGGGTTTTTTTTAACATAAAATACAAGATTTATTGCAGAAAATAAATTCTAATAATTAATTTTATGAAATTTTGATGTCACAAAACTCAAAAATACAAGAGCATGCCACAGCAAAATGTAAAAATAAGGGATAACCGACGGTTAAACGGTGATGTCGAGCTCGGTTAGGATAATCGGCCGTTTTGAAGCGGTAACCATTGGTTAGCGTATGGTGAACACCAGAAATGATTTAATCGGCTGTTTAAGTGATAAACAGTTGTTTAAAAAGTCGATGAACTTCGCCCTAAACCTACATAACTACAATTAACAATCTAATAATTTTAAAAAAAAAAACACGACTGACAACTCACATAGCCTATGTCACTCGGAAGAATGTAAGGAATCTAAAACTACCTCTCACATCAAAATCTGTTCAGCCGTTCAGGACTTATGGTGGAATAAAGAAACTTACATACATACATACTTACATACATGAACCCTGAAAACATAACACTCCTTTTTTGGTCAGTCATGTAAAAAGATAATAGTAGAAATAGCTAATCTAAATATGGCAAATTTTCAGTATTTTACGCCAATATTTTACTGTAACAAATCTACGTAACTACAATAAAAAAATATAATAGTAAAATATAATTTAATATTTAAATGTATATATATATATATATATGTAAATTGTTATACCAAAATAAAATATTAAATTAAAAAAATAATTTCTACTCACCGATGTCGTGGTCGAAGGTCAGACGCCGCACAGCATCGCGTTGCGGACTTCCAGATAGCACGGATCGATTTTTCCTAAAGGACGCGTTTTTCTTGCTATTCCTCTCGAACGCCTCAATCTTCCACTCACACCGACACTTCCCCGCCTTCTCCCAAATCTCTGTACACTCCATCTCAGAAACAGCTGGTCCTGTCACATCCGTTTCCGTCAACTCCTCACATATAAAACTAGCTAAACATCTAACGTGACTGTCTATCACATACGTCATTTTTACTTTATTATTCCTATCTCTATACATAATCGGTTTCCTTTCGTCGTCCGAGCTAAAAATATCATCATTTGGACACCTCAGTTTGACTAAAAACTCGATCAAATTGTTAATATCGTCGAGGTCAGTCGTCTGTTGTTTGAGTTTGAACACGACTAACTGGGCCAGGCGGGAATGTATCAACGCGAAATCTATTTTCTGGAATCTTTCATCGTCCATGTAAGTAAACATCGTATGCTGCAAATGTTTTGCTTCTCCCTTCAGCGATTCGCCCGCAACTTCTGGTTCAGCGGTCAAGGAAAACACTAAAGCGTCTGCTATTCGTTTCGCAAAGACTTGGCACGTCCGTTCTATACACAATAATTGGTTCACTGTATGGTTTATCACAGGCGAAGGGTCCGTTCCGTTTGGGATTGTGTTCTTGATGCTTGGCTGTCTGCACAGACGTCGTCTTAAGGGGTCAGTTTTCCTCCAATGGGGTTGTGTGTCCGATATCTTGCAGGTTTTTAACGCGACACACAGTTCGGACATGGGGCTTAAATGGTCCCGAATGGGGCTAGTTTGGCTTGCCCCGGAGAAGTCGCCAAGAGTGAGCCTGGATAGGGAAGGTTCCCCGGGAGAATGGCCGCAACTGTCACTATAGGCGAAGGAGCAGGCCTCTTGGTATTTAGTCCGGAGGTAGTTCTCTAGTAACGCTAGTCCCTCGCGCGTGCGCAGATCTGTGAACGTGTCCAGGAACGGCCAGTATTCTTTCCAGCCGACCTTCATTTCTTCTGCTAGGTTTCTGAAAAGAATAATGATAAATTTAAATATCGATTGTTTAAATAGAATCACATAAATTGGATGTAGAAACAATATTTTACGAATTTTTGACGTTTAATAAAAAAATAAGACGAACTAAGTGCCTAAGGCGCAGTGGTCCAATATCTAGCCAAATCTATGAGCAGTCATCTGAAACCCTCCGTAAATAGCTGCCACAACTTTGCCGCATAATAACTAGCTTTTGCCCGCGGCTTCGCCCGCATGAACTTTCCACGGGAACAGTGCTTTTTCCAGGGATGAAAGGTACCCTATGTCCTTCTCAGCACTTCTATGTGTATGCGAAATTTCAGGAAGATTCGTTCAGTAGTTAAAGCATAAAGAGATAACAAACAAACTCACTTTCGCCTTTAGTTACGACAGTTATGATAGAAGCCTTTACTAAGTTGAAAATTCATTGTTATCCTACCTGCCCACAGCCTCTGATGGAGGTGGGGTCTTCCACCACCTTCGGAAGTTCATTGTTAATTCATTGTTATCCTACCTGCCCACAGCCTCCAGCCCCTTAGTCATCTCCCTGAGGCGGAAGGTGGGCGGGGCCAGCCTGCCCACCCTTTGGGTCACACTTCGGGGTCTTCCATAGCCTTCTAAAGTTCATTGTTAATTCATTGTTATCCTACCTGCCCACAGCCTCCAGCCCCTTAGTCATCTCCCTGAGGCGGAAGGTGGGCGGGGCCAGCCTGCCCACCCTTTGGGTCACACTTCGGGGGGGGGTCTTCCATAGCCTTCGGAAGTTCATTGTTAATTCATTGTTATCCTACCTGCCCACAGCCTCCAGCCCCTTAGTCATCTCCTGAGGCGGAAGGTGGGCGGGGCCAGCCTGCCCACCCGTTGGGTCACACTGCGGGGGGGGTCTTCCATAGCCTTCGGAAGTTTATTGTTAATTCATTGTTATCCTACCTGCCCACAGCCTCCAGCCCCTTAGTCATCTCCCTGAGGCGGAAGGTGGGCGGGGCCAGCCTGCCCACCCTTTGGGTCACACTTCGGGGGGGGGTCTTCCATCGCCTTCGGAAGTTTATTGTTAATTCATTGTTATCCTACCTGCCCACAGCCTCCAGCCCCTTAGTCATCTCCCTGAGGCGGAAGGTGGGCGGGGCCAGCCTGCCCACCCTTTGGGTCACACTGCGGGGGGGTCTTCCAGCGCCTTCGGAAGTTTATTGTTAATTCATTGTTATCCTACCTGCCCACAGCCTCCAGCCCCTTAGTCATCTCCCTGAGGCGGAAGGTGGGCGGGGCCAGCCTGCCCACCCTTTGGGTCACACTGCGGGGGGGGTCTTCCACCGCCTTCGGAAGTTTATTGTTAATTCATTGTTATCCTACCTGCCCACAGCCTCCAGCCCCTTAGTCATCTCCCTGAGGCGGAAGGTGGGCGGGGCCAGCCTGCCCACCCTTTGGGTCACACTGCGGGGGGGTCTTCCATAGCCTTCGGAAGTTTATTGTTAATTCATTGTTATCCTACCTGCCCACAGCCTCCAGCCCCTTAGTCATCTCCCTGAGGCGGAAGGTGGGCGGGGCCAGCCTGCCCACCCTTTGGGTCACACTGCGGGGTGGGGTCTTCCATAGCCTTCGGAAGTTTATTGTTAATTCATTGTTATCCTACCTGCCCACAGCCTCCAGCCCCTTAGTCATCTCCCTGAGGCGGAAGGTGGGCGGGGCCAGCCTGCCCACCCTTTGGGTCACACTGCGGGGGGGGGTCTTCCACCGCCTTCGGAAGTTCTCTGCGTGGGTCGCCTCCATTGGTCCCGCGAAAGCTCGGATCTCATAGCGACCAGTCAACGGGTCGCGGTTTATATCCTGGAAAAGAAATTATTTTATTATGTAATTTTTATTTATTTAAACATTGACATATCATAAGCTGATCACAATCTATGATACAAAAGCCAAAATTTGTTATATAGACCACTTTAGTTCCAGCTTACAGTGGTTCTGTGACCTCGCTCCACGAAGTTTCACACTCCGTGCTCTTACCATAGCGCTATAACAAACATCCCCATTTTTCCCTATTTTTGATTTTTTTAAAACGAGTAAAGAATAAAAACAAAAATTAAGGGCGAGTAACTAATTGTAAAATAGTATGGAACAGCCGATTTATTTTGGAATATCTGAGTCGGTGCCGTACAAAAAGTTGCTTATATTCACGAGTATACTTTCACCAGCAGAAATTTTGCCAATATTTTTTAACGCCTCGGATAGTTATGGATGAAGGGCCTGCCGATGGTGGGCACCTCGCTGCCATCCTCGCAGTGCAGTACCGGTACGTAGTACCGCTCCTGCAGCATGGCCGCGATACGGTACATGTCGCCTCGGATAGTTACCGGAGGGTCCGCGGGGCTGAAGGGCCTGCCGATGGTGGGCACCTCGCTGCCATCCTCGCAGTGCAGTACCGGTACGTAGTACCGCTCCTGCAGCATGGCCGCGATACGGTACATGTCGCCTCGGATAGTTACCGGAGGGTCCGCGGGGCTGAAGGGCCTGCCGATGGTGGGCACCTCGCTGCCATCCTCGCAGTGCAGTACCGGTACGTAGTACCGCTCCTGCAGCATGGCCGCGCTACGGTACATGTCGCCTCGGATAGTTACCGGAGGGTCCGCGGGGCTGAAGGGCCTGCCGATGGTGGGCACCTCGCTGCCATCCTCGCAGTGCAGTACCGGTACGTAGTACCGCTCCTGCAGCATGGCCGCGCTACGGTACATGTCGCCTCGGATAGTTACCGGAGGGTCCGCGGGGCTGAAGGGCCTGCCGATGGTGGGCACCTCGCTGCCATCCTCGCAGTGCAGTACCGGTACGTAGTACCGCTCCTGCAGCATGGCCGCGCTACGGTACATGTCGCCTCGGATAGTTACCGGAGGGTCCGCGGGGCTGAAGGGCCTGCCGATGGTGGGCACCTCGCTGCCATCCTCGCAGTGCAGTACCGGTACGTAGTACCGCTCCTGCAGCATGGCCGCGCTACGGTACATGTCGCCTCGGATAGTTACCGGAGGGTCCGCGGGGCTGAAGGGCCTGCCGATGGTGGGCACCTCGCTGCCATCCTCGCAGTGCAGTACCGGTACGTAGTACCGCTCCTGCAGCATGGCCGCGATACGGTACATGTCGCCTCGGATAGTTACCGGAGGGTCCGCGGGGCTGAAGGGCCTGCCGATGGTGGGCACCTCGCTGCCATCCTCGCAGTGCAGTACCGGTACGTAGTACCGCTCCTGCAGCATGGCCGCGATACGGCGAATCGTCTCCGGACTGCCAGTCGACGATCGTTTGCATATTATCTGGAACAATTTAACATTATCTCTAAGTTATCTCACTCGGGGAACCGGGTGAAATGGTCCCAGTATGAAAGGACTGATCACCTGATCACCCTCCAGCACGACTGACAACTCACATAGCCTATGTCACTCAGAGAAATGCAAGTCCAAAAATACCTCTCACAACAAAATCTGTTAAGCCGTTCAGGACTTATGGTGAAATAAAGAAACTTACATACATACATGAACCCTGAAAACATAACACTCCTGTCAGTCATGTAAAGTTATAATAATAATAATAAATATATACGGACAAATCATACAGATTGAGTTAGCCCCAAAGTAAGTTCGAGACTTGTGTTATGGGATGCTAACTCAACGATACTATATTTTATAACGGCTTGTGTTTAAACGCCTACCAAAAATGTATTAATTTTACTACCAATAAAATTCGAAACGCTCACCAAAACGGATAAATGATCACCAAATGGTGATTTATTCAATGTCTTAAAAATATATGCATACCTTTTAATTGCATTTCTAAACAAATATGTCATATTGTCACCAAATGGATAATACCAATATTTTTTGTCTCGAGTTTTAATTTGGTAATTTTTGCTGATGTAAAAAAACAGACGATCGATGGAATATTTTTTTAAATAGCAAATTTTATAATGCGGTTCTCAAACATATGTCACTTCTTTATTGTTAAATGAAATTAGTTAAAATATGATAACATATACGCAGGACCGGTCGTTGTGGAAATCCTTGGGTGAGGCCTTTGTCCAGAACTCCAGAAGTGGACGTCTTTCGGCTGAGAGAGAGAGAGAGATGATAACATAGCAAATATATATTTCAGAGTCAATTTTACTGGGAAATAAAAAATCAACGGTAATATGAAAATAATCGTTTTATTTTGATGGTACTAAAAACATTAAGTTAAAATAATAATATTAATTAAGGTGAAAGCCAAGCTTTGGCTGTCCATACATTTTGTTCTACAGCAATGCTCTAAACTTCGTTAATGATTCTTATAATAAAATCGAATTTCCAATTCTTATGAAGTAACTAGCTGTCGCCCGCGGCTTCGCCCGCGTGAGTTTCGCTTAGATGAAAAATCTCTCTTGGAGCTTTTCATCAGATGTTCCAGATCTTCAAATTTTATACGTCAGCAGAAAATGCTCATCAGGTTGAACGATTTTTGCTAAGGCGCCATTTCCATATATGTTATAGTGTAGCTGGTCTCTTGGAGCTTTTCATCAGATGTTCCAGATCTTCAATTTTTATACGTCGGCAGAAAATGCTCATCAGGTTGAACGATTTTTGTTAAGGCACTTTTTCCATATTACTTATAGTTTAGCTGTTCCGTTATGGTTCTTCATCAGGTGTTCCAGTTTTCAAAATGAATTATAGCCTATATGTTGCCCAGGCTTAATAGCTATACAACAAAAAAAGTTTCATTCAAATCCGTCCAGTAGTTTTTGCGTGAAACGCGTACATACATACAGACAGACAGACAGACAGACAGACAGACAGACAGACAGACAGACAGACAGACAGACAGACAGACAAGAAATTCCAAAAAATTTTTTTTGCTTTCTATTGTTCTTTTTAGGTCTCCCTCTATCCATTTCAGTCAAAAATATTAAATGTACAGACAAAATATTTTTACTGTTTTATTATATGTATAGATTGTGCTCTCATGTTGAATTTAACAAAGTAATGTATAATAATTTACGAGAAAAACGGCATTTAAAATACGACAAAAATTGAGATTCTTGTTGATGTGTGCGTAATATTTTGTGACATTTAGGGGCGACGTCTAGCAGATTTATTACAAACTACTGACTACTACTATTTATATAAAAGCACTTTGAGACCTAAATGCATGCTACCTCGATGTTGCTTGCCTTGACAGCGCCATCGGCTGTACGTGAAAAACAAAAGAAAATCATGAAATGCTAAAAAATTATAAAATAGCAAGTTTCAATATTAAATTCAATTTAGGGTTCAATCATATTTTTATGAAAGATTTTTTATGGTGAAATTTAAATTTGATTACTGGGACTTTTGGATATAAACACAGGCTATCTATCCAGGCTATCCAGGACCTATCCCCTGGAAATCTGGACTTTATGTCTTCAAATTTCTTCATTCCCACACGTCTTCAAATTCATATGTAGGAGATGATCTCATGGACATCTGGAAATGAAGACCTGGGCATGTGGAGCTGAAGACCTGGACATCACCAGGTGATGTCCAGGTCTTCATTTCCAGATGTTCATGAGATCATCTCCTAAAGCTTTGGTCTTCATATTCAGCTGTCCAGCATTTCATATGCACATGACCAGACACCCAGGTCTTCACATCCAGATGTCAAGATGTCATATTCAGTTATCCCTGTCTTCATATCCAAAAGTCCCAGTTAATTTCACCATTAAAAAAAAAACATAAAAATTCGTACTGAACCCTAGATTTATTATTACAAGCTTGCCATTACGCATATGACTGGATTGGAAATATTTGTGCAAATTCATCTCAGACAGAAATCCAGCCAGCTCGCTTGCGTGTAGTTGCCGTTCTGTGCGAGGTGAAAAGATGGCAACGCTGCTTTTTTGTTAACCCAAAACATTGACGTATGATAAAACAACAAAAGATATTTCTTTCTATCAATATGAGTTTGTTCTGAAACT
This sequence comes from Ephestia elutella, assembly GCA_018467065.1. Classification (NCBI taxonomy): domain Eukaryota; kingdom Metazoa; phylum Arthropoda; class Insecta; order Lepidoptera; family Pyralidae; genus Ephestia; species Ephestia elutella. The sequence continues at coordinate 3,205,980 of CM031577.1, forward strand.
AAAACAATTTATTTTTGCAAATACATTTATCAAAATAAATTATAGTAGGTCTAGGTAGGTATTATACAAGTATTCATTAACAAAAAAGAAAGTATAGTAATTTGTGCATACATTTATATTTAGTATTAAAGTAAACAAATATTACTGATAAATTATTTTTTAGTTTTTAGTTTGAATTTCACAACATATTTTCTGAACGTCTAATTTAATCCTATAACTTCTAGGGCACGAATTATCGATATTTTGAAGTATCGATAGGTATTGGCTCTGTGATTTATTTTAATTATTTTTTTTCCGATTTTCTTCATTTTATTTAAATAAGTGCTTATTACTTTCATGATTTAAATACATTTCATTGTGTGATTAAGTATGTATTGACCGTTGGCAGTGCGGAAGCTAATCGATCAGCTTCGGATAAGTATTAACAAATTATCAATTAAAATGTAACTAAAGGTACCTGTGTATTACTTTCGTCACTTTATGCATAAAATACGCATTTATTATTTGCAGATTTATTTTTGCATATTTAAAAACGATATTAATAATTTATATCAATAATAAAAGATATCGATATTCGTGGTGGTATCGATATAAGTCTACACTACATAAGTACATATCTATCTATCTCGGACGCCGCCGTCGCGCCGCGCCGTGTTGTATTGTTGTATGGAAGTTTCTTTTTTTGCAATAGATTTTTTCAGCTAGGTGTGTTACGTTACGTACGTACGTTATTATTTATTGATAATATTAAAGAATATTGGCTACTAGATCTGATAGGAAGAGATATCAAAGGCATGTAGTAGGTATATTTTGGCCCACCAAAGACTAGGAAGCGAGTGCTTGGAGATTTGAAACGATATACCGATTTGACGTAAGTAAGTTAAAGTCTTATTGAATAATACATTAAAAATGCAAAGACATAAATATATCACACACGTATATATCACCGCATTGTAAAAGAATTAAAGTTTGGCATTTATTTATTGAAACTGTTAGTAGATACTTATTATCACAATTTGTTCCAGGGACAATAATTATGTGGCAGGAAATGCACAGCACAAGTGTTTCTTTATACAATAATTCTGTAATACAAATACAAAAACTGTAACGGAGGTTTGTCGTGATGAAAAATGTATCATCATCATCCATCGTTCCAAGCAATGAAGGAGTCATCGTGCACAGAATAATGACTGCAATATTTAACAATTTATGTGGGAAAGGAATAACTATAATCTTTTTTTGTTTTCTTTAATAAATAAAAGTTCGGAAAAGATCATTTCATTACTAAAAATAAAAGTCAAAAATGTGTAGGTATAGCATTTAGTTTTATTTAAAAAATATATAAACCTAGTCATACAATGCAATAGGCAAAAGTACATTATGACCATGACGTCTGCGGTGATATTTCCTGCTACCAGTCATGGTATCAAGTTAGATTGATTTGAGAAAATGGGTGTTCGAACTATTGATAGATTTGTGTTGGGAATCTAAGAGTGGTGAAATTCAAACTGCTAAAACTATTGGTAGATAGGTATTTGCATTATGTTGTTCGTGAACTAATTAAATTACAGTTTATTACTAATTATGATTTTGCACTATTGAACTTGAAGTTCTTCTTCTTGTAGTGCCTCTCCGTTACTGGAGGCGGCCGTCAGTTTCGCAAACTCTTCTCTGTTCGCCGCTATGCAAAACGGCTCCTCAACCCTGGTGACTCCGGTCCACTCGCGTATATTTTTCAGCCATGATTTTTTGTGTCTTTCAGCACGTATCTTGCCTTCTATTTTGCCCATCATAATAAGTTGAAGCAGCTGATATCTGTCGTGTCGTAAAACGTGTCCCAAATATTTAACTTTGCGCTTTTTGACAGTTTGCAACAACAGTCTAGACATTGCAACGCGCTGGAGAACTTTTTCGTTGCTGACTTTCTGAGTCGAATTGATACGAACTTGAACTATATAGGTATTAATTCTCATAAATATATTTGTTTGCTTTCTTACAAAATATGACAATGACAAGAAGAAATTATAGGTTATTTTTCGCTCTTTGTATGTTTTAAATTTATTTTTCTTTTTTCTTATGCTGCCAGCCAGTCCGATTGGCATTATTGTAGTTAGACACTCTTTTTAAATAAGTGCCATCTAGTAGCGTATTTTTAAATTTATAACAATGCTTTGCGCCATATTTAATGTCATTTTGAAAGCTCTCGTCGTAGTGTGAGTGAGTGTAGAGATACGAAGATTCATGGCAGATTCTATTCTAAAGCTTTTTTTTCATTATGTTGACTGAAATAAAATCGTAGGCCATAAAATAAATAAAAGAGTATGTTTCCCGCTCGCCAATTCAAAATGTTTGCCTATAAGTACTGCAACAACGCAACAAAAAAATAAAAACGGAAAATGTTGCTATCAACGCCATCCAGCGGAAATTGTTTAATGAACAGCCCTTCGCTTTATCCTTAAGTTAAAGTAAGTTAAGTATTGTTAATTAAGTTAAAGTAGGAAGTAAAATTTTCTTGTCATCAAACTTGTCATAGATTATAGAGCCATACTACTTAAAATTCTCTAGAGTGTTTGTTCTATAGAAATCGTTTTTCTAGTAAATTTTATCTTGACGCCATTTTTAGGGTTCCGTAGTCCGACAAGGAACCCTTATAAGATCGTTCAGTCCGTCCGTCCTAGTCTCTCACAGAAGAATATCCACAAATAATATCTATAAGAAATAAAATACAGTGACGCAGTGAGAGCAAGTCTTTGCCCCCCCCAAACTGCATAGTCCGCCACGATACCTGTGCCCCCCAGAAAAAATCCTGGATCCGCCGTTGGTCTTACATTAAAGTAATCATGGGTCATGGGTTCAGTTTATTACTTTTGAATGACAGTCAATCGAATTTGTAGTATGGTCACAGAACTAATATTAGTACGTAGTATGGTTTTAGATATTAATATTAAAATTTATGTATAACATCATTTGGTGATCATTTATCCATTTTAGGAAGCAAAAAGAATATTTGAACAATGCATGCAATTATTCTGATGTCTATTTATTTATTTTGGACTTTAATCTAGTATATTTTAGGACCCTCTTTATAAAGGCATTTTATATTTTTTGGAGTCATAATTTATTTGGTACTTAGGCTTAGGATTTAAAAAATATTTCTGGTGAGCGTTTAAATTATACCCTTTTATAACAAATACATATATAGATAAACATCCAAGACCCAGGTCAATCTGAAAAAGATCATTTTTCATCTTGACCCGACCGGGGATCGAACCCGGGACCTCCGGTGTGGCAGTCCGGCGTGATGACCGTTGGGCCACGGAGGTCGTCAGTTAAAATGTGTACAGTGTTTATGTGTGTTTGTGGTGTATGTGTGTTTGTGGTGTATGTGTGTTTGTGGTGTATGTGTGTTTGTGATGTAAAAGGTACTTACATCTTTGGCCACCTCGCCGTATTTGTTGACGGCCGCACGGTTGCACTGCGGGAACGAAGTCAGCACGTCCACGACTTCCTCCGCGCCGTATTTGGCCGCGAAGTGCAGTGGCGTTTCGTTCATTGACTTGTCCGGGGTGTTCAAATAGCGGTCCAGTAGGATCGCTGCGAATTCCTGAATACAAGTGAACAATAGGGTAAATCCATAGGTCGCTGGTTCAAATCTGGCTCGAAGGAATGTGTCAAAAATACACCGCGAGGTCCAACTGAATAAAAACTCAAAATTGAGACGACCGTGTAATAGTCATAAAAGTTAAGCCAAAAGAACAATACATCATTCAAATGAATATATGTCTGGGCGAGAGAAACTTCATAACGAGTTCTAAAATTAGATAACGCCATCTACTAATCAAAATATAAAATACAGAACGTATACGATTAAACTACAAGAATTACAGTTTCATTATTAGATCACCTCCTTTAGTATTTCTCATGACTGAAGGTCGTCGTCAGTCCACAGACAAAGCACAGCTAAAACTACTGGGCGTAGGAAGCTGAAATTTAGCATGTAGGTTCCTTAGGGAGGGTAGGGGTACGAGTCCCGGGCCCATCATCATCATCTCGATTTGAAATGGCAAAAATTTGATTTTCTTTGAATATTTTCTTTCCGGGCCCATGCTTTATCGCACCACCTTATTACTCTCTGTTTGGTCTAATGGTTGACTGGTAGAGAATGTCATATGGCGTTAAGTCCACCGTTTGTACATACTTTTTTTAAATTTTGTACAATAAAGTTTTAAATAAATAAATGCTAGTTGAGTAATAAACATACATCCAAACTTTCGCATTTATAATAATAGTAGGAAGTAGGATACCAAACGAATACTGTGATTCATTTTGTACCGATAATAATACCAGTACCAAATTATCCATACAAACTCCCGCAAAAGTACCGGTACTTTCCGAATTTGGTACCGGTAAATACCGGTACCAAACCGGTACCGGAGAGAGAGAGAGAGAAATACCGGTACAAACCCTGCTGTGGTTCTCACCTTACAAGATTCGGGGTCCGCGTCAGCACCATACAGTGTCTGCACGAAGGATGGGTCGCCGACCGTCGTCAGTATCATATTGCACATCTCTGCGTTACCCGATTTCGCTGCCACGTGCATTGCATTGTAGCGGGTACCTTCCTGTAAAACATACATACATAAAATCACGTCTTTATCCCTTACGGGGTAGACAGAGCCAAGAGTCGGGAGACTCAAAGGCCACGCTTAGCTGAATAATGGGCTTTCTGATGGAATGGAAATCCAGATATAGGTCACTAGGTCAATCTGTCAAGACTCAAGATTGCTAGCCTATCGCCTATCCTGAAAAACATTATAATAAACTAGCTTTTGCTCGCGCTTTTGGAACAGTGCTTTTTCCCGGGATGAAAGGTACCCTATGTCCTTCTCCGTACTTCTAACTATGTAGCGTGTATATGAAGCGTGAAGAGGTAACAAACAAACTCACTTTCGCATTTATAATATTAGTTGGATTTATTATATTAGGATGTATTTTTGGTTTCTCTCTCTTTAGTCGTATTTCCTCATGACTGAGGGTCGTGGTCATTATATGTAACGAAACACACACAACGACTCTCTTGGCAATTTAAACGAGTGGTTTGCCATTGCCTTCTCCATTTCACACACTAGCTGATAACCATCAATCATAGTCCAGAGTGCAGGTTTCCTCACGATGTTATCGTTCACCGGATGCAAGTAGTGGTCGAAGAAAACTAACATAAGTACATGAGTCAGATTAGTATACAAACTCTGTAGCACGGGCAGGATTCGACCCTGGGTCTTTTGCAGCCACAGGCGCCCTACCACTCGGCCACCACAGCTTCGCATTTTTGGTTTAATAAAATAAAAAAAAAGCTAGTTTAAAACTCACGTGCATGATAGCAGGGGTGTTTCCACTGCTGACGAGGAACCTAGGGTTGTCCCACACGCGCTCGCGCACCTTGTCCGTGTGGCCGGCCTCGATGGCCTTGCGCAGCGACACCATGTCCTGCGGCGATGGCGCCTTGAACGGGTACGGTTTCTCGCCCATGAGTGCTGAGAAAAATATACTTTTTGTATTAACTTTATGCTTTATCCGATGGAGCATAGCATATCCTAACTAATATTATAAATGCGAAAGTGAGTTTGTTTGTTTGTTTGTTACCTCTTCACGCTTTATCTACTGAACCAATCTTTCTGAAATTTCGCATACACATAGCTGGAAGTACGGAGAAGGACATAGGGTACCTTTCATACCGGGAAAAAGCACTGTTCCCGTGGGAAATTCACGCGGGCGAAGCCGCGGGCGAAAGCTAGTTAGGTATAAAGAGGACGGGTCGAGTCCGAAATACCACACTACTTCCATCACACAAATAACAGACGTTGGTAAGAAGTCGAGTGGAACTGGGCGGGCCACGTCAGCCGCATGGGGATGGAAAGATGGACAAAAATTTCTGATGGAAAAAGAGCAAGAGGCAAACCGAAAATGAGGTGGTCTGATGAATTGACGGCCTTTGATAGGCAGTGGCAGCAACTATAAAGCGATAGAGGTAGTTAGAGAGATTAGCTAAATAAAATAAAAAACTTTATTAGAAAGTTTAAGGCCCCTTAGTAAGTGAAAACGGCAATATTGGCTGTTTTCTATAAGCTGCTGTTTAAAGAATTGAAGAGTTTTCGCCCTGAAATTTCTGATATGTATTGTAGAACGTATGTTTAAAGGGAGGACTGTTTCCAAAACACGATGGGAAAAATTTTGCTCGATAGAAAAAAATCCTGAAGTTACCTCTAAAATTTCATATGAATACAGATAACATCCGTGTTTTATAATAAAAAATGTTTTAAAATCACCAACACAAAGGTATTTTACCTTTTCGATTTCGTGACTGATTTAAATTTTGGAAAAACTAAACATTTCTATTAACTTTTTGATAAAAATGTGAATGGCGCGCAACCGGGACGTCCCCCCCGCCTCAGCCGCTTCATATGAATTTTCGCTGACCGCCTAACCCCCCTTAATAGAAATTTAACTTGTTATAAACACATATTTTTGGTGAGTTTGGCTATTACTGGGCGCAGGAAGCTGAAATTTTGCATGTAGGTTCCTAAGGGAGTGTAGTGGAGCAGTAAGAGAGGCTTTCCTGAAATTCCCACAGGGAATAACGTCCCGGGCTCATGCTAGATTGAATTAAAATTCAAGGTAAATGCTATCGATAATTATATTCCACGCGACATAGAATGAAAAAATGCACAATTATTTAAACTCAGTTTCAAAACGAAGGTCTCTACTATTTAGTTAAAAGAAAACCATTGTCTTCGGCCAAGGTCGAGTGAAGGACACACGACATCTCATACGTCAAACTTGTTTATGATTATTATGTTTACATCGACAACATCCGACTGATTTCATTCCAATATCTTCATCTATTTTAGTAACGAGAAATAAGGTTTTGATTTGAAAAATAATGAAAATATTACTATATTTTTTACACGACTGACCAAAAAAGGAGTGTTATGTTTTCAGGGTTCATGTATGTATGTAAGTATGTATGTAAGTTTCTTTATTCCACCATAAGTCCTGAACGGTTTAACAGATTTTGATGTAAGGTATTTTTAGATTCCTTGCATTCCTCCGAGTGACATAGGCTATATGACGTCATCATAAAAACAAAATGGCGGATTATATATGCGATAAATAGCAGACCAAAAAAAAAAATTTTATCAATCTTATCGAGTGGGGTATCAAATTGAAGGGCTTTAAAAGGCGATTTCAAAAATGTATATAACTTATATGTTTATATGTACTATTTTGAGTAAAAACTTGTCAGTCATGTTTTTTATTTTAATAATTAGCTTGTTTTCCTAGCCTTTCTCTTTCCACAATTCTTTATCGAGTGAAGCCTGCTTCCACTCCCGCAAATAACTTTATTTATTTATTTATTAATTTTTGTACACAACAAACACATACTTTCTATGTCATCTCGGCATCTCATCTTACATCTCTAATCCTAACTAATACCTATTATAAATGCGAAAGTGAGTTTATTTGTTTGTTTGTTACCTCTTCACGCTTTAACTACTAAACCAATCTTCCTGAAATTTCGCATACACATAGTTAGAAGTTCTGAGAAGGACATAGGGTACCTTTCATCTCGGGAAAAAGCACTGTTCCCGTGGGAATACAACGCGGGCGAAGCCGAGGGGAAAAAGCTAGTAGGTACTTAAATAAAAAAAGTAATAGATCTTCCACACTGCAGACAAAATTCAAGACCTAAATATCAGCGATCGAAGGTAGTAGCGACACGCACACTCCGTCCTTGATGCAATAAATATAGAATTTAAAATTGAATGGCAGGCAATGGAGTTGACTGTGCGTCTAATATAGCCCTATTGGTGAATGTCAACATACGAAATGGTATTCGGGCCACCTAGTTTTAATGGGTACTAGGTACTTATACGTTTGGCAGATTGGAAAATTAATTACGAGGGACACACCGAAATGATCGGGAATAGAATACTTTAGCTTCATATAGAATAAAATTCGATATTGCTACATGATTACTGGTAGAAGTACAAAAAAAAATTTGAATATAGAACACTGACAGTTGGAAGTTGACAAGTCGATAAAGAAAATGGAGCTTACGCAAGAAATTTTTCACGCTTTAATTTTTCACAACTTTCGACGAGGTTTTACAGAAGAATAATACCTCGCTGAGCTTGTTTCTATTTATGGATGTGATGCACCTTATCTAACGACCATATACCGCTGGTATTGCTAATTCCAGCGTGGACGTGCCTCTCTCAGTACTATCCCTTATAAAAGTCGGCCAAAAACAGTTCTTATACAAGAAAACATCACTGCTATGCACCAGATGATAAAAGAAGACAAACATGTGACATACGAGCAGATGCGCACAGCATTAGGCTCTAGTATGACAGCCATTTAAAGAATTTTACTTCAAAAGTCAGGTGTAAGAAAAATTATTTCCCGCTGGGTATCTCAAATTTGAGTGAAGAACAAAAAGCGACTCAAGGGAAATGGGCTCTGCTTACTCTTCAACGGTTCGACGGAGAAAACCCAAATGCGGTTTCTAACATCATCTCAAGTGACGAATTCTGGATCTATGCGTATGAACCCGAAATAAAGCTACAATCGGCTGTTTGGGTCTTCGAAGGGGAGATCAAATCAAGAGATTTTTTCGTTCTCGCAGCGTTTCTACGAAAATGATTGCTTCTTTCATTTCAAAAACGGGCTAAGTTTGCCACAATTTCATTACAGGAATGCAGAATAGTTACGGATGATTGGTAAACAACAGTTTATTTGCCAAAAGTTATAAAAGAATTCCGTACAGACATACCAAAACGTCGGACAATCTAAAACCACGACAATCCAGGCTCCCATACCGCTCGGAAAACAAGCTCTTGTTTACAGCAGAAAAGCATGGAGTTGATGGACCATCTTCCGTACATCCCTAACCTGAGCCCAAACAATTACTTCACATTCCCTAGAACCAATGATTTATTGCATGGTCAGCGGTTCCAAGACCAAGTAGAAGTGGTCGACGCTTTCAAATCATTCATTTTGACAACGTCACTTCTGATTGAAATAACTGTTTAAAAATTGCTCTGATCGAATGCGAAAATGTATTAAACACAAGGGAGAATACTTAAAAATACAATAATAATACACATTATTACTTCCTGTTCACATTTTTTTCTATTCCCGATCATTTCGGTGTGCCCCTCGTAGTACTTATTTTTTAGCGCTAATGGAATACTGTCCTATTTGTGAAATATACGGTTATGGATGGATATTTGAATGGTTGTTACTGTTTCACGCAAACAACTGGGCAGCTTTTGATGAAATTTGGAACACGGGCAGATTAAAACTTGGAATATTACGTGGGATACTTTTTCTCCCCAATTACCCATGAGATCGGAGCCCCGGGGCGAAAATTAGAAGTAATATTTTTTTTTCATAATGACAATGAAAATATTGACATACGTACGATCGCTATATTATACAATGTACAGATTACTTGTTTTTGCAATACATAACATTTGAATACTGTTTAGAAAAAATACAAGCTACGTTGTATTTACTTCCAGAAATAAATCTTTATACTAGTCAATCGTGAGCAAACATGAAAATGACTAGAATCGACGATTTCAATATTTATTTACTAGATTTTGTTAAATATTCCGTATATTTTTAATATCACTCGCGTCTAACAATGTTGAAAATATTGCGAGACACAATTTCTGCTCATAATATGCGTATGCGTAATAGTCTATTCGTTTTCGGTATGTCACACTTTCAAAAATAGGGCTCCAGTTCAATTAAGGTCCTACACTGGTTAGAGTTGATGGTAGGCGTATAGATCTTTCCAGCGTCTTGATAAAATGTTACTTTGCCATGAAATAACTACGAACAGGTATATTTCTAGGCGATCTGGTCACGTGCGATACCCGACCTACGAGAAAACATTATCGCGGCCAACCACAGGCTAACCGCACACGTGTTTTTGTTACCAAGTGATTTATTGACGACCCTCCCCACTTAGAAATAGCCATAGCGTGGCCAAACACTGGTCCAAACTAATTTAATAGCCACTTGCTTTTGCCCGCAGCTTCGCTCGCGTTAATCCTTTCTTAGCGGATGCCTACGTCATACCATCTACCTGCATGCCAAATTTCAGCCTGATCCGTCCAGTGGTTTGGGCTGTGCGTTGATAGATCACTATGTCAGTCAGTCAGTCATCAGTCAGTCAGTCACCTTTGAGTTATATATACAATATGTATCAAAAACCCTGTTGTTCCTGTTAGGGGTGTATAAAGAATCGGTATACGAAAGTATTCATGCAATTTAAATTATGAAACTCGTCTATCAAATTATTAAGAATAAATATTAAATCATGAAAAATTTACGATATCAACTGTTTACTTACCCCTGAAATCTGCATAGCGCGGCCAGAAAGAGATAGCTAGCGTAAACAGCCCGCGGCGGCGTGGCAACACAGCGCGTGCGGCGCGCGTCTTTCTCCAAAAGGTCATGAACTTTCACATGTTCTCTTATCACTGTTATCACTTTAACACATCAATGAATTTAACAAACGACAGATCTGTTGATTCACAAGTGAACAATACGATATTAGTCGGTCTGATAACACTCCACATAAACGCGTGGTTAGGTACCACACTTAACTACTTAATTGATTATTATGTCCACCTGTCGTTGTCGGCGATGGAGATGCTGTTCAAAATGTCCACCTTGTACCTCTAAACACTCATTGCACCTTTTAACAAGATTATGCCGCACACGTTGCAAAACTAAGGGATCGGACTTAATCTCTTCAAATGCCGCGACAATACGCAAACGCAGTTCTTCCTTTGTATCGCACATTTTCTTAAAAACAATTTTCTTAAAAACTGAAACACAATTACTCGTACGTGCGAACGGTAGTAATCGGCGCGGAAGACTGTAGACACAGGAAGTAATTTCCGGATTTTGCGTGCGGCGGCGGCATGTCAAAGGAGCCGCGGGCGCCGACAAAGGTAGCATCGCTTTTGGCGACAGCGCCGATGCCCGGTGTGGCAACCTGTCATTTTTCTAATCAGATGTTTTAAACATTTGGGTATAATTAGGATTTATTGATTTTAACTAAATTTTTATTTAACTACGTTATTATTACTTTTTTTTAAATATTGTTTTCTTGAATGAACAGCATATAGGCTTATGTACACGTACCTAAGAGGAACAACAGGGTTTTTGATACATAGTGTATAGAGATTTGGTACCGGTACCAAATGGAAACAAGCCCTGAACAAGACTGTGGCTATCAGAAACAAAAAGAATTTCCCTGGTAGTTCGAGACATTAGTGCGTTTAAACAATCAAACAAATATACAAATTCTTCACCTTTATTAGCACACTAGCCGCTACTGTATCTACGCTCATATAAGAATTTTGGGAATCTTGTGATATTGATCCTTCCTTATAGTTGATCGAAGCTTGTACCACAGATTAATAACCCTTGTAACTACTCATGTGCCAACCAAACAAACATAATTTTTTCCAAACTTTCGTATTTATAATTTTACTAAGGCTCTTTATAATTCATTTTAATTCTTCTTTATAATTATCTAGACAAAATCTCGCGCGATGTGTCGTATCATTGAGGTCATATTTAATTTGTATTGCTATCTCGCTCGCACGTGAATGGTGTGACGTAGAATCACACCACTTGTCTGAAAGACGCATGTTTAATAATGAAAATTTTGTTTAAGAATTGGATGTTATTACCGGGGGGAATGAGTATAATGAATTCAGACATTGAAGCGGAGTCAGGTTCAACCGTATGCGCGACTCGATATAGACGGTCTTTTTCATCAACCACTATCAGACTACTTGGTAACGTAGTTGTTCGCGCACTCGGCCTGCGATAGTAGCAGTTAAGCAACTATCGTAATGGTCAGTCACTGGATGGGTGACCAAAATGGTTATGTATTATTGGGTGATGTATTATTTCGAAGCTTCGAGCTCCTCCATGCTTTATAAGGCATGTTAAGCCGTTGGTCTTGACTGTATTCACAGTCGATCAAACCCACCAATTTGGGCCCGAATGGTGGGTCATGGTCCATGTCCTTATCCATCCATAGGGAAGACCCCCAACAGTGATGGACTACCAGCTAACACACTCTCATTCTATAGTATTTTCTTCATTTTAAGCACCATGAATGATAAAAATTATGCTTCTACAGTTTTTGTATTTTTACAAGAAACATTTGTTTGTTTTTTGTATGTTTGTTCGGATCAATCTAAATTGGGCTTAATGTCCATTTGGAACAAGTAATACTAATAGGTATGTAAGATTGTCCATAGTATAGAGGGCAATGTTCATTGGGATTTGGGATCATTAACCCTAATGTTTATCATCAATCAAGTGGTTCATCCCAAAAACTTGGGGTCTAAAACTAAAAAGAATATGATTGATCCATTTCTCATTTTCTAAATATTTAAAACTAGCTTTTTCCCGCGGCTTCGCCCACGTGAATTTCCAAAGTCAAAGTCAATTTTTTTTATTGAAACTTGACCTTCAAAGAAGGCTCTTTTTCACGTTGATTACTAATAATTTAATCATAATATATTATGTCTCAAAGCTACAAACTACTAGCATTTCGGAACAACCACTGCTGAGAAGAAATGCCGAAAGAAACTCATGAAACAGTCTTGGTCGCCTAACATGCCAGAGGGGCTATTTATTAACTTTTATACATACACTAGATTGTGTACAGTCAAAAAAAAATATATACATATAAGAAAAAAAAAAATATAATAAAATATGTTATGTTTGTGATCAAGTAACCACAATGAATTGGTTAAGGGGGGTTAGGCGGTCAGCGAAAATTCGTATGAAGCGGCTGAGGCGGGGGGGACGTCCCGGTTGCGCGCCATTCACATTTTTATCAAAAAGTTAATAGAAATGTTTAGTTTTTCAAAAATTTAAATCAGTCACGAAATCGAAAAGGTAAAATAGCTTTGTGTTGGTGATTTTAAAACATTTTTTATTATAAAACACGGATGTTATCTGTATTCATATGAAATTTTAGAGGTAACTTCAGGATTTTTTTCTATCGAGCAAAATTTTTCCCATCGTGTTTTGGAAACAGTCCTCCCTTTAAACATACGTTCTACAATACATATCAGAAATTTCAGTGCGAAAACTCTTCAATTCTTTAAACAGTAGCTTATAGAAAACATCCAATATTGCCGTTTTCACTTACTGAGAACCCTTAAGAACAAAAAATAAAAATAAAAAATAAAATTCGAATCAGGATCGAAGCAGGATCCCCCTGGCAACACCCGTTCACGAGTTGACGCCGAGGGTCAGCCATCGCAAAGAACATTCCATCCTCATTTCCTAAATAATTAAAAATGAACCTTATAAGTAGTGACATAAGTTTCATTTTTAAATATTTAGGAACTGAGAAATGGATCATATTCCGATTCATCAAAATGGCCGTTTTAGACCCCCTGAATTCAAATGTCAGTGACAGTTATAATTGAATTTCCATTTCAAGACTGGCCGATTTTACTTTTTTTGGGATGAGTGTTGTAATTTTTATTATAATAAAAATATTTCCAGGTATTTCTGAATGGATCCTTACAAAACATAGCCTGGTCCTTGATTCATTTGAATTTTTTTGATTTGGGAGAAAATGGGGGCAAAAGTTTGCTGTAACATAAGTTATACTGTTCATACACATAAGTGTATGAACAGTTTTTTTTATTATTTGGAGGAAATATTGTAGTCGAATTCTCCACAGGTTGTAGCAAAAAAATTCAAAAAGGGGTTAGTTTTTTGTAGTGCTAGTGAGGAGGTTCCATCATTTTCCATAAACTTAATCCAGTTTGTGATAGTCATTGAACAAAGTTAAATATCTCTAGTTTAACACACAGATGTAAACATTTATATTACATACATACATATTATCATACTCTTTCCCATGGGGACAGAGACTAACAATTTCCACTGCAAATATTATATTACCACACAAGAAAAATGGAACACTTACAGTTGTCATTCCCATCGACTGTGTCAACAGGCTCAGCGCCTCGCAGGGCAAAGGAGACTGCATCCTGTCGGTTCTGGAACGCTTTGAACCTTGCTAGCTTGTAACGACGCACCAGGTCCAAAGCCTCTGACTTGTTCTTGTATACATGCAAGGCATCTGTTAAGGAAAGTTACTTTTTATTCATGCAACTGAATATTATTCCCTATTAAGTGACTCGGATTCTGTATTTAAATAACTCAGCCAGCATTATTGACATTCTTTTGGCCCGACGCAGACAACAGAATATCCGTGACACACTTTTTAGTTTGTGAAAATAGAACCTATGCAATGATGCGCAGTAATGCACACAATGTGCAGACCATAATCATAGTTGACGGCAGACTCAATCCGAGAAATAGTGTGTCATCTGCATCGGTCCTTTTATAGATAATTCAGAGACCGTGAAAATAAGCAAACAAGTGTGAGTTACACAGGTGCATTTGAAGCATTTAAAACAGTTGCAATGTAAGAAGTTGAACATAGTAGGTGTTAAAAATAATGATAAATTTTTGGCTGATAGGAATATACTTTTAGTTTTTGTACAAATTGTCTATGGGCTTTTTTCTAGAAGACTTTTTGTTTCTGAACAATTTTCTAACCTAAATAGATAACAAAAATATAACATAGAAGTATTTCTTTGAGAAATTTCTACTAGAAAAATGGTCCAACAAGGCCAAGCCATACAGTCCTTTGAAACAATGAAAAGAAACAAATCCTTAAATCCTTTGAAGTCACCAATAATTAGTGTAAAATGTGGCAACATTAACAGCTTTAAGAATGAAGGTTAATGATCATGTTAATTGTATTAGGCCTGGCAAAAGTGTATCATCTAGGAATGGATCATTTGTATCTGCATCAGTCCAAAGATTCGTATCAGTGGAACGTATCATTATCATTTAAATCACTGAACGAACGAAACTCATGTATCTAGAGCAGAAATTAAATTGCTTGCGCGAATCAATTAAATAACTCCCTAATTAGCTTTTACTTGATCTTTGTTAGTTCAATGCATACATTTTTAATAAAAAAAATACATGATAGTAAAATATATGTACACATTAGCTTTATAATTAAGCATTTAAATAAAATTGATTCCCCTGCTTACTTTTCTCAGGCTTAGGACTTACAGTGAGAATATTACCTAAATGAATACAATTTATTAGTCTATGGATAAATGTATTTAAGACTTTACGTGTGTACTATTTTGTTTGCGTTAAACCGAACAGCTCGATCTCACTCTTTCGTGAAGTTTCCTGTCAGCGGATGCAGTGATTCGGTGATCGCGATTCGCATATACCTCAAATTGACCGAGATCCGAAAGAGCCGAATGAATGATACAGATACACTATTAGTATACATTCGAGATACGCTTCAGTGTATCACTTTGAAGAAACGACTCACTGAGTCGACTCAGTAATGAGTTACACACTTCTAAATTGTATTGGTTCTGTTGATGGTGGAAGAGTCAATGTAAACATTATTACTTAATTTAGTCTAAACATCAATTCAATAGGAAGTATCTGTACTAGCAAATTGACCTATTTTCATCTATCTTATCTCAAGGCATTGTTTTGAATGATAAGAAATGCCAATGTGCTACAATATCCAAGAAATTACATAAATTGACATGGACATACCTTCATCTGGGCCTTTCTTTATTTCACAGGGTATATATACTCCGTAATATGTCGCAGGCGGCTCTGTATTTGTGGGGCTCTCCGGCACAGGGTTCCTTTTGAGGGAATCGAAACGGAGCAACCTGCTAAACAAACCTATCGCTCCGTCCTTTTTGTCTGTCGGCGAAATAGAAATCTCGTCCTTCATCCCTCCAAAATTCTTGTTACATTCTGGTATTATTACGGCCTTCGACATTTTGCCAATATCGCCTCCTAAAAATGGTAAACAAAATAGTCCTTGTTTTGTTTATGACGCAGGTATGTACAGCAGTTATTTTTACAATTCGTAAGTAGCTCACCTTATGACGATGGTGTCATAAAAACATGATCGTAAATTGGATGTCGAATTTATATTTACTTCAGCACATGTCGAAATTGTACTGTATCTGTATCTAACTAAAAACACGGGCGTTTTTATAACAGAAAATTGAAAATGCGTCTGACGAATGAATGGATGACGTTTTGACAACTTTGAAGTTTGGTTTTGGTTACGGATAGGGGTGTTCGTTATATTAGGTAGCAGAATAAATATTACTAATATTATTTTTTATTAATATATTCGAATATATACAAATAATCAGACATACTATTATATTAGTATCTAAAAATTATTTGAATATAAATGAGAACAGCGCCATCTATCATTTCTTGCGTAAACTAGTAACTATTTTTTTTATGGCGGTTATTAACTGAACTTGGAGGCGTCTATGAAGTGCTTTTCACATCTAGAGCAAGACAAAGTGATAATATGTATATTATAACGGCGTCCTTGTCTTACTATTTCTATTAGTAATATTTTTCATATTCAAACAAACAATTCGTTCGTTACGATGCGTGAGTGTTATTTTTTCAATTTGAAAAATTGTTATTGTTTCGTTTTGTTTCGTGCACTTTCGGAATATAAAAAGATGATAATTATAAAAAATTTACATAATGTTACCGATTCGTTGAAAATTAAGCCTAAGCCCTAAGCTTAAGTCCTAAGCCTGTACTATAGTAAGTTAAGTAAGTACGAAGGAAAGTTCAATGAGTTTATTTAATTTGGCAAAATAAAGAATGTTTCATTTGGCATGGCATTCTATAAATTTTATTAAAAAAATACCAAACTGTTCGAAACTCATCGTATCGTATTAATATAATTAAGTTATATTAGTCAAAACTCAGTAGCGTACACCGTAACGAAACGAGTCAACGATTATATCGCAACTAACGCTCGACGAAATTTTAATATAAAAAATATTAATATTAGTCAACACTTAGCAGTAGCTTAAACCGTAACGTAACGAGTCAACGATTATCGCAAAGAACGCTCGACGAAATTTTGATATAAAAAATATTATAAGCTAACTAATATATTATAGCTTAAAAAATATTAGATTAAAAAAAATAGCATAACGATATAACGCGTCGGCAAAATATAGCCGTTGCGAACACTCCTAGTTACGGACGGGTTGTTGTTTTTGGTTGTTCAATTGACAAGAAAATTTCCGGTTTCCAATGCCTTGTCTTAGTTGTCTTTGGGCGCTTCCGGTTACGAACCATAGACATCAGATCACAGACTAGGGTTTCGTAGTGTATTTTTTCTTTGCTAGGATAAAATGCACCAACTTGCACAGACTTAAAATCAATTGTATGAGCAATTTTCTGACAGCTAAATTAAGAAAAAAAAATCAGTATAAAAAAGTCTCTACAGATATTTACTTCAGCACATGTCGAAATTGTACTGTATCTGTATCTAACTAAAAACACGGGCGTTTTTGTAACAGAAAATTGAAAATGCGTCTGACGAATGAATGGATGACGTTTGACAACTTTGAAGTTTGGTTTTGGTTACGGACGGGTTGTTGTTTTTGGTTGTTCAATTGACAAGAAAATTTCCGGTTTCCAATGCCTTGTCTTAGTTGTCTTTGGGCGCTTCCGGTTACGAACCATAGACATCAGATCACAGACTAGGGTTTCGTAGTGTATTTTTTCTTTGCTAGGGTAATAAAATGCACCAACTTGCACAGACTTAAAATTAATTGTATGAGCAATTTTCTGACAGCTAAATTAAGAAAAAAATCAGTATTAAAGTCTCTACAGATAGCGTTTTATGAAAGCCGAATCGTAATAATGGCTGAATCCATGGGCTGAACCTTTATAGTGCGCTTTTTCTTGTCAACCAGAGGCAGAAAAAATCACCTAACAGATTGACAGTTGCACAACTCACAATAGGTATGTACCTATTGCATAGAGCAACACGGACTCCTTACACCTATTGATACATTTTAGTTGTTTTTTTACTAAGTTTTATTTTTTTAAATGAATTTTTTGCTTTTTGTATGGAACCTTTTCTCTCGCCTTTTATTAAGCGCCATCTATGAAGTCTTATGAATCCTTCATTAATTACTCAAATAATTTCGGTGACAAAGTTTATATAGTATTTGGTGACAACCACAGAAATATATTTTTTTTAATATAAGTATATGTCTGTGGTGACAACTTGTTTGTACATCTCAGAGACAATATATTCTCAGAATAATTTATTGGTCAGATAATTAAAAGTTGTAGATCTATGTAAATAATCTTAGTCCTTAGAAAATCTACTCTATTTTTTTTTAGCTACGACATGTCCCACTGCTGAGCAAAAGCCTCCACTCTATTATAGGTCTACCAGAATCTGATGGCAAAAAAATGTATGAAAATCGAGAGATTTTTATATCTTACTAGCTTTTGCCCGCGGCTTCGCCCGCGTGAATTTCCCACGGGAACAGTGCTTTTTCCCGGGATAAAAAGTAGCCTATGTGCTATTCCAGGTCATTATCTACCTCTGTACCAAATTTCATCGAAATCCGTCCAGTAGATTTTGCGTGATTGAGTAACAAACATCCTCACAAACTCACAAACTCACATCCAAACTTTCGCATTTATAATATTAGTATGGATGATATTCACAGAAATAATATTATCCAAGTATAAGTCACAGACAAAATTCATGCTCTAGATATTTAAGCTTTATGATAAGCAGAGCAGTTTCATAAAAGATACTCACACAGACAAGAAATAGGATAATTTTATTCTTGTGATTTTTTACTATCCATAACAGAATTATTTATATGTGAATGTTTATTAATTTGAGACTCAGGACAACATCTGTTGGGTCAGCCATTATAAATAAAACACATGCCATAACAAAATAGTTTTTTATTAAGTTACCTACATTTTACTTTTTCTTCTTCTTTTTGTTTGAACCTCGATCACTACCTTGATTATTACTATCAGGGATAGAATTCAATGCTCTTTGAATTGAAAATGCATACAAACTAGCATTTACTTTCTTCAAATTATCCAATTCCTCTTTCAATGCCAATTCCTTCTGTCTGAATTCACCCTCTATTTCTTTAGATGGAAGACTAGAATAAAGCTCATCATGTTGAATATCTGGCCAGAAAGATATTTTCTTCTTAGTTAACACTTCTATTTCAGTAACATCATCGGCATCTTTTTCTAAAGTTCTTTCAAGACTATGCAAAATAACACTGGGATAGAAATCTTGCTGGAACATTGCTGGATAGCTTACAGTGAAGAAAGCATTTGTAACTGGACCTTTATGGTGTATAGTTCTTATTGGTTGTCTACTTCGTAAATGCCACAGAATAACTTGCTCATCATTAGACCCGGACATTAACGTTTCACCATCCAAAGATACTGACAAGCATGTGACTACTTTTGTATGGCCAGCAAAAGTGGGACAATCACTATCAGTGTTCAAGAGCATGTCTCTACTCCGAGGAGGATTTGTTAAACTGAATTGAAGTATTTTTCCTTCAGTTGTACCAACAAATATATTTAACTCTAGCACATCTAAAACAACTGAAGTCAATGGCACATCAAATACCAAATTTAATATTATTTCACCAGATGACAAATCATAGATTTTACATGTTCGGTCAATTGACACTGTAATTAACCTTCCATGCATGCCAGTTTTACTAATACACAAATCTGTAACAGGTAAAGAGTGGTCTGAGAAAATATACACAGGGTCATGTTGGCCGGCCATGACTTGAGACACATGTGCCACTTCAGGGTGAGCAGCGACCGTTGCTAAAGACCACACCATTACCATTCCGTCTTCCGCCGCCGACACAAAGAATCTCCCATCAGGTGTAAACTTTAAAACGCCCACCTTTTGGTAATGGCGATTGATTATTGTCAACAAGTTTCCAGTAGCTATTTGCCATAAATAAATTTTCTCATCGATGCCAGCTGCTAAGTAGGAACCATCGCGAGTGATTGCCAAAGCGCTCGATTTGCCTGGCAAGATGAACCGCATTCCTTGAACTGTTTGGTGTGAATTCAACGGCCAAATATGCAATACTGGTTTAGTTTTTTCTACAGCCGCTATGTAATCATTACCGATAAAAGACAAAGTTCTTGTTTCGGCCGTGCCACCACCTTTGTACGTCATCAAACTGCAGCCGGTGTGTGGATCCCAGACACAACAAGTCCACAAGGTGTTATTCGAATCACATGTCACTAAAACCTCGAGTAGCGAGGTCATTGTACTTCTATTCGCAGGAATCAAATTCTAAACAATTGTAATCTGCGGCCGTTTATGAAATAGGAGCCTGATCTGTCGGAATTAAAATCAAATCAAACAAAACAATTTTTTAAATTCTTTCCTTCCATCCATGTGGGGTGTTTGACTTGACTGACTTTGATTAATTTGATGGAAATCTTGACAGACAGAATGACATTAACACACAGCATTAACAGTTAAAATAAAATCTCAGAAATAAGTTTATATTAAGCACAGACATATAATAATAGTAAGCAGACTGAACATGTCATTTGAAATTGCATGGCAAAAACACACACTAAGATTATTATTCACACAACGACAGAATACAGGGTCGGATCTAAGATAATTAATTATATTCGGTACAGTGTAGCAAAACCAAAAATTTTGAGACGCTGAATCTTAAGCCTTGCGCGGTATGCGGACGGATCTGCATCAGCTTTTTACAATGGGAAATTCTATCCCTTTTGGGAAAAAATACTAGTCATTAAATAAATACAATTTTATTTTAAATTATTTAAAATCACGTGCAATGAAACATTGCAATGATGTTGATGGTTGCTGGCGTCCATTCACTGTCCTGGTACTCGTAGTACGTAAGAGATATACTCCCCATAACAGTTCTCTTTCTTGAGGTATTATTTTCTGGCATATTTTCCTTGTCCTGAAATAAAATTCACTGTCAGTATTTTTATTAAATGTGCATTTTAATCTTCAAGAAAGAATTCCTGAGATTTTTATAGAATAGGTACTAAATTCGTATATTTGCCTAGATTCGGCCCAGCCATAGTAAACAAAACTGGATCTGTCAAATGATCTATGCTATTTTCGAAATTGTTAAATTACTTGTAGTATTTCTTATGAAATGGTTATAATTAATACACTACTTTATAAAATAAATAATGATATTGCTGATAAATAGCATTCAAAAGTCTAATAATGGTTATTGTTTCAAAAATAACACGAAATTGTATATTATCATTGGGCACGTCAAAAAAACATGTATTGCTTACCGAAGGAACGATATTCCACGAATATTTTTTTATGAAACACTTCCACACATTGTACACGTTGCATTTTATCATTTCTATTGAGTTTAAAAGCACAAAACAGTAAAAAATAATTTTAAATATTTATGTCAACTGTGACAAGTAGAGATGGGCATTTACCCGATAAATTTCCGAGACTCGGAAATTTATCCATTTATACCCATTTTTTCCCAGGAATTTTTAATTTATACCGGGTAAAAATTAAAATCAATTAAAATGTTTGTAATTACGATATTTTATAATATATCGTTAAGATTTATTATAAAATAAAGTGTTTAAGCACATATTCAGTTTTTAAATTAAGTACTGTGTAAATAAAATTAAGTACTGTGTAAAGTTTCACGCAAAAACTACTGCACGGATTTGAATGAAACTTTTTTTGTTGTATAGTTATTAAGCCTGGGCAACATATAGGCTATAATTGATTTTGAAAACAGGAACACCTGATGAAGAACCTTAACAGAACAGCAAAAGTTTATCAATCTGACGAGCATTTTCTGTTGACGTATAGAAATCGAAGATCAGGATCATCTGATGAAGAATTCCAAGAGACCAGCTACACTATTACATATATTGAAATGGCGCCTTAGCAAAAGTCGTTCAACCTGATGAGCATTTTCGTCGTTGACGTATAAATAGACAGGAAACAGGATAGGACAAAGAGGGACTCGGGGTGGGAGTTGTGGTACACGGAAAATTGTAGATAACGAGCAGACGAAGATCGTTTATTGAATGAAGTATCACTTTTGATTAATTTTAACACCGCGACTGTAATACGAGTACCTAATATATTCCCGCGGGACACGGGATAACCAAATGGCTGAAATTTTGAGTACTGGAGTTTAGGTTACTACAGTTTGGAACACATAAAGATTTTTCATCTAAGCGAAACTCACGCGGGCGAAGCTGCGGGCAACAGCTAGAATCAGTAATAATGAAAAACTTAATTTGAAATTAAAATGCAGCAAACTTAGTTACTAACTCTCTCAAAAACACGTGTGCATAAAATTTTCTCGATAGAAAAATATTGCGAAGTTACCTCCAAATCCTAATCCTAACTAATATTATAAATGCGAAAGTGAGTTTGTTTGTTACCTCGTCTCGCTTTACTACTCAACCAATCTTCCTGTTTCACATACACATAGTTAGAAGTACTGAGAAGGACATAGGATACTTTTCATCCCAGGAAAAAGCACTGTGCCCGTGGGAAATTCACGCGGGCGAAGCCGCGTGCAAAAGTTAATCTATTAATACAATTGAAGATGTTTTGATTTTTTTGTTAATTCTACTTGAAACAGCCATATACTAAATATGCATCATTATTTTCAAAATATTATTTGAATACGATTTTAAACCTGTTGTTTTTGTTTTTTTAATATTTGAACCGAAAATAACTAGTTATTTGTCTTCCTTTTAATCAAAACATACCTAATATTTATACTTTATTTATTATTCTAACAGTATTAAAGTAAATAAGGATATTTTCCTTTCATTTTAATTTCTACCCGGCATAAATTAAAAATATCGGGTATAAATGGGTATAAATTAATTTTTACCAATTCTACCCATTCTTTCCCATTTTTACCTTCCCGAAATTTATCCAAGCGCCCATCTCTAGTGACAACACAACAAATATGACAGTTAAGGATCATTTCGCATGAAAAATCCGGCTTGGATGATAAATCTTTCAGTGTAGTGGTTCGTGTTGCAATACATTGCAATGCTAAGGAAGGAAAGGGACAGAGTTATGTGACAGTCCTTATCATGAACAGGATGCAAATATTGTCAAATATCATCAGTGTGTGTGTGAAATTTGTGTTCCTTCTGCTTATATTTAAAAAAAAATTTTACTTCTGTGATATTAAGTATATTATTGCGATTGATATTATTTACTTATCAATTTAAAATAAATATATGGGTACTGAAAATAATCTACTTAATTTAAACTTAATTCATTATTCGAGAAAATAGAATGCAGCCATCGAGATATTATGTACTAATGAATGCAGCTGAGCCCAGAAGAATGTCATTATGTCAGATGAGAGACAAGTGAGATGACAGTGACATATGACAGATTTAGATTGGAAGTGTCGTGTGTATTGTGCGGTGTATTTAATATTGTTTAGGTATTCCCTGGATACAGCATCATGTTCAAAAAGTAAGTAAAGTTTAATATATGCTTTAAAAAGAAATATAGAAATTTTGATTTTGTACTTTACGTATATATTTATACGTTTGTAGGTTATCTCAAAATGTCAAGTACGTCTTTGTTTATTGGTAAGTTTTGCCTGCCAAATGCAATGCAACTATTGGTTAAAATAATGACGTTTAGTTTCAGCCAATCAGCGAAACATAATTTGACAGGACAGAACAGAATATAATTTAGTCATTGTTGTAGAGATGTTCTATAATCGACTAAAATCGATTTATAATTTAAAATAATTTAACATATAATCAAGTTGAGATGTCAGTTGTTGTTTGTTATACATCATGATGTGAATGAAAAATGTTGTTATACAGTATAATGTTAGTGAAGAATGATGTTACACATAAAAAAACAGTATGTTGTAGGACTTTCAGGTATAACATCATAATAAACCACAACCCGACTTATTTGGTCAAATCAAACGTCCTGCGCTTCCCAATCTTCATATTACACACTATGAAAACACTTCTGCAGATAAATAAAAGCGAAAGGACAGACGTATTACATCTAAAACAAGCAAGCCTTTTTTCACACTAGCTTTTGCCCGCGGCTTCTCTGGCGTGAATTTCCTACGAGAACAGTGGTTTTTCCCTGATGAAAGGTAGCCAATGTCCTCAGTATTTCTAAATACGTGTACCTATGCGAAATTTCAGAAAGATTAATGCAGTAATAAAGCGTGAAGAGGTAACAAACAAACTCACTTCCGCATTTATAATTGACCGAGCGAGCGAGAGCTATAATTCAAGTTGGGGCGAAAACACATTGTTTGTATGTTTGTTCCGCGATAACTCTCGAACCATTGAATTAATTTTGATGATATTAAGAATACGTGTAGCAACTATCCATCGAATTTTTAAGTTCGTTGCGCAACAAAATTGGTTTTGCCGTTTTGAGATATACGCATTTTTATGAAAATAAATATAAATATTGCTGTATAACTTTTGAACCGTTATTCAGATTTGGATGATACTTCACAAATCGTGAGATAGTATCACTATTTTCTCATTTATATTGTATATATCAAAAAAATTTCACCATATTTAGAGATACATATTGAGTTGAAACACCAATCGTTTATTTTCGTATCAGTGACATCTAGTGTCATTTTTGTGGCAATAGTACCATTTAAAATAATAATCGCGAGGTCTACTTTCGCGGCGAACCACTAGTATTAGTTAGGATAGGATTATGATGCTCATACCTACTGTTTGTGATTGTGTGCGTAATTTATAAGCTAGTGTGTCATCATTATCTTTATGTGTGTCTAACAATGCATATAGCGTTAATAAGCGCGTTTTCCTTTCATCTAAAGTATCAGCCTTTTTACATAGAAATTAGCACTCGCATCGTCTCCTGTTGATTTAATGCTCTAAGAGTAAATCCTTCCTTTGTTTAGAATGTTTAGATGTATAAGAATAAGTCAGACTCTGTTTTAATATCAAATAACATATTCAAGTATTAAAAAGCTGTTGAGATATCTTTTGTTTATCTCTTTTTATCGGTACAAAGTGGTCTTTTAGTGGTACAAAGATTTTTTTTTAAATATGGTATTTTGTAATATGATTATATTACAAAATATATTTTTAAAAACAATCATTTTAAAAACATCGTTTGAAAAACATCTGTTTTAATAAACTCATCCTTTTAAAATATGATCATTTTACATATTATTTAACAAAATCATCAATTGGGAAAAAGGCATAAGACAAACAAGCCGCAGGCTTTTGGGGTTAGGGGTGTGTGATAGGGGTAAAGAGGGATTGTAGGAACTCCTTGGTGCTAGTTTCGCCTCGCGGAGAGGTCTTTTTTCCGATTTTAAAAACATCCATAAAACGGAACATTTACGAGTAGAACATGATTTTTTTGTGGTAAATTAATGGGCGATTTTCTGACAGCTAAATTAAGAAAAAAATTTTTATATGGACTCGTCTTTTACTAAGCGCCATCTATGAAGTCATCTGGAACTATTTTTTTTATTTGGGTCTCGGAAAATCCCCCTTGAGAAGGTAATCATTAAAATATATTCTTAAGATCATAAAGTAGAAGAGGTTCAGGGGCGTCGTGGTAGAATGTTCGCGATCCCATGACGCCCCCACCAACGGCAGGTGCGGAAACGCCGCAGGGGGTTTTAGTGGGTAGTCTGGGCCGACTAGCGGCCCGGGAGTCCCACACTCAGTGTGTAAATGCATTTCCCCCTGCGAAATCAAAAAAAAAAAAAAAAGGTTATTTACTATTACCTAATTAATTGACCGAGCGAGCGAAGCGAGCGAGGGCTATAATTCAAGTTGGGGCGAAAACAACATTGTTTGTATGTATGTATGTATGTAAGTATGTATGTATGTATGTATGTATGTATGTTTGTTCCGCGATAACTCTCGAACCGTTGAATTAATTTCGATGATATTAAGAATACATGTAGCAACTATCCATAGAATTTTTAAGTTCGTTGCGCAACAAAATCGGTTCAGCCGTTTTTGAGATATTTTAAAATAATAATCGCGAGGTCTAAGTTCGCGGCGAACAACTAGTAATAAACATTTTTAAAATGCATAGTTTTTTAAACGTTAGTTTTAGGTTTTATAATGCAAGTTGGGGCGAAAACACATGGTATGTATGTATGTATGTTTGTTTGTTCCGCGATAACTCTCGAAACGTTGAATTAATTTCGATGATATTAAGAATACGTGTAGCAATTCTCCATAGAATTTTTAAGTTCGTTGCGCAACAAAATCGGTTCAGCCGGCGAACCACTAGTTTATTCTTTAATAGCCATCAATGTACTAGTATTGGGCAAAGGCCTCTCTCTCCTACTTCCAAGACTCTCGATCTTAGGCTATATTGCGCCATCCTTTATCAAATTTGTTCAATTCGTCGCACCTGCGTCGCCTCCTGCCATGAGGAGGAATCCTGTCTTTCACTCGTTGGGCCCATTGGTCTGGAAACATTCTGATGACAGTCCCATTTTAACTTTGCTGCCTTTTCCGCTACGTCCATAATTTTTCAAACAAACATTAGTGAACCCTTTTTAGCACAGCGTTTAGTTTATAGTTCAACCTTTTCTTTATGCTTTAGTTTTTCCTCTGAGATGGGAATCTAAAAATACTAAGCTTAAAAAGTGGTTGGATTGGATATCAATTTATGACATATCGCAAGCAAATTAATTTATGTACCTACTTAAGAAAATAATGAATTATTATTATTATAGGACACACATTCAATTTAGTAAATCGATCGATTCTATTAGGATGGCATATTTCTGCTGTTCTTTCTACGCTCTATATTCGAGCAAAAGAGAGATGGAAGTATGTGCTAGAGCAGGATAATAATAAGCTGGCTGGCTGGCTGACGTAGGTAGTGAAAATGGACGGACCTTTGGTTTGTTCAGTCATTTTTTTTAAGTAGTCAGTCTGTGAAAAACAGTGAATGGCGGACGCACACGTTAACTTTGCAGCTGTTCTTAATTAATTGATTGTTCATTGTTCCGTAACAACTTCATTCTGCTGATCACTTTATAAGCTGTGCTGCAAATACAAATCATACTGTGATGTTGAAAGTACACGAAACAAAAGATCGCATGTGATTCTATTTTGTGACGTAACTGGATTCTTTGGAATAACTGTGTCGTGTCATATATAGTCGCGTTGACCGATTGACGGTCGATGCGACAGCTGGTCGTGGCAGCTAGTCGTGACTGCAGCAACCATGTGGGAAATCGATTCCGATTCCGTGAGCGCGTCTTCGGACGGGCTCCGCCGTCGTCAAGGATGGGACCCCGAGGCCGAGAGCCTCGCCTCTCAGATGGACGAGCTAGACGAAGTTCTTGCGGAAGAAGAGGAAGGTTGTCCTTTACCCTCCACGCCAGAGGATCAGCATCTTCTTGACGCTGAAATGGCTGAAGTTTTGAAGGCCGGTGTACTATCTGATGAAATAGACCTCGGAGCACTGGCACACAATGCTGCGGAGCAGGCTGAGGAATTCGTTCGCAAAGTCTGGGAGGCTTCATGGAATGTGTGTCACTTCAGACACCTGCCACGGTGGCTTCAAGATAATGACTACCTTCATAAAGGACATCGCCCTCCACTACCATCTTTCAGTGCCTGTTTCGCATCCATTTTCAGAATTCACACTGAAACCGGCAATATCTGGACCCATCTGCTGGGCTGTGTTGCTTTCATAGGAGTAGCTATATATTTCCTCACACGTCCTTCAATCGAAATTCAAATGCAGGAAAAAATGATTTTTGGAGTGTTTTTTGTTGGCGCAATTGTGTGTTTGGGCTTTTCGTTTGCATACCATACCCTTTACTGCCACTCGGAGATGGTTGGTAAATTGTTTTCTAAATTAGATTACTGTGGAATAGCACTCCTAATTATGGGGTCATTTGTTCCATGGTTGTATTATAGTTTCTACTGCCATTACAGACCGAAAATAATATACTTATCTGTAGTGGTTGTGTTAGGAATATTGTCAATCATAGTGTCTCTGTGGGACAGGTTTTCTGAGCCTCGACTGCGACCTCTGCGAGCGGGAGTGTTTATGGGTTTTGGTTTGTCAGGTATAGTGCCTGCTATTCACTACGGTATTACTGAAGGCTGGTTCAGCCAAGTCAGTAAGGCATCACTGGGATGGCTGATCCTCATGGGCCTTCTATACATATTAGGTGCTATGTTCTATGCTCTGAGAGTACCGGAGCGTTGGTTCCCTGGTAAATGTGACATCTGGTTCCAATCTCACCAGATTTTCCACGTCCTTGTGATTGTGGCTGCATTTGTACATTACCATGGCATCAGTGAACTGGCATCTTACAGAGTAACCGTTGGCGAATGCTCTATGCCCCCATCATCTATTGCATTCTAGCCCCTACCAATACCAAATGTGATAGTAGGCCATAGAAATTTAAGTAGATTACAAAACGGTTACACTTTGTATTTTATAACATGTAATTTTAACAAATTTTGTAAGATTTTTAATCATCAGGGCAACATTGTTTGTTATGGTATTACAGCCATGTTTAAAATTTGTTAACTGAGGTAATTTCTGTCTGATTGGGGTTCAATTCAAACATATACATATTTATTTATAGTTAAATAGTAGTTCTCCTATTAGGCCCTTTAAAATCTGTCATTCACTAACTTGTGCACTTTAGATTCACTTCAAAGTTCCTTTTTAGTTTTGTACTTAATTTTATTCTTTGTATACTTGCACTAAGTTCAGATAAGATCATAGATAAGGTAGACCAGGCCACATTTCATTGCTGTAATGATCTTCCACTTCTGTACAGTTCTTCCATTGTCATCTATCACACACAATTACACAGTTCTCATGTTGTGAAAAATCATAATTTGTTTTGAGACATTTATTTTATGCTTTCTCTTGAGCTATAGCATATTTTAATTATGGCTATATTAATTACAATATTTTCTTTGATTTATTTCAAATCTTATTTTCTGAAGGTATTTTTTAATGTTAGATGTAATTTTTAATTCTATAACTAATATTGTAGTGACGGGTTTTACGTATAGCTTTATTTTTGTTCAGGTATTTGATGAACATACATTCCATAACACTTGCAAAATATTCAAAAATAACATTCAGTGTTCATTACTTCAAACTGACCATTATTCAGATTTTTTTTCATTAGTGGTCTGCATAAATATAGAAATATGAATTAATTCAAAGTATATTCTAAATTGTAAGTGTTCATATGTGTAAAGATTTTATGAGACAGAAAAAGTAAAAAAAAATGTGATGTATATTAATACAAATTGAGTCTATAGTATTGAATAAAAATAAACATTTAATTTTGGATAAAGTTAATTTGAAGGGAAATTGAGGGAATAATTAAGAAGGGAAATAAATATAGTAAGTAACTCTCATAAAATATTGTAAAGACGATGTCTAATCATAAATTATAATAGTGATTGTAAAAAGTACATAAGTTTATTATATTGTTTAAGAACTGCTTTCTAAAGAAAATTGTAATAAAAAAAAACAGCATTATTATATGGCATATCATAAGTCAGGTTTGGACTGATGAAGAAAGACAATATAAAAATATTTAATTTCTTATATTAGTAAAATAGTCTCAATTTTATTTATTTACTTAGGCTTAGGGCCATTCACTGTTAAAATTATACATTTTTCTTTGAAATCTATCCAATCTCCAATTATATTTGGCACAAAATTCAATAAGTATAATTTTAACAACTGGCTACACCATGATTTATTCTTTAATTTAAATAGTTGTGTAATTAGATTTAAAATTATAATTGCAAAGTAAATTCCTTGCAATAAAGATGTTAAAAGCGCTTTCTTAGTTGTGATGATTTGTTGATTTCTTGTTTTTGGTGGGATACAAATATGATTATGCAATAAACTATATTAAAAACAAAATAAGGCTATTTATATTTTCTGTCCATATAAATACTCCATAGTCAGTAATGCATTGTTGGAAACTTTTGTGTTACACAAAATACAGAGTATAATACAACACGCAAGGCCGGATTTAGGGGGAGGTCATGACCCCCCACCCCTCCATAATATTAATTAGATAAATATTATGGATATTTATATTGTTTTTCGCTTCATTCGCGGAATCGATTAAGTACCAGTACCACATCACACCCTCGCTAAGTAACTCTTTATATCCGTTACGTCGCAAAATGTCCCTTTCGCAAAATGTCCCCTGGTCGCAAAATGGCCCTTTCGCAAATTGTCCCTTTCGCAAAATGGCCCTTACTCAAAATGTCCCTTTTGCAAAATGGCCCTTTCGCAGAATGTCCCTTTCGCAAAATGTCCCCTTCTTTCCAAAGTGACCCCACGATCCCCATAGCATTAATTTTTATTTTGTACTTATATAATATTCTTTCAAATAACAGCGAGTAATCTTTCATCACTTTTCCAATGTCTTATGTGATCTATGAAAAAAAAAACAAAGTAGGTATAAATTAAAGCAAATCACACTAATCATAAAACACTTAGTAATATGTGAAAGTTTGGATGTGAGTTTTATTTGTTACTCAATCACGTAAAATGTACTGGTTTAGTGGGTACATGGATAGAAAAATTTCGGGAATAGCACATAGGGCGACACACAAAGTAAAAAAAAATGCTATGGAGGTCGTAGGGTCACTTTGGAAAGAGGGACATTTTGCGAAAGGGCCATTTTGCGAAAGGGACATTCTGCGAAAGAGCCATTTTGCGAAAGGGACATTTTGAGAAAGGGCCAGTTTGCGAAAGGGCCATTTTGCGACCAGGGGACATTTTGCGAAAGGGATATTTTGCGACGTAACGCTTAAATCACCTATAGACTTCTGGGTTTTCCGAATATTAGAATCGCAATCACTTAATTCGAAGGATGCAGTGCAATTTCCACGAGACAAGTGAAGAAATGAATAATGAACCAATTTTTATGCCAATACCGCCTCGCTTGACACGAATTCCGTGTTGCAATTGCATTGCAACGTCCTAATTTTGTCCTTCAGAGACTTAGCACTGTTTTAAACTACTGTTTAGTTGCTCAATCGTTTTTTTTTCCCCTAAAAAGTTTCTTACGTCTTTCTCCCTCACGGTGTAGACAAAGCCAGGCCAGTTTATCTAATGGAATCAAGGAGGATACAACCAAATGGAATAGGTACTTTATTCAAAGTATTTGGTCGTATCGTATAGTATCCAAAACTAGATAACTATTAAAATAGTTATACTAGCTGCGCCCCGGGGCTCCGTGCCCGTGAGAATTTAGGCACAGATTATACATTATAATAGTTACTACAGGCACTACAGGGATAAAAAATTACCCTAGTGATCCAGGTTCTCCATTTCACCCGTGTACGAATTTTGTTTGTGTCTGTACAATATCTGCCTTATCAAGAATCTGCCGTAACAAGAATCTGCCCTAACTAGAATCTGTCCCAAACTTTTTGTCCTCCTGACTTTCTTTCTTCCTCCTGACTGAAAACTCCTGTCTTTGGCGTGATGGAGTAACAAACATTCATTCATCAGAGGTACTTCGCGTTCATAATATATTAGTAGGTATTTAAAATGTGACTTGACAGTGACCACACGTCACGGCGTGACCACATGAGTAGTTACACGCAAGAGATCGAATGAAGTAGTGCGCCTGTGGCGCCTATTGTAAAACTTGTTATGTAAATGCCGTGGTTGAAGTATTATTATTTGTTGCGAATTCAGGCCCTCACTCTACTCAACCCTCAGAGCATCAGTTCAAAGCAAATCGTTTGAGTCTAGAAAATAAAGGGTACTTTTCCATCCTGAAAAGTAGAAATGTTTCCGAAGAATCCCAACTACTTACCTAATATTATATGGAAAAGTGAGTTTGTTTATTTGTTACCTCTTTACGCTTTATATGTATACTAAACCAATCTTACAGAAATTTCATTTAGGTACCTACACATAGTTAGAAGGACATAGGGTACCTTTCCTTTACTAAAAGCTAGTCTACCTAATAAACGGAGCGAAGTCACGGATAAAATCTATTCAATAATTTGTTATACGAGCATTATTTGTTGTCACGAGTATTATTATGTAAACACTTTGGTCTTTAAAGCAATGTGACAAGGTCTAATATTGGATACATATCAATGCCTGTGACTGTACTTAATGATTATACTAAATTGTCTTCGCCAAAGCTATTTTCCATTATACCAAGTTATTTATAATTTTTCACTTCTTATGTGTGTCTCAGTTTATCATTTTGCTTATCGTCCGTTTTATCGGTTGGATTTGCGTCTGAATTTCCTATCATCATCTCGAGTTATTTCGAATTTCCTATACAATACATACATCCACCCACCATCTTAAAACCATTCATGCTTGGCCGTTTTCACGTGCGCGTAATATAGGATTAAATAGGCACTTGGCCTTATATAAATAAACTGAGTCTCGAGCCAATACGTCTACTGAAGTCGTCAAAGAAAAGTAATGTTTATTACAAAGGTGTAAGGGTCAAGACAGAGTTGTGAACTTGTGATGTCAACATGCACGTGCATTTCTAGTTTGACGTGTATTGCATTTGTGATGCATGCTTTGCGCAAACACCTAAGTTCACGTATAGGTAAGGTCTGACAGTAGTATAGTTTTCATAATAAAAATTATCACATAACAAATATGAATTGTTTACTTTACCTTGAAAAAAAATCGCATTATGCACCAGATTACGATAATCTCTTCATCCATAGATTGCGAATAAAAAAAAACACATTTACAAGACAATGTTTCTTTATTTGATTAGAATGCACGTGATTGAAGAATTAATTTTATTGTTTTGGATATTCTTAGATTGTGGTCGAATTAGGGCAAGTTTTGTATAAAAATAATTATCGTCGATAAATAAATTAATCTTATCTAAAACGCTTATGTTCTTAGCAATGTTCAAAGTCTTGGCTTGGCATTTCTAAAGCCTTTTAAACTGATAAATAAGAAAATTAAAGTGGTAATCTGTGAGAATTTCGGGATAAAGAGTACCTAACATATACGTGAATTCAAAATGATTGATGATTTCATGTATAGGTTGATTCTGATGAAAAATTATCATGAATTTGATAAACTTTTTGTATGGGATAGACTCTGTTTCGAAAATACAATCAGCTGTTCCATACTATTTTACAGATACCTACCTGTGAATTTGAATTCAACCGGGGCCGATTCCACTAATTACAAACGTAAATGTCGTATTTCAATTGTGTCTCAAGATCCAAGGAAATTGAAATAAAGTGACAAGATTTCTGTAATACTTCTATGTTTTATTACGATTTCTTTGGCCGTTCAGACCTTCAGACACAATTGAAGCACGATATCTACGTTTGTAATTTGTAGAATCAAGGGCATAGGATCCATATTTGAATGCTGCAGTTTTCAATGGAGTTTAAAAATAAGCAATTTTTATTAAGGTTTTTTGTAGGCGTTTTTGTAATAAGACTTACAGACATGACAGTGACCGATATCTATACTTACTACATTTTAAAAAAATGCACAAGTTTCAAAATCCAGGAAGAACATACGGATGGTGTTTTCTCCATATAAACGTATGGAGAAAATAAATAAATAAATAAAGCACCATCCGCATTTCGTTTTAGTAGACAGAAGGCAACAAAATTAACCTTTTCCTTGACCTGTCTTTCGTTCTTCTTTATTGAAATCTTTCAAAACTTATATGAATATCAGACTGCTTTTAAATCTGTTTTGTTTTGTTTTTGGTAACAAGGTACAATTTGTTTTATATTTTAGCCACCTTGCCTCCTCTTTTGGTACCAGCTGAAAATCAGCGCTTTCAGCGCAACCATGCTTAGCTGGTCGCCATTTCGACGAATTTAGTTTTTAGCTCTGTGGTTTTTAGTAAATATGGTAATTTACTGCAAAAGTTGTCGAATAATTTTTCTTTCTTCTTTCTTCAGACACTTATCTATAGGTTAACTGATTCTCTATGAGTGGGATAATTTAGAAACACATCTTCAGTTGATCAAAGATACCTTATTGATCTGTCATTACGTAGACGATTTCCTGCCTCGCTGACAATCTTAAATTCGTAACGTGGGTGTGGGAGGCGTATGTGTTATTTTGTTATCATAATATAATGCGATATGATATTTTGCCTTTGGCGTTAGTGTATTTTTTCTTTGCCTTTGGCCAACTTATCGCCACTCGCATGCGCAAATCAAGCTTGACTTGTTTTTAATTTCTCAAGGTTGGTAGCATTGATATTTGCAAGCCGTGTCGTCGTTTTAAATTATTTCCTTACAAAAACTTTTATGTGTTTCACACTTTCTTTTTATTCTTACGTAACGTATTGCCTAAATTTCACCGACCAAAACACAGAGGTTCGAAATTCGACGCTTAGGTATATTTATGTCTATATAATATCCGTATACATTGCATAACTATGTTTTTAGTTCGATTTTGGTTTTATCTAATTTTTATGAGTAGGATACCTTTGGGGAGGACGTCCAGCAGTGGACGTCTATCGGCTGAGAGAGAGAGAGGATACCTAATTCAAATGTATTTTTTACTTTTATGAACGTTGAGCCACTGAGCTTATTCAGGATACAATGGAACTTTAAGTACCTAATAATAAAAAAATGCATAAAAAACCAATCTAATACCTATAGGTAGAACAACAACTGGGCCTAAATTTTCCATGACTAAACGATGATGTACCTATAAAACTCCTGTCTACGCTAACCTTCTCTATCCTGGGCCATCGCAATCCAGTTCTTGCCAGCAACATTCTTTACATTGTAGACCCATTTAACTGCCGGATGAACTACGCTTCTTCTTCCATTTTCTAGAGTACCACTCGGATACAGCCTTACTCCACCTACCATCATTCCCTGTAGCCAGTTGATCCACCCAGTTTCATTATATGATATTCTGAAGCTGCCTAATGCTAATAGTCCCTGAGCAATGGGCATACAGACAAACATGTTTAAACTAGTGGGTTCGCAATTTTCCTGTGAAACTAAAACATAATAAGTAAATCAATACATTTACTGATATTATTTGTTTGTCGAAAAAATGATTTGCTGAGGTCAAAAATCGGTCATTATGTTCCATATCTTCCTGCTTCCGCTTCCTTATCAGTGCAATAAAAATGGAACCGAAGGACCATAGCAATATTTCTCGTTTTCCATCTCATCAAGGCAATTGGCCGTGAAAACAAATCAGGTAATTTGTGAAGCTCGCTCCGGCAATTATTTCTGTCTGTCTATTTTAGAACTAGACGGCTTATTAGCAGGAAGTCTTACGTCTCGTAACTGGATATAGCGGAACTTCGCTAAAACTATTTCTATTGTCTATTCCACTAGTAGTTTGTAGCTTTGAGACATAATATACTATGATTATATAATTCGTTTTTGACGCGAAAAGAGCCTTCTTTGAAGCCCAAGTTTCAATAAATAATTTTTGATTTTGATTTTACTCATGTGAAGCAATTAATATAATTAGAAATTTTATTAGACTAATCTGTGCCCCGTGGCTTTGCGTTCGTGGAAATTTCCAGATTCTAAATAGCCTACCTTCGCCATTCATTTTCAAAAAGGACCGGTGTCCAAGAAATTTGCGCGTTCAAACAAACTTTTCAGCTATTTTGTTGAAATACGTACAGTCTGATGCTCAGAGAGAAACTCTCACCGAATTCTAATCTCAGGGGAGTCAGGTTTTCCTGCATCGACTGTACCTTATAATAGGAGTTTTAGTGACTTACATAAGGTAGTTGATTTCAGGGAATTTCATCGGTGAAATTCCATGTCACTGGAAATGAAAAGACGCACCTTTATCTAGATTTCTGTAGAGTATATAACATTAATGCTTTCAGGGCCGTGGTAGCTATATCGCTTCTAAACAAACAGATCGACCACGACTACTGAATCGATCGATGGTGGTTCAAGGCCAACAGTAAGTCCATACCGCGGCGATATCAGCTAGGTAGGATATCATTATGGCGGGGTGCGTCATTTCTACCACCCACTTTATGAGCGTCTTGTTTATTCGTGTTTTTGACGATAAATAAAGTTATAAAAAACCCGACGTTCCTGCAGGATCGTTAGGTAGAACCGAGGGCTTGTTCAAGAATCATTCATTTATTTGATCGACCACCTATAGACCCCAGTTCCTTCTATAAGTACTCGTATACTAACTAAAACTATAGTAATTTTAGCTATGCCATGAACTCGGAATGAACGCCCCAAGTTATAACCGTCGCTTGCCAAAGAGTAACAAAATCCATTATAGACACTTCTTACATAATCATCGTAATGTAATAAACGTACTTCTTATTAATATACTAACCCGGAGTGAAATGTAGGGTACTTACATTATATTTCGATATATACTGAAGCCCTTTTATACCTAACCATTTTTTACAACAAATCCTAAATGATTTGAATGCCTCGGTGAGTTTCATAAATTCCCTTTTTTCCTGTGACCTACCCTTGGTTCTTCCTTGATGGTACAATGGTTTTACAAAGTTTTATTTGCTTTACGAATCTCAAATAGTGCCTTCGTTTATTACCCAATGTCCTCTGACCCAAATAAAAGCAAATGCAATGAAAATGTGGAACGGAAGGCAAACGTTTCGGCGTATTGTTGCGTTATCCAAGTTCTTGTTTGTTATCTTTAAATACGCATGAAATAAAGTTTCTGTTTTATTTGTTTGTTCGTTTGGACTAGACTCAGTAATTTTTGATACGGTTTGTTGTTTTGTTTAGATTATATCTTCCTTCCGAGAAATACTGTCCTGGAAGAGATTGCACTTGCGATAAGGCCGCCTATTGTACGCATTACTAATAGTATAATAAGTGTCAATGTATCCTTTACTTGTTTTGGGCAATAAAGTATTTTTACTTACTTACTTACTTACATTATATCTGTGAAGAAATGGTTGAAGCCTGAGGCTCTATCTTTTATTTTTCTTTTATCTGATACCATATCATTTTTGTCTTCATTGCGGTTTATCCTTCTTTACGTAATCTAATTTTACATAGGTATTCGACGATCTAACTCAGTGGTTCCCAAACTTATTTTGTCTACTGCCCACTTTGAGAATAAATATTTTTTTAGCGCCCCCATTTTTTCACCTTTTTAAAACCACTATAACTTCAAATTAAATTAATTAATTATTGTGACCTATATATGTATATTAACAGAGAATTCTAAACGAAACTTTTACTATAACCCGCAACTTGAAACCTGAGCGCAGTAGGTAACATACAACGGCGCTTAGGTCTCAAGTTAACTCTTACGGGCTCCACCTGCCAATAAGAATGATTATTGAAACGCAACTTTATAGTATTAAAACACAGTATCTTTTATTAACAAGCTAATTATTAAAAATAAATGACACGACTGACAACTCACATAGCCTATGTCACTCGGAAGAATGCAGGGAATCTAATAATACCTCTCACATCAAAATCTGTTCAGCCGGTCAGGACTAATGGTGGAATAAAGAAACTTACATACATACATACATGAACCCTGAAAACATAACACTCCTTTTTTGGTCAGTCGTGTAAAAATATAACTAAAATAATCAATCCTTATATAAAAACTAATGTGAAGGATGAATCTGATGCTGTTTAATAAGTTTGTTGATATCAGGTTCCAATTTACTCAAGAACAGTCGCAAGTCGCCACGTTCGGTAACGAGCAAACGATTTCTCTTTTTAGTAAGCAGTGTTGTCACAGCACTAAATCCACGTTCACACAAATATGACGATGGGAATGCTATCAAGAATCGTTGAACGATTGACCACAATCCAGGGTACAATTGCGGGATCGGTTTTTGTAGCCAAAATTCTGGGTAACCATTTTTGAACTTGATTTTTATTTCCTCGTTTGTTGTCAATTCTATAAGTTCTTCTTCCAGCTGAGGTGACATTGCTGTGTTGACATTTGAAAACGGATCCAACACCCAGTCTGGTATTTCCAAGTTCAAAATATCCTGGTATCGTTCGGTGAAGTCAATGTGGAGGTTTTCCAAATGTAGTAGGCAAACAATTCGTCGTTACTGCATGATACTGATAAATTTGGAAAATTGTGAAACTCACGTCTGCCCACATTCTTTTTGTGTAGAAGCAGTTTGGCTGCGAAAGCAGCAACGACGTTTTTTGTTTTAATTAAATTTAGTTTATCGCCTTGCAGTTGGAGATTCATGTCGTTGAACAATTTATACAGGTCTGTCATGTAAGCTATATCATTCTTTGATGTTATGAGCTTGTCGTGC
The DNA here is from genome assembly GCA_018467065.1 of Ephestia elutella. Classification (NCBI taxonomy): domain Eukaryota; kingdom Metazoa; phylum Arthropoda; class Insecta; order Lepidoptera; family Pyralidae; genus Ephestia; species Ephestia elutella. The sequence goes on from CM031577.1 coordinate 3,244,298, forward strand.
AATTCTGTATCTTTAGTTTCCAAGAACTCTATAACAGAGTCAAACAGGTTGTAAAATCGAGTCAGACAATTGCCTCTTGATAGCCAACGAACTTCAGTATGAAACAACAAACGGTTGAAATCCTCGTCATTAGTAACACAAAGCTGATGAAATAATCTATCATTCAAAGAGCTGTTGCGGATTTTATTGACTGCTTTGATAACATATTGCAGTGATTGAAATAGTTTTTCACTTAAGTTTCTAGCAACTAAATGTTGTCTATGAATAACGCAATGTACACCAAGGACATCTGGAATTTTATTTTTTAAGTACGCTATGAAGCCTTTATGGCACCCTGTCATAGCCGGAGCGCCATCTGTAGCAACTGAAATAATATTTTTCAAAGGAATCTCTTTCTCATCGCAAAACTTTTCCAATGTATTGAATATGGTTTCCCCTTTTGTATCGGTCTCTAAATTTCTAGCAAATAATAGTTCTTCACATATTTTCTCATCTTTAATAAACCTCACGTAAGACAACAACAATGCTTCATTAGTTGGTAAAGTGGACTCATCGAGCTGAATTGATAATTGACTTGTCCTCAGGTGATCGCACAATGATTCTTCAATGTTTTCAGCCATTTCATCAATTCGTCTTTGCACAGAATTATTACTCAAAGGAATTTTTCGGATAATATCTGCGGCCGGTTTATGAAGCACAGTAGTTATTACTTCATTTATTGCTGGCAATATTAACTCTTCTCCGATGTTATGTGGTTTGCCTTTTTGAGCAATTAACAAAGAGATATTGTACGAAGCTCGAAGTCCGTCGTCATCTTGCTTAGCAGCCGCCGAAAATAGTTTTGCTACACTTGGCTGAGTATTATGCTTCTTCTCTAGGTCTTGAAAATATGCTACATTCTTGTCTATCTTATCTGGATGCATTTTATTCAAATGATCTTGCAGCCTTGAAGGCTTCATTGCTTCATTCGAAAATGTTTTTAGACATAGAAGACACAAAGGCGACGATGGGTTTGTGGGATTTTCAATAAATCCGAATTTAATATATTCCGCACAGTATTGCCGTCTCTTCTTTTTTACTTCCGACATTGTTTTGCTTTGAGAAATACGTTCAACTTCGCGAGTAGTGTAGAGGAGGCGTAAGTACTGCTTATCTATTGCGCGCGAAACCACAAATGAAAATAAAATAAATATTACATTGTTTATATAGGAATGCTTAAGCAGCACGCACCGACAGGAATAAAACAAACATGCATAAACTCGTTTATCTCATTCGACGCTCAATCGTACTCAACAAGTCCGAACAAGTATTCAATGAACCAGCAAACTGACACAGGAATGCACAATTCGGGTTATTTAACAAAAACTTGTTAAAACATGATAGATATCTACGAGTACTAATAACTATTAAAATGCGAAAGTGTGTCTGTTGCCTTTTTATTTGTTTGTTTGTGTCTACTTTCATTACGAAACGGAGCGACCCATTGACATGATTTTAATTTTTTCTATATTCAATAAAATAGGACAGATATATGAACTACGCGGAGAGAAATATAGAACCGAGTTTGAGCAATCTTTTAATTCATATTAGTTGATGTTCACAAGTTGTTGTTGAGAGTCGAGAGCTCTTGCAGTCGTTGTTTAAGAGGCCTCCTAGCTAAATAAAGCTCCTAGCAAAAAAAAAAAACATTTTCTTTCTGGGTCTCTTACCGCCCCCCTTGAGACCTGCAGCGCCCACAAGGGGGCGTTATCGCCCACTTTGGGAACCTCTGATCTAACTAGATAGATTAATCTAGCCTAACGTTAGCTTTCTCAACACAACAATCGAAAATGTTAACGTCAAGATTAGGAAACACAGTTAGGAAATTGCTTGCTGTAATGTGTTACTATGATGCACGAATGTGTTAATTCGTGCATCATAGTGAACAATATTTATTCAATTAAAGTCAACAAGTAACTTCACTTTTTAATTTTAAGGCCTTATGGCGCGTCATTTTAATCGTTTAGTCTGGGAGGCTTTTAAAAACAAAAACAAGGCTTGACGTAACGTGCAACGTTAATTAATGCAGGTCCAATGGGCCTTACGTCAGTCGTTTTCTTTTTTTCGGCTTTACACAACACAATACCTACGTAGATACTGGCTGAAGATTTTTAATATTAGTGGAAAACTTATACCTATGCACTTTACCATGTATATACTTACTGGAAGTAGGTACACATTTTTGTGGAAAACTGAAAAAACTAAGTAGGTACTTACTACAAACTAGTTTTCATTCTTTGTACTAATGTTTACACAGAGTTTTAGGTTTTTATGTAAATTGCCATTCTTGGAGAAAATGCTGCATTGTGGCTGTGGAGGCACGCGGCGTCTATATTTGCGCATTGGAATATGCAATAAACTTTGAAAAACCATTTTACCCGGTAGGAGTGAAAACTTGATAGATAAATCGTTTATTTATTTGATAAATCGTTTATTTGATGCTACAAACACACACATACAAAGATAAGTAGTACACTAGACATTTAAAACAAGAAAAGAAAAATAAAAAGAAAACATGGATAGGTTGCCACAGTCAATAAATGTGTGTGTTGCAGCAAAACAAAAAGGCCATAGCTCAGTGGAACTTCATCAAGACCTTATTTACTCGACTGGAGCCGACTTACTTTATATGAATGACGGTTACATAGCTGAGCATTTCTCCTCAGTCTAATTCAATACGTATAAAATAAAGTTCTAAAGTTTTCATTTCAAAAACCCTACTTTTGTTAGGTACCATCTTTTATCTATATGTATGTATAGAAAAGGTGTGCCTTTATCTTTACTGGTTGCCTGAAAGAGGTGAAAGATTGAAGAGACTAGATTAGATAGGGCTACCATCAGCTAAATGACGGACCCAGTAGAAAAACTTCAAACAACCCGGACGGACATATGTGTGAAATATAGATTATCCCCGATATAGATTTTCTCAAAAAAAATTTACTCCTTTTAATAACTGATTGGGCTGACGTTTTGAAAGATATGGACACTTTTTTAAAACTAGGACAAAATCGGATGGATGGCACGGCAGCTCTCTCTAGACTAAATACTACTAGATAGATACTGTAACACTACATATTTCTAAAACAAGCGTAGACCGGCCTCCAGCTGCCAACGCTTTTGGCACCGTTAACCTACCAATCACTCTTTTATCAGGTCCATTCAACCTATTCTAACAAACGAATTAATTAACTCCAACGCTGTTTTTGTAGGAGCCTCCTTCATTTTCAATAGTGTTTATACAGCAATGAAACTCGTGCAAAGCGATGATACTGTAGAGATTATAAAGTTAGTTCTGCACGTGAATTGGAGCTCACGTGTTTAGAAATGACATTGGATTGAATAACGACGCGACACGCCGACGCACAGCACAGTGTATTATCAGCTTGGCCTGGTATAGGTACCTACCTACTTACTTTTTGTAATAAGTAAGCGTTTATGGTTGATATTTTATTAGCATTTACCACGCTAGTCGATAAAACTTACATTTTCTGGGCTTACCTTTTTGATTAGTCTCTAGATATTTACTTAAATCTTTAATAGGTACCTACCTACCTCTCTTTAGTCGTATTTCCTCATCACTGAGGGTCATTATATGGAATGAAACGCACACAACGATTCTCTTGGCAATTTTAATGGAGTGGTTTGCCATTGCCTTCTCCATTTTACACACTAGCTGATAATCATCAACCAGAGTGCAGGTTTCCTCACGATGTTTTCCTTCACCGGAAGCAAGTGGTGGTCGATGAAAACTACCATGAGTCAAGATTGGTATACAAACTCATGTAGCCCGGGCAGGATTCGAACCTGGGATTTTGCATCCACAGGCGGCCCTACCACTCGGCCCGCTTTAAATTATACCTACCTATATTAGTAGAGTTTTATCTTATCATATTAGTATAGATTACAGTACCAAATTAATTCGTCTCTACTTACTTGCAAGTTCTACATTGAAAGTTAATTCGTCACACCTGGCCCTTGATTCTACAAATTAAAAACGTTCTATATCGTGCTTCAGCTATGTCTCAAAAGCCAAATAAATCGTAATAAAACATAGAAGTCGAGATCTTGTCACTTTAGTTCAATCTCTTTGGCTCTTAAAGATACAGTTGAGATACTGAGTGATTTTCCGAGACCCAAATTAAAAAAAATAATTTCAGATGAATTCATAGGTGGCGCTTAGTAAAAGGCGAGACCATTCAAAAAGCAAAAATGCACGGGATTGGCATTTAAAATAAATAAAACCTAATAAAAAAACACCTAAAAAGTATTAATATTGTGATTTGTGCAACTGTCAAACTGTTATGTGATTTTTTTCTGCCTCTGGCTGACAATAAAAAGCGCACAATATAGGTACTGCCATTATTACGACTCGGCTTTCAATAAAACGTCATCTGTTGAGACTTTTTATACTGATTTTTTTTTTCTTAATTTAGCTGTCAGAAAAATCGCTCATTGAGACTCGACATCTACGTTTGTAATTAGTAGAATCGGCCCCCAGATCTTTTCATTCTTTTGGTGACGAATCTACAGAGCACCGAATGATTTTTTTTCATGTTAACTGTGTTATGTATTATACATACACTATGATGTATTATTACATGTCATTGACTTATGCACTGTGGAATCTTCTATCACTTTAATTGCTTATGTACGTTTGAGTTTTGACCTATGCCACCGTACGTAGCACACACGCACAGAACAGCTGATTGTGAGCTATCATAATAATAAAATTGAGTTGACTGGGGTCCAGGGGTCAACCTTCATCCAATGCAGATGAAAACATGTGTATGAGTTCGACACTCAAACTCTTATTTTCACCAAAATATAACTAGGTAAGTACTTTTGAAAGAAATTATTGTTCATAGAATTAAACCACTGTGCGTCGCGGAAATCTGTGTCCCTCTAATATTTTTTTTTAGGTGTACATACTGTTTTGATAAATAGCAGAAAACTAAACTAAAACGCTTATAAAATAACATAAGCTTAATCAAAACTTTTAACGAGGACAGTGACTTGATTGCGTCATAGAACGCTCTGTAGAAAATCTGGTTTCCGAGATGTACCTACCTCTTTACCTACCCATATTGAATTGCGCTTGAGAAAATGGCGATAGAAATCAGATGCCAACCCAAACATGGATACAGTGCTCAGCAGAATTAATGGATCTTTGGTCGTTTCACACCCCAAGCGATTTTTGAATGGACTCTTTCTAACCACTGCGGTGCGAAAGAACACATTCGAAAAGGACTCTTGGCGATTCGCACCGCGGTTCGAATCGCTATAGGTGTGATACGACCAAAGACCCAGCAGATTTATTCAATTTTATCCTTAAAAATGTAGGTACCTACCTACTTAAATTATTTTTATTCGTATTATAAATCGTCCCACCGGTTATACTAACTAACAATAGAAATGCGAATATTTGAAGGTTTGCATCTAGGTAGAGATAGACGTAAATCTTTGGTCCAGTAGACTTATACGAAAATCTACTGGACAGATTTCGTCAATGAAAGTTACACGGACGGATTGAGTTAAACCGAGTGAAATTTCTATTCCACTCGGTCTGCATCCACCTACCTACTTGTCTCGAAATTCCAACTAAGGAGGAGGGCATGAAATATCAAATCGTTTCTCCCCCATACCATGTTTTTGATACCCTGATCATTGTTTCTTTTAAAGAACACAAGAGCATAAGAAATAACATTAGACTAAACAATGCAAGTTTTATTTTGCGTAAACCAGCGATGCGAAAATCGCGTGTAGTTAATTTATGTATGCTATGTTATTTATGTAGTTTGCTGGATGTGTCTGACGAGCTGTTTCTATTCCACTCTCAGTTTGCAATAATAATACCTACTGAAGTTTCACGAAAATTGCGTTGGAATCTTTGTCACAACATACATAGCTCGGAGCTCTGTGGCACTTTGACTACTCATGTGTCTGTGGCGTAAGGTATTGCATTGCACAGTGGTTTGCGCACTCGTGACATGACGAGCATAGCTGTAATTGTTGATGTGCCGTACCCGAAATTTTCAAATAAACAGCGGAAAGTTTCTTGGAAATATTCTCGAGAACGGAAAATTTTCCTAAAACCGAAGAAATTTTTGAGAATTTTCAGAAACTTTCTAGGGAAGTTTTCAGGAACATGTTTCTCGGCGGCACATCGCTAGGTGTATATATAATATCTACTCCATCAAGTGCCAGGTTATTTTTAGTAACTTTAGCGTTTTTTTAAGTTTTGACTTTGGCGATTTTACTGTGTAAAATGATCCTGAAAATGTACAGGAACGATGCGTGCGAAAAGGGGGTAAGGTGAAGGGTGGATGAATGACGTCATATAATGCCGCCGCTGTGATGTCATCGCGTCGCCCCTTCCACTTTCTCATTGAGCGCGCAGTTCTTAGTTCTTGCATCTATATTTTTACGTTTGTTTGATTCGCCTCCCGGTTAACCTTCGATGGTTAGACTTCAAAAAGCTTAGTACCATACGAGACAATGAGTATTTGATCATAATAATGTACTGGCTGACTCTGATAGACGTTGTTTTGTGTAGCTTGATAGGTTGCTGAAGTTTTTCATTTTGCCTGAATAAATTTTATATTTTTTTCATTCCGTAAGAACCTTCTGCAAAGTAAATGCTTATTAGAAAACTAAAAAAAAGAGGGGGTACCTGGGGGTCTATTCTACTAATTACAAACGTAGATGTCGTGTCTCAATTGTGTCTCAACAGCCAAGAAACTTAACTAAAGCGACAAGGTCTCTGTAAGACTTCTATGTTTTATTACAATTTCTTTGGATTTTGAGACACAACTGAGGCACGATATAGTACGTTTGTAATTACTCTCTTTTTCTTTCTTAGGAAAATTTTTGAATCAAACCTTGTTCCAACCAAAAAATTATCACATCTATGATGATATTTTTATCAGTAGCCTGCTAATTTAATGAAGCATAGTAAAAATTACTACCTAGGTATAAGAATTTAATCTTTTTCATTTTACAATACCCATCTAAAATTGACATAGCTACACAGTGGTGTTAATTTGTAACTACTATTTATGTCCACAAAGAAGTTGACGTATTGACGTACTAATTATAAAACGCAGACACGCTAATAAATAGAACTGTAGGTACTGCCAAAACACGTGCCATCACATCACTCATTATAAATTACAGACCCAGGAGAATAATTTCAAAAACTCCGTATATTTGTGTGAAATTAAGAAAAAACAAAATTCGAAAAAAAAATTTGATTTACTCTTTCGAAAAAAATTATCTACTCAAACAACTAATAACAATAAACTCCAAAAAAAAAAAGTTGCGTGGTGGATTCGGATTATCCCGGACATATTTTTTGCAAGCGGACGCATAGTGACTTACCGTAACTTTTAGTGGGTCAGTTCTCTGCCCTAGTTGTCTGTATGTAGTTACTTTACGCTTTCTAAGGCCTGGGGTCGATGGCCAGCCGTCACGAAAGCTGTAAAACTGTTCAATAAAGTATAACATACTGTAAAAATTTTGCAATCTAATTTAAAGTAAAAGAAGAAGTACTTACAATATTTATAGTAAGTACTTACCAGGTATTTATAAAGCAGAGGTGGAATGGAAACGTTGGTCAGGGTCGACCTCGGAGAACGCACTTCGACCAGATTGCGGACCTCCTTAAAAGGGGAGATATTAGGAGCACCCATAACCGGCGAGCATGTATGAAGAGAGTGATGAGTGTAGAGGAAGCGAGAGAAATCCTGTAATATATGCAAGTGGAAATCGCTAGTCTCTGCCTACTTCCACGGGAAAAAGGCGTGATAATATGTATGTACCGACCAGGCCCTTGATTCTACAAATAACAAACGTAGATGTCGTGCCTCAGTTGTGTCTCAAACGCCAAAGAAATCGTAATAAAACATAGAAGTCTTACAGAGATCTTGTCACTTAATTTTAATTTCTTTGGCTCTCGAGACATGACATCTACGTTTGTTATTAGTAGAATTGGCCCCCTGGTCAGTGCCGGATTGAATTTTGCTAAATAAGTTTTTCATATCTCCATCCTTGTCACTTGCAGGTTCGATGAGAAGGAGAGCATCTCCGGCGTGCAGCAGCTGAAGTCGTCGGTGCAGAAGGGCATCCGGGCGCGGCTGCTGGAGCTGTACCCTCACCTGGAGAACTACATAGACCAGGTCCTGCCCAAGAAAGATACCTTTAGGATTGTTAAATGGTATGTGGTATTTTTCGTACTGAGGATTATTGGGGACTTTTCACAATTTATATAAAATGGTATTCTTAACATTCTATCAATTTTCAGCTTTATAGGAGTTATAGTAAGCATCAATGTCTAATTTTACCGGGCTAAAAACCTCGTCCAAATAATGGAATCAATTAGAAGCCAGTTGTACGCTAATTTTGTTCGCTATTCAAACAATAGTGAAGGAAAATTATGAGATTCTTATGAAAATTCCAACACCATTTTATTTAATGCCTATTGATTGTTTCCCATTCAGTCCACAGAAATATATAATGTATTCTCTTTTCGACTAAAAGATCTATAGGTGTAAGAGGAAGGAAAATATATGAATTAGGTATAGGTACTTAGGTAAGTTATTTGCATACATACATAGAATCACGTCTTTATCCCTTACGGGGTAGACAGAGCCAAGAGTCGAGAGACTCGAAGGCCACGCTTAGCTGAATAGTGGGCTCTCAGATGGAATGGAGTTATTTGCAATGAAAAGTAATACAATAAATGGTTTTTGTAAATGAGGTACCTATATTTAAAAAAAAATGCCTTTATCTGTACGTAATGTGTCTGGTGTAAATTAAGAATTCGCTCGCGTAATGAGTATAAATTATTCAGTAACGTTTCTGTAATAGTTTCAGACATGTTGCGGTTGCTGTGACCTCATTTACTCAGCATTTGATCATTTTGACGTATCAAATTATGCTGACTCATCATAATTTGATACGTCAAATTGATCAAATTTCGGCATTATTTTTAAAAGTAGCTGTGTGTAATTTTTCAATTGGTCCAAAGCTAGTAAAGATTTTATATTAGTTTCCATGACTAAATATGTCGCCAGTCCAGACTAGAACAGATCCCGTCTCCGTCTATTGATTCTGCTCTGATTGACCTGCTCTTCTTCTTTCTCGCTTTTATCTCAATTTATTTGGGGTCAGCTCTCTAAGTAAATTTGCGCCAAGCCAATTTGGTTGTAGGTTGTCACATTATATCTGTACTTGAAGTAACTTAATCTGCTCTTAGTCCGGTCATTCTATGTTTTCAGAAAAACTAATTCATAAAGTTTTGAAACTTGTGTGACATATACCTTCGGTTGTGGTGTTCAACGCTCACTACCCTCCCTGCCCTCCCCTGACGCTACTCCCCCTTTACTCTGAAATGTGTCCCCTTTACCGGTTTTTTCACTTTTTCTCGAAAAACTTTATAGATACGAAAAAAGGTGTCAAAGGCAACGATGATCCTTATTAAATTCTTAATAAAATATGTCCTATGTCTTATTTTGATAGACTTGACGGTTTACCAGCTAAAAGTTGTGTTTGGGGCACATGTTACGAAAATGTACCTAAAAAGAGGGGTATTGTTGCAGTTTTACTATTATATCTCGAAAAAGACCCAGAATTTCGGAAATATAGTGCTATTAAAAGTTTTAGAGCATTAAATTCTGCGTTTAATGGAACTAAATACATATATTTTGGACCACTCGGTCCAATACTAGTGCTCAACGAAATTGCACAAATCCCACAGATATTGTAAATGTGAAAATTTAGATGTATGTTTGATACTCAACTACGCAAAATCTACTGGACGGATTTCGATAAAATTTGGTACACGGATAGAAAAATACCGGGAATAGTACATAGGGTACTTTTTATCCCGAAATTCCTACGGGAGTAGGGCCCCGAGGCGCAGCTAATAAAGCATTTTTCATAGGTATGGAAAACTTGCTACGCCCCGGGGTTCCGCTCAGTTGGGAATTTCGGGATAAAATTATCTTATGTGATTTTTTAAGTCTTTCTCTATTTGTGTACTAAACTTCATCGAGATCCGTCCAGTATACTTCGTGTGATCGAGTGACAAAAATGTCAAGTTTGTATGGAAATTTTATCATTTATGATAATATATACTAGATGCGCTCCGAGGCTTCGCTCCTGTGAGAATTTCAGAAAAAAAGTAGATTTTGTGCATTTTTAGGTTTAACTCTACTCGTCTACTAATTTTCGTCGAAATATGCTCGGTAGATTTTGTGTAATTGAGTAACAAACATACATATTTTTACGTTTGGATGTCTCGGATGTATGTTTGTTATTCAATTACACAAAATCTACCGGGCATATTTCAACAAAAAATTGTACACAAGTAGAGTTAAACCTAAAAATGCATATAATCTACTTTTTTTGTGAAATTCTCACAGGAGCGAAGCCTCGGGGCGCATCTAGTATATTATCATAAATGATGAAGTTCCCATACAAACTTGAAATTTTTGTCACTCAATCACACGAAGTCTACTGGACGGATCTCGACGAAGTTTAGTACACAAATAGAGAAAGACTTGAAAAATCACATAAGATAATTTTTATCCCAAAATTCCCAACTGAGCGGAGCCCCGAGGCGTAGCAAGTTTTCCATACCTATGAAAAATGCTATATTAGCTGCGCCTCGGGGCCCTACTCCTGTAGGAATTTTGGGATAATGAGTACCCTATGCACTATACCCAGTATTTTTCTAGCAGTATATGAAATTTCATTGAAATCCGTCTAGTAGATTTTGCGTAGTTGAGGATCAAACATACATCAAAACTTTCGCATTTAAAATATCTGTGGGATTTGTGCAATTTCGATGAGCACTAGTATATAGGACAGAGTGGTCCAAAATATATGTATTTAGTCCCATTAAACGCAGAATTTAATGCTCTAAAACTTTTAATAGCACTATATTTCCGAAATTCTGGGTCTTTTTCGAGATATAATAGTAAAACTGCAACAATATCCCTCTTTTTAGGTACATTTTCACAACATGTGCCCCAAACACAACTTTTAGCTCGTAGACCATCAAGTCTATCAAAATAAGACATAGGACATATTTTATTAAGAATTTAATAAGGATCATCTTTGCCTTTGACACCTTTTTCGTTTCTATCATAGTTTTCGAGAAAAAGTGAAAAAACCGGTAAAGGGGACACATTTCAGAGTAAAGGGGGGTGTAGCGTCAGGGGGAGGGCAGGGGAGGGTAGTGAGCGTTGAACACCACAACCGAAGGTATATGTCACACAAGTTTCAACACTTTATGAATTAGTTTTTCTTCCCCATACATTGATTACATAGAATGACCGGACTATCTGACTGACATACGGGTTACAGTACAGTCCGCGAGGCCTAAGCTGAGCTTTGCATTTGTGTGTGCACACAGTTAGTGTAAAAAGGCAGTGTTTGTACAACATTTTGACAACCAGCGTGATGTGTGAGATGTCACTTGTTCTGCGCAATCTGCTGCGCACTTACTATTTGGAATCACTTACACAAATGCAAACCTCAGCTTAGGCCTCGCGGACTGTACCTACCCGTATGTCAGTCAGAGCAGATTAAGTTAATAAGTACCTAAGTACCTATTTGTATACTCGGAGCCAAAATTTTTGAACGCAGGAACCTGAAATTAAAGTGTTGCAAACAGGTTTTTATGTTGTGAGCACTAAAAAGTAGTCCTTATGACTGCAATGTGACGTCATCGCTTGTCCACCATCTCAATGTCTGACTTCCAATTCCAGCCACGACCACATCGAGATCATGGTGAACAGCGCCGGTGAGCTGCTCTTCTTCAGGCACCGCGAAGGACCCTGGATGCCCACGCTTAGGCTGCTGCATAAGTGTAAGTTTCAAGGAATCTATACTAAGCAATAAAATATAGAAAATAGAAAACTAGCATATGTCTGCGGCTTCACCCGCGCGAATTTCATAATCATAATCATTTATTTGCATGAAATAGAGTCAATGTAAAGTACACAGAGTGTATATATAAGTAGCAAGCCTATTTAGCCATTACAAATAGCGTGCAAATTTTACATAATATTTTTAATATAGTAGCAAGCAGTTCCTCTATATCATGCAATGCAATACATCTATATCTATACTAATATTATAAATGCGAAAGTTTGGATGTGAGTTTGTGAGGATGTTTGTTACTCAATCACGCAAAATCTACTGGACGGATTTCGATGAAATTTGGTACAGAGGTAGATAATGACCTGGAATAGCACATATGCTACTTTTTATCCCGGGAAAAAGCACTGTTCCCGTGGGAAATTCACGCGGGCGAAGCCGCGGGCATCAGCTAGTAACAAAATAAAATTATTAGGTAGGCCTCAATAATAGTTCACATTTGACAAAATAAAACAGCAAGTGTCGTTTTCCGCGGGAACAGTGTTTTTTCCCGGGATGAAAGATACTCTATATCCTTCTCAGTACTTCTAACTTTAGGCGGGGCATTTAATTTTTTTTTACCGACAAATTCCTACAACCATGATTCTTATACTTAACATTATTTTGATGTTTTTAGACATCCTTATATAAAAAAAAAGAATTTTAATGATCCGATATGAAATGGGAGGGGTAAATAAACTATACTGAATTGCTCGTAAACAAAAAAGTTTACAATAGAGATTACTGTTCACAATTAATTAATAAGACTTCATTTACCTGTAAATAAAAGTTGGCCGGTTTATAATAAGGCTTTCTAGTCATAAAATGTATTTTTAACGTTATAAATGTCAATATGGTTTTTATTTAATTACAGGAAATCGGGTTCATAAACATGAGTCGTTTTTTAAAATTAAGATTGAATAATTCACATTACGTACGAATATACAATTTTCTCGACTGTAGAATTAAAAAAAAAAATTAAAAGTTAATAAAAAAACTGTTGTAGTCACCCTTATAAAAATTGAGGATATGGTTCATTACAATCGTAGTGATCGTATACGATTAATATATAAAAGTCACCATTGCTGGATTTTTTGTTTTTGTACAGGATGTTATTAAAGTATAAAAATTACAACTTATTAAAAAATCCATTTCGGATTGTTATTTATTGGTGATTTTTTAAATCAAGCTTTTATTATTCGTAAGGAAACAAGTAACAAAAAATCACCCTGGTAGGATTTTTTGTTTGAGAGTTATAACAATATGAGTCTTATAATAGCGTTTAAAAAAAAACGGCGGTGGTGATTTTTTTTTACACTTAAATTTGCAGTTGTAATATCATAATCTATGTAGTTTATAAAAAACACCATCGTAGGATTTAATGTGACCACCTCCATACAACTGAAAATTCACAGCCCCGACTACTTTGTGTATGTGACATTTCAGGAAGATTGGTTCAGTAGATAAATCGTGAAGAGGTAACAAACTCACTTTCGTATTTATAATATTAGTTAGGCTTAGGATACCCAGTCTGAGATACAGATACAATTACGTCTTTATCCCTTACGGGGTAAACTCAGCCAAGAGTCTTAAGACTCGAAAGCCATGCTTAGCTATATAGTTGGCTTTTGGCACAGAAGTATACTTTTGGTGAAATGGGAGATTCTGATATAGGTATTTCTCTGAATTTTATCTTTAAATGCTCTGAGTATATCTATTAAAACAATAGCAAATTGTTATAATAAAACGGCTATAGTCGAGCACATCGGGAGCCTCATTTGATTAGCCTGATAAGTGGTAGGGAGCGGCGGCACAGTAACTAAATTACTGCGCTATATTAGAGCCATTTAGCTAGTTGGCAATGGCAACACTTATTATATTCACCTTGAAATAAAAACAATAACATTGATACAATATAGGTACACAAGTAATTGGAATTCTCTTGGAAATCCTTACAAAATAAAGTCCCCTGCCGCGTTGTCTGTTCGCTATAATACTCAAAATTACTGAACGGATTTTTATACGGTTTTCACCAATGGACGGGGTGGGTCCTAAAGAAGGTTCTGCTGTATAATTTACGCGGGCGAAGCCGCGGGCAAAAGCTAGTATTAACTATAATATTTTAATGATATCAGGTAATTTGATTTGCGTTGTACGCTTCTGCGCTGAATTTTTTATCGAGGGTATTAATTACATTAATTATTAAGTGATTGATAAGGTTGTTTTTTTTTATTTACAGAGCAACGCAATGCCAAACATTACATGCATCTTTTGTTAATAAAAACAGTTTTTTACTCCCCCTATAAAAACTATTGCCCTGGATTAATAATCGTATAAACGTCACTCGTAATTTACCAATCTGATTAGATTAGTATCGATAAAATCGGGGGCGGACAGTAAAACGAGCAACGAACCCGATGAAATAAACGAATTGGGGCCGTATTTATTACAGATGCAATACAAATCCCTTTTGGGGTTAAACAAATTTGAACTCACCACTTAATTGATTAAACAAATCCTTGTAGGTACATTGTATAGCTGGTTTTGATGTAGACTGGTTGGATAATAGCTTTTGTCAGTCTTGGCTTGGCATGGACCCTAGAACGGGGCCTTGTAGGCCCAGGGTCCCTAGGCGGAAATCTGGGGCTGTTTATAGTGTGCGGTGACCCCGTAGTTGAAGTCGAGATATTATAGTGTGTGACACCCCTGATGTTGTAGGCACCAAAATGTTGCATACATCGCTTTTCTTCATGTGGGCCGCATGTTGAGGGCCGATTCAGCTAATTGGATTTAAATATCGTAGATATCGTGTCTGAATTGTGTCTGTAAAATCAAACAGATAGTACTAAATCGACAAGATCTTATATGATCTCTCTCTATCCTTTAGTACAGTACAATCTCTTTGGCTTTTGAGACACAATTGAGGCATGATACACGCAAGTTTGTAATATGTACAATTATGGCCCTGGTTTGCCTTTTTAGAATAGAAGTACTACAAATCCAGTACCGGATTCAGGGGGGGGGGGCTGGGCACGGGGGCACGTTCTACTTTACGATAGTATTTTTTTATTTATTTATTTTTTATTTTTTATACGGACAAATCACACAGATTGAGTTAGCTCCAAAGTAAGTTTGAGACTTATGTTATGGGATGCTAACTCAACGATACTATATTTTATAACAAATACATATATAGATAAACATCCAAGACCCAGGCTAATCTGAAAAAGATCATTTTCCATCTTGCCCCGACCGGGGATCGAACCCGGAACCTCCAGTGTGGCAGTCCGGCGTGATGACCGTTGGGCCACGGAGGTTGTAAATTGTAGATGTATTGTTGTTATAGACTTAAGGTCTCTATCATGCCATAATTACTATTATTCTTATAGACTTGTCTTTACATTTCAGACCCCTTCTTCCTGCCGATGCAGCAAGTAGACAAAGGCGCCATCCGCTTCGTCCTGAGCGGTGCCAACATAATGTGTCCGGGGCTCACGTCCCCCGGCGCCAGGATGTCCCCCGTGGACAAGGGACAGGTGGTGGCCGTCATGGCGGAGGGCAAGGGACACGCGCTGGCGGTGGGCATGACATCGCTGTCGACTGATGACATGTGAGACTTCAATATTCTACCCATTTCGGATATTTTTGGGGGCGGATTTAGGAGCAAGGTCATGGGGGTCATTACTGGGACCTTCTAGGTATATGTATATTTCTATAGTCTACCATATTATGCTAATCCCAAACATCGATCAAATATTTATATAATAAACGTATTCAAATAAACGTATTCTATTCTATTCTATTCTATATACATACTTTGTAATATTTGACTAATTTTACTCGTATAAATGCGAAAGTGAGTTTGTTTATTTGTTACCTCTTTAAACTTTATCTACTGAACCATTCTTCTTGAAATTTCGCATACACATAGCTAGAAGTACCTAAGAAAGACTGTACCTTTTATCCCGAGAAAAAGCACTGTACCCGTGAGAAATTCACGCGGTCGCAGCCTCGGGCAAAAGCCAGACGAATTATTGACTGTGTGTGTGTGTGTGTGTGTGTAAGTGTGGGAAAGGAGAAATAATACAGACAGTATAGATAGACAATAAAGCCAATAAATATTGCTCTGTCAATTGTTGTGGAGCCGCTCGCTGTAACATCAGTCGCTGAGATTATGATCTCTGAGATTATGATCGCTGAGATTATGATCTCAGCGACTGATGTTACAGCGAGCGGCTCCACAACAATTGACAGAGCAAGATTTATTGGGTTATTGTCTACCTATACTATCTCTTATTCTTTCTTCCTTTCCCACTTGATATTACCGACTTGACGATTAAGTAACTCTCTGATTAACTAAGAAATGAGCATTGTTTTTAATTTGATTTATTTATTATTTTCAGCGCAAAAGTCAATAAAGGCGTGGGCATAGAGAATTGCCATTATTTGAATGATGGCTTGTGGCAAATGAAACCAGTGAAATAAGCGAGCTGTTCTTTCAGCTGTAATATTATGTAACTTATTGTTAAGCTTTTTAAAATAAATAATGTATACCTACTTTAACCAAATGATTGTTATTATTTTATTTTTTTATAATTACCTACCTATTTCTCCATTACTCATATCCTTTTATTTCTTACTAGCTTTTGCCCGCGGCTTCGCCCGCGTGAATTTCCCACGGGAACAGTGCTTTTTTCCGGGATAAAAAGTAGCCTATGTGCTATTCCAGGTCATTATCTACCTCTGTACCAAATTTCATCGAAATCCGTCCAGTAGATTTTGCGTGATTGAGTAACAAACATCCTCACAAACTCACAAATTCACAAACTCACAAATTCACAAACTCACATCCAAACATTCGCATTTATAATATTAGTATGGATTAGAGATATTCCATTGAGTTTACACCAAACACCCATATATTACTGTCTAAAACTTTTACGACTGAAATCATCCCTTAGCCGGATTTGCCGACTAAAAGTGAAAGTTTATGAGAATAGATCTGAGGAATAGATGGATTGTTTGTTTCTCTTTCTCGCAAAAATGAATGGATTTGATAGGTATACCTAAATAACATGGGTAGAATAAAATCTTTTAAATCTGAAATCCCACGGAGCGCGAGCGGAACGGGGCGCACCTTCATATTCATTTTCCCGTGAGTTGTGTATATTATTTCTTATTAGGGATATTATCCCATTGAGTTCACTAACACTAAACAGTCATATATTAAGTACTGTCTAAAACTTTTACGACTGAAATCATCCCATTTAAGATAGCTTTCTTTCAAACATATTATAAAAGTGAATTTGGTACCTTAAATCTAGAGACCGGATTATATGCATTTGCATATTCGCATCTTCGCATATGCATTTGCATATTTTAGCCATTTTTAGCGCTAGTAGCATATTTTACCTAAGATCTTGTTATGATGCATATTATCGGTACATTTACAATATTTTTCACTCACCCTGCTTTCCTACGCTAAATGAACTCTGCGCCGTCAAGGCATTGCCGAGAAAAGTTTGAAAACGTGTTGAACAATAACCCAGGTTTTCAAAGTTTGTGTCTAATTAATAGTTTAATTAGGTAATGGGACGGCAGAACTTTTGCCAGAAACTATAAGTGCTAACATAGCACCCAAGCACAGAATTAATATAAGTACTGACCTAAGTTCAAATTCTGCCCAGTTACCTCAGTGGATGTGGAGCGAAACTTTTCCACTTACAAAAATATTCTAAATGATCGTAGACACAATCTTAAAAGAAAAATATTTGAATGCTTACGTTTACAAAAAAATTAAATAAGTAATTTAAAAGTCGTATAATGTTACTGTACCTATTATCGCCTATAATTAATTTTTTCTTTTTTTTTTTTTGGGATTCCTAAAACTTATCATTTAATTTCGCATATTCTGCCAATTTTCGTGCAACAAGCTTTTTATGTTGCATATAATCCGGTCTTTATTCATCATTATCGTCAGCTTTCTACTACCCACTGCTGGGTATAAGCCTCTGTCTACGCCAAGCTTCTCTATCCTGGGCCATCGCCATCCAGTTCTTGCCATCAATATTCCTTACACGAGTAGTATAAAATCTGAAATAGCACATGGCCCAGGGTACCTACTTTAAATTCTGAAATCCCCACGGAGAGCAAGCGGAACAGGGCGCACCTTTACATTAATTTTCCCATGAGTTGTGTTTAAGTCAGAGGTATAAGTGCGTGTAGCAAATGGCAACACCAAAGCTGCCATTTTCCAATTGTCACTGTCAATGTCAGTCAGTGATTAAATGTAAAAATGGCGGCGGCACTTGTTAGTTCGGCTCGTCAGGGTAAATAAATTATTTTTTAAAATAATAATATAGAAATTGTTCCATTATGAATGAAATAAGATTTCAATTTGTATCAGTTATTTAATTTTTTACTTTATTATACTTGAGAAACTTTGTTTACAATATCTATGACGTTGCATTTCAGCTGTTTACAGCCTTATCCTATCTATTTATTGAATTTATATTAATTTTCTTAATTTTACCTTTCATTTTATTTGATAATATTGAGAACAAAAACATTTACAGCTTATACTTCACTCAAAGTTATGCAATGTTGTGACAAATGCTGAAGTTCAAAGTTCAAACTTCAGTCATTTGTTTTGGTTTTGTATCTTATCAACTTTGTAACTTTTTCTTCAGTAGGGAGGCTAACAAAGGCTGCCAGGCGTCTCTATAGCGACTATCCAAAAATAACTACTCATTACACAGTTCACCCAAGAGATAAGGATCCAAGATGGAAAGGTATGTATTTTGATAACCTGTTGAAAAAAAAAACTTTGTAATCTCATAAATGAAAAATAAAAGTGCACAAAAAAAATATAAATGCTTTTATTTATTTAATACATAAATATTTTATTTAATGTGTAATTAAATATGGTCAATCTCATATTACAAATACAATACCAAACCAATGCAGTACGTTTATCTAGCAATAAAAAAAGGGGCAATTAGAAATTTTTATATACAAAAAGCATTTATTGACCAAAGATTCCAGGCCTATACTTATGGGTGGGTAAGATTAAGAATACATAACAAAAACGGGGTAAGCTAAATAAAACCGTTTAAAAATCAGCTGCTTATGAGTCGTTTAAATTGTAAATATACTTAATTTTTGTTCATCACCAGATGTGAGCATGGAGCGAGTTGCAGAAGAGACAGATATCCTCATCATCGGTGGAGGTCCGGCAGGCATGTCTGCTGCCATCAGAGCACGGCAGATTGCAGAAGAAAAGGGAGCTGTGAGTTTTTTATTATTTAAAAAGAAATTACTTCATGCGTAAGATTGAGGAGCTTTTCTTTCCATACTACATAAATAATAGCTTTTGTGATAATCATAGTATTTTTTGCCATCTCATTAAAGCATATATGTGTTTTTAAACACAAAACCTAAAGGCTACATAAGCCTTTAGGTTTTGTGTTCCAATATTATATCATAAAGAGATAACATGAATATAAAGCTCATTTGGTTAATATATACTGATTATTTTACATGATAAAATATGTTGATGTTTACTTATTACATCACTACACCAAATGTATGAACAAGAACTTTGATCTTTCCCATATTAAATTAATTGTTGTGTCCAGCGCTCATTTGAGTTTCCAGGTTTGCCCTTTTTTATTAACAGATTTTGTCCCACTGCTGGGCAATGGCCTCCCCCATTTTCTTCCAAACTTGTCTTCTCTCAGCCGAAAGACGTCCACTGTTGGACAAAGGCCTCCCCCAAGGATTTCATCCATGGAGGGTTTTGCCGTAATCGCCACACTTGGCAGGCGGGTTGGCGATCGCAGTGTGATGGCATAGTACGCGGAAAGATGCTGCTGCCCATCCTCCGGTGTTTTAAATCCCTTAGTCGCCTCTTACGACACCACAAAGATGGGTTGGTGCTATTCTAGGGCCACACCACAGGCCGCGCCAAATATTTTGATTAATCAAATAATTTGCGGCCTGTGGTGTGGCCCAAACTTGTCTATCCCACAATAATTCGAACGATTTCTTCCTCCAGTGCGCAGTTGAAATGGCCCAACAATCCAATTTCTTTATTATCGGTGTTATTACTAACACTTTTTTTTTCTGTGCTTTATATCTACGATCTGCATAGAGCAACACGGACTCCTTCCGGGCCGCGCGCGGAAGTCCTTGTTGCTCGAAGACGATCTGCGATGTATTTTTTATTACTTCTTGTAGTGTCAGATTTTATTCAAGTCGCCTTAAGATATCTGACATGACTTCTGACAATCCAACTGCATGCGGCAAACATGTCCCACCTAGTTCCACTTTAAAGTGAAGCTTTGTCCTATTTAATCAAAATCCATCCAAAGGTTTTTCTATAAAGCATTAAATTTCAATAAACGTCCATTCTCACTATGATAAACTATTAAAACTATAATTTTAACATCTCCAGGAAGTGAGAGTGACCCTCTTAGAGAAGGCAGCAGAGATCGGAGGTCATATTCTCTCCGGAGCGTGTGTTGACCCCATTGCCCTCAATGAGCTGATTCCGGACTGGCAGGAGAAAGGGGCTCCTATGAACACCCCTGTCACTGCTGACAAGTTTGGTTACCTCACCAAGTCTGGACGGATTCCCATTCCTGTTTTCCCAGGTGGGTTTATTTTATGATATTATATACAAAACTACTCCAAGATATACTAAAGTAGCAATCTATACATATAATAAAACTTGACTGAAATGGATAGAGGGACACTTAAAAAGAATAATAGAAAGCAAAAAAAAAAATTTTTGAATTTTTTGTCTGTCGTCTGTATGTATGATCACGCTAATCTCCGAAAGAACTGAACCGATTTACTTAAAACTTTCACTAATTGCTTTGTTTATACTCAGCAAAACATTTACAGTTTGTTTCATCGAAATCGGTACATTAAAAAAAGTTATCGTCATTTGAATGAAGTCAAGCCATGAGTTACGCGGACGAAGTCGCGGGCAAGAGCTAGTATAATATAAAGTAGGATGTGACAAAGGTTGCACTTCGAGCATGCCAATAGAAGCCTACACTTCAATCACACTACATATTGTCCTATAGGCATGTAAGTAAGTAAAAATGCTTTATTGCACCAAAAACATGTAAAGGATACAAATTGAGACTTATAATAGGTAAAATGACATGGTAAATGGCATGACAGTTTTTAGTAAAAAAGAATGCACAAAAAATAGTAATATTAATGCCTTAGCTTGCTTGTGAAATAAATTTGCTGCTAAATATAATTGAAATGAAAATATAAACTCAAAACTAGGTAATATTATTTTTGTGGTCAAAGGAACAATAAAATTCAGTTTTTTGTCCCAACAATGGTCAATACAATGTTACATATAATTCACATACCATATCAAAAGCCTGCTTTTGATATACACCATACAAAGACTAAATAACAAAGAAAATAAACTGTTTTACAACTTGATGACTTCCGTGGCCTAACATGGTCATCATGACTGTCTCATCTGATGTTCTGGGTTCGATCCCCGGTCGGATCAAGATGGAAAATAATCTTTTTCGGATTGAGCCGAGTCTTGGATGTTTATCTATAATAATCATTATATAATTAGTTAAAAAAGAATATGTCAGCACTAGGCTTCAGCCCGTGCATATATTACCTCTTTAAGAAAAGAGAGAAGAAAGTAAAAAATACAATAAAATAATAATAATTGATTTATTTCAGGAAAATTTCCCATACAAATAAGTACACAAAAAGCATAAATCTATATGTATTTGTTATCAAATTCAAATCCATCCAAATAAATTCAAATCCAACATGGAAAATTGGTATACTGTTGTCTGCTGTGCATAAAGTGCGAAGTATTAAAAAGTCAAAGAACCAATTGTTTATTATTTAGTTTAGTATTTTCTCTGAGATGAAAATTATATTTACATAACAATTACCCGTCGACCCACCAGAGGGTCAGACTGGCTGGTGGGACTGCAGGTAAAACCTCAATTTAACGAGCTATCATTGAACCATATACCAGGTTTACCCAACTACAACCATGGTAACTATGTGGTGAGACTGGGACACTTGGTGCGGTGGCTCGGAGAACAGGCTGAGGCAGCGGGTGCCGAGGTATGTATTTCAATTCAGCTCTTTAAAGCGAAATTAAAAAATATTATATAAAAAATATACTTCAAAAAATATTACTCTGTTAGTGAATTTTTTGATTGAGTCCAATTATTATGCATTCATATTCTTGTATTTTGGTTTGACATAGGAGTTATTACTATTTAACATATAAATATAATTTAATTGCAAATTTTATTTTATTTTTATTTTTATTGTAATTTAATTTATATTTTTAGCTAGGAATATTAAATTCAATTATTTATGATGAAATAAATGAAAAATTAAATAAAATTAATTTGCTGTAAATAGAGTAAGCTGCTATTAATAAATTAAATAAGGTTCGTGCTAAGTCCCTTTAAAATCATGCTGACTGTGCTTTATTGACATTTTTTTTTAAATTTTAATTCATATCCTCAAATCTTAGGTATGGCCAGGATGTGCAGCTGCGGATCTAATATACCGAGACGATGGGTCACTGAAAGGCGTGGCCACGGGAGACGTGGGCATCGCCAAGGACGGCAGCCCTAAGGACATGTTTGAGCGGGGCATGGAGTTCCATTCCAAGGTCACCATATTTACCGAAGGTCATTATGTAATATAACTACATCTAATATACTGAGACGATGGGTCGCTGAAAGCTTCAAAGACGTGTTCGAGCGGGGCATGGAGTTCCATTCCAAGGTCACCATATTTACTAAAGGTCATGTAATATAACTACATCTAATATACTGATACGATGGGTCGCTGAAAGCCTCAAAGACATGTT
Source organism: Ephestia elutella (assembly GCA_018467065.1). NCBI lineage: Eukaryota > Metazoa > Arthropoda > Insecta > Lepidoptera > Pyralidae > Ephestia > Ephestia elutella. The sequence continues at coordinate 3,267,147 of CM031577.1, forward strand.
CGAGCGGGGCATGGAGTTCCATTCCAAGGTCACCATATTTACTGAAGGTCATGTAATATAACTACATCTAATATACTGATACGATGGGTCGCTGAAAGCCTCAAAGACATGTTCGAGCGGGGCATGGAGTTCCATTCCAAGGTCACCATATTTACCGAAGGTCATTATGTAATATAACTACATCTAATATACTGAGACGATGGGTCGCTGAAAGCTTCAAAGACATGTTCGAGCGGGGCATGGAGTTCCATTCCAATGTCACCATATTTACTAAAGGTCATTATGTAATATAACTACATCTAATATACTGAGACGATTGGTCGCTGAAAGCCTCAAGGACATGTTCGAGCGGGGCATGAAGTTCCATTCCAAGGTCACCATATTTACTGAAGGTCATTATGTAATATAACTACATCTAATACACTGAGACGATTGGTCGCTGAAAGCCTCAAGGACATGTTCGACCGAAGCATGGAGTTCCATTCCAAGGTCACCATATTTACTGAAGGTCATTATGTAATATAACTTTATATATTATACTGAGACGATGGGTCGCTGAAAGCCTTAAGGACATGTTCGAGTGTTCATGGAGTTCCATTCCAAGGTCACCATATTTACTGAAGGCCATTATGTAAAATAATTACATCTTATTGGGTCGCTGAAAGCCTCAAGAACATGTTCGAGCGGGGCATGGAGTTCCATTCCAAGGTCACCATATTTACTGAAGGTCATTATGTAATATAACTACATCTACTATACTGAGACGATGGGTCGCTGAAAGGCGTGGCCACGTCCGACGTGGGCATCGCCAAGGACTTTTTATTTTATACTAGCTTTTGCCCGCGGCTTCGCCCGCGTGAATTTCCCACGGGAACAGTGCTTTTTCCCGGGATAAAAAGTAGCCTATGTGCTATTCAAGGTCATTATCTACCTCTGTACCAAATTTCATCGAAATCCGTCCAGTAGATTTTGCGTGATTGAGTAACAAACATCCTCACAAACTCACAAATTCACAAACTCACAAACTCACATCCAAACTTTCGCATTTATAATATTAGTATGGATTAGTATGGATTTACTGACTAAAAAGCTAGTGTTATGTCTTCAGGGTTCATATAACATACATATGTATGTTTGTTTGTATGTAAGTTTCTTTATTCCGCCATACGTCCTGAACGACTTAACAGATTTTGATGTGAGAGGTATTTTTAGTTTCCTTTCATTCCTCTGAGTGATATAGTCTATGTGAGTTTTCAGTTGTGTTTTTATTTTTTTTAATAATTAGCTTGTTCTATCAAGTTTACATATTATTAATATATACTTTCTTCATGCTTGGTCCGCGCAGTGAACCTAATTAATGGTCGATAATTTTTCACTCTTTTTTTGTAATAATTTTATTTATTGGTTTATTTGTGTTTTCTTTTTTTTTTTTTTATACATAGGGCGGCAAACGAGCAAGCGGGTCACCTGATGGTAAGTAATCACCGCTGCCCATGGACAACCACAACACCAGGGGTATCGCAGAAGTGTTGCCGGCCTTTTAAAAAGACGTAGGCTCGTTTTTTGAAGGTTCCAATGTCGTATCGGTTCGGGAACACCGCCGCAGGAAGCTGATTCCACAGTTTGGTCGTACGTGGCAAGAAGTGTCTTTTGAAACGCACGGTGGTTGACAGCCAGTCATCCAGGTGGTTTTGGTGAAATTTCAGTTTATGGCGGGTGGTATGGTGGTGAAATTTTACGGCGGGTATAAGGTCAAACAATTCCTCAAATCGTGTAAATACCTTTGTAAATATAGTTAATAACTGACCGCGCGTGTTTATTTTTAAATAACTTCGCTGTCTGACCTACCGGTGTCGCCTACAAGGTTTAAGTTTATTAATAGGCCATAAATTCTAGTATAAACCTAAGGCTCTTCATAAAAGTGTAAAAACTAGCTTTGACTAGTATAAACTTGTAGCATATTATAGATAAGATAGGTATTGCCTTTATTGGTTTATCGCTAACGCTAAGTATGGGATTAATCTTTAGACTTCCCAATCAAAAAGGAGCAAATTCTTTATTTTCGAGATAGAAAGTATCTGTTAGGGTTCCGTACAAAAATCGGATCCCGTATAGGATCACAAGTATATGTCACGTATGTCTGTCCGTCCGTCTGTCACAGCAAACTCAAGCTGGCTTCTGCTCTGTGCTATCATTGACGCAGTGTTACCAGATGGATTCCCCTCAAATTTGTTTTTTTTTGATAATCGATGAGGGGATTTATAAATCTCATACAAATAGTATCATTTTAGTGGGAGGAAAAAATGATTTTGGAAAAAAATCTTAATCATTTTCATACATTTTGGGGAATTTGGGGGAATTTCGTTGAAATCTTAGGGGGATCTGGCAACACTGCATTGACGACTTATGATTTAGAATGTTTATGATATTGACTGCTATATTTGCTTTGTATTTGGCAGGATGTCACGGACATTTGACCAAAATGCTGTCCAGTAAATACAACCTGAGAGAGAAGAGTGAGCCGCAGAGCTACGGTATCGGATTGAAGGAACTGTGGGAAGTTGCACCGGAGGTAAATATATTATAATTTCTCTAAATTTTACTTATATAACTTGCTTAAAAAAACATCTTTTTCAATCGGCTCCCTGAGTTTTGTCGCGCATAATAAATAAGATAGATATTTCATTTATTTTTTATGTCATTAATTTCTACAGTCGTCCCAAACAATATAAAGAGACGGCTTAAAATATAATTATTATTATGATAATTAAATGTGTGAAGAACATTTAATGTGTGAGCCAAACAAAGAATAAATCTGCTATAACTTCTTTTTAAAATCGAAATACAAGAGACAGAAAGAGTTTTTGTAGTTTCTTAGTGTGAATACAATTAAATATTTTCTGCAAGATATATTATTTTTGTTTTAACCGTTTTCTCGCATTTTTCTACTCCATCATTATCAAAGGTTTTGACGTGAAAAAGTGCATGCGAAGGCCAAGTTTCAATAAATATTGATTGATTGATTGAATAAAGTATTTTTGATTTTGACTTTAACAGAACTGTAATTTGTGACTGTAATAAAATTTTTCATTTGTAAAATCTATACCTAGCATGCTATTTATATTTCTGCTTCATTACCCTCCTTTTATTTAAACCGGTGAACTGTTTTTAAAATATGTATGTGCCTTTCTCAACCTTGACATTGGCAAAATCATCGTTTGGCAGTAGAATTTTCTTTCATGTAACGGCCTGATAAATCTTGAATATATTTTCAGAACCACAAACCCGGCTTAGTAGAGCATACAATAGGCTGGCCACTCGACAAGAACACCTATGGTGGTTCCTTCATCTACCACCTGAACGTGGCCGAAGGCGAGGGCCCACTAGTGGCCGTGGGCTTCGTCGTGGGCTTGGACTACTCTAACCCTTACCTCAGCCCCTTCAGGGAGTTCCAACGGTTTAAATTGCACCCATATGTGAAACCTATGTTTGAAGGTATGACAGGTTTTAATTTGACAAGTCGAGATTATTTCATAAAATGTGACCTCCTCTTATAATTATTTTTTAATGAGATAGTTGTTTGCTTCCGTGCTGGTCTGGGAGCGAAGAAAAAACATAGAATGTGCCAGCTGCTTCTCTTCTCGCGCAGATTGTAAAGGTCAATCGAGGGAAAGGGCTTTAAACTGGGGATTCCTCCACTCAGAATGTGCCAGCTGCTTCTCTTCTCGCGCAGATTGTAAAGGTCAATCGAGGGAAAGGGCTTTAAACTGGGGATTCCTCCACTCATAGGCGATGGGATAGCAACCTGTCACTATACCTGAATCTCCAGTCCATCAGAGAGCCCACTATTCAGCTAAGCGTGGCCTTCGAGTCTCGCGACTCTTGGCTCTGTCTACCCCGTAAGGGATAGAGACGTGATTCTATGTATGTATGTACTTGTGTTTGTTAATTTTTTTGACACGCACTTTTTTGTAAATACATAAATACAATCTGCTCAATGCCCGATGTGTGTGCGTGTACGCCGCTCTGGCATCTGAGTCGCGGCGATGTGACGTCATCGCTGCAAGCGCGTGTGCGACGTTGCCGTTCCGCCACCGCGCGCACGTACCCGGATTGTCCGTTAGGTGCGGTTCTGCGCGGCACGTTACGCATCTAGGGGTTAAAACAAGCATCTAGGGGGGTTAAAACGGCCATTTTGATCAATCTAAAGTTAACTATAATGTCGTAATATGCACGCCCTTAGCGTGCTCGGGGCGTGGCTTGTGCATAAATTGACAAGCGCGATTCCTTAGCTAAGCAATCGCGTCGTCGTTCTACCTTGAATTTATTTCTGTGGTTATCCATTTTTTATTTTCTACATATTTAAAAATGAACCTTATGTATCGTTTAATATGGTTCATTTTTAAATATTTAGGAAATGAGAAATAGATGAAATGGATTCATCAAAGTGGCCGTTATATACCCCTGGTCTGGCATCTTTCTTGTAGTTTGATACATTACAACTGGTGAATGGCTCAGCCTTATCTTTTTTTTTTAATTTCCAGGCGGTACCCGCATAGCGTACGGCGCCCGCGCATTGGTAGAGGGCGGGTGGCAGAGCGTGCCGGCGTGTGTGTTCCCGGGGGGCATGCTGGCGGGGGACACCGCCGGCTTCCTCAACGTGCCCCGCATCAAGGGCACGCACAACGCCATGTACAGCGGTATGTCACTGTCACTGTCACTGGTGGAGGGCGGCTGGCAGAGCGTGCCGGCGTGTGTGTTCCCGGGGGGCATGCTGGCGGGGGACACCGCCGGCTTCCTCAACGTGCCCCGCATCAAGGGCACGCACAACGCCATGTACAGCGGTATGTCACTGTCACTGTCACTGGTGGAGGGCGGCTGGCAGAGCGTGCCGGCGTGTGTGTTCCCGGGGGGCATGCTGGCGGGGGACACCGCCGGCTTCCTCAACGTGCCCCGCATCAAGGGCACGCACAACGCCATGTACAGCGGTATGTCACTGTCACTGTCACTGTCACTGGTGGAGGGCGGCTGGCAGAGCGTGCCGGCGTGTGTGTTCCCGGGGGCATGCTGGCGGGGGACACCGCCGGCTTCCTCAACGTGCCCGCATCAAGGGCACGCACAACGCCATGTACAGCGGTATGTCACTGTCACTGTCACTGGTGGAGGGCGGCTGGCAGAGCGTGCCGGCGTGTGTGTTCCCGGGGGCATGCTGGCGGGGGACACCGCCGGCTTCCTCAACGTGCCCCGCATCAAGGGCACGCACAACGCCATGTACAGCGGTATGTCACTGTCACTGTCACTGTCACTGGTGGAGGGCGGCTGGCAGAGCGTGCCGGCGTGTGTGTTCCCGGGGGCATGCTGGCGGGGGACACCGCCGGCTTCCTCAACGTGCCCCGCATCAAGGGCACGCACAACGCCATGTACAGCGGTATGTCACTGTCACTGTCACTGTCACTGGTGGAGGGCGGCTGGCAGAGCGTGCCGGCGTGTGTGTTCCCGGGGGCATGCTGGCGGGGGACACCGCCGGCTTCCTCAACGTGCCCCGCATCAAGGGCACGCACAACGCCATGTACAGCGGTATGTCACTGTCACTGTCACTGTCACTGGTGGAGGGCGGCTGGCAGAGCGTGCCGGCGTGTGTGTTCCCGGGGGCATGCTGGCGGGGGACACCGCCGGCTTCCTCAACGTGCCCCGCATCAAGGGCACGCACAACGCCATGTACAGCGGTATGTCACTGTCACTGTCACTGTCACTGGTGGAGGGCGGCTGGCAGAGCGTGCCGGCGTGTGTGTTCCCGGGGGGCATGCTGGCGGGGGACACCGCCGGCTTCCTCAACGTGCCCCGCATCAAGGGCACGCACAACGCCATGTACAGCGGTATGTCACTGTCACTGTCACTGTCACTGGTGGAGGGCGGCTGGCAGAGCGTGCCGGCGTGTGTGTTCCCGGGGGCATGCTGGCGGGGGACACCGCCGGCTTCCTCAACGTGCCCCGCATCAAGGGCACGCACAACGCCATGTACAGCGGTATGTCACTGTCACTGTCACTGTCACTGGTGGAGGGCGGCTGGCAGAGCGTGCCGGCGTGTGTGTTCCCGGGGGCATGCTGGCGGGGGACACCGCCGGCTTCCTCAACGTGCCCCGCATCAAGGGCACGCACAACGCCATGTACAGCGGTATGTCACTGTCACTGTCACTGTCACTGGTGGAGGGCGGCTGGCAGAGCGTGCCGGCGTGTGTGTTCCCGGGGGCATGCTGGCGGGGGACACCGCCGGCTTCCTCAACGTGCCCCGCATCAAGGGCACGCACAACGCCATGTACAGCGGTATGTCACTGTCACTGTCACTGTCACTGGTGGAGGGCGGCTGGCAGAGCGTGCCGGCGTGTGTGTTCCCGGGGGCATGCTGGCGGGGGACACCGCCGGCTTCCTCAACGTGCCCCGCATCAAGGGCACGCACAACGCCATGTACAGCGGTATGTCACTGTCACTGTCACTGTCACTGGTGGAGGGCGGCTGGCAGAGCGTGCCGGCGTGTGTGTTCCCGGGGGCATGCTGGCGGGGGACACCGCCGGCTTCCTCAACGTGCCCCGCATCAAGGGCACGCACAACGCCATGTACAGCGGTATGTCACTGTCACTGTCACTGTCACTGGTGGAGGGCGGCTGGCAGAGCGTGCCGGCGTGTGTGTTCCCGGGGGCATGCTGGCGGGGGACACCGCCGGCTTCCTCAACGTGCCCCGCATCAAGGGCACGCACAACGCCATGTACAGCGGTATGTCACTGTCACTGTCACTGTCACTGGTGGAGGGCGGCTGGCAGAGCGTGCCGGCGTGTGTGTTCCCGGGGGCATGCTGGCGGGGGACACCGCCGGCTTCCTCAACGTGCCCCGCATCAAGGGCACGCACAACGCCATGTACAGCGGTATGTCACTGTCACTGTCACTGTCACTGGTGGAGGGCGGCTGGCAGAGCGTGCCGGCGTGTGTGTTCCCGGGGGCATGCTGGCGGGGGACACCGCCGGCTTCCTCAACGTGCCCCGCATCAAGGGCACGCACAACGCCATGTACAGCGGTATGTCACTGTCACTGTCACTGTCACTGGTGGAGGGCGGCTGGCAGAGCGTGCCGGCGTGTGTGTTCCCGGGGGCATGCTGGCGGGGGACACCGCCGGCTTCCTCAACGTGCCCCGCATCAAGGGCACGCACAACGCCATGTACAGCGGTATGTCACTGTCACTGTCACTGTCACTGGTGGAGGGCGGCTGGCAGAGCGTGCCGGCGTGTGTGTTCCCGGGGGCATGCTGGCGGGGGACACCGCCGGCTTCCTCAACGTGCCCCGCATCAAGGGCACGCACAACGCCATGTACAGCGGTATGTCACTGTCACTGTCACTGTCACTGGTGGAGGGCGGCTGGCAGAGCGTGCCGGCGTGTGTGTTCCCGGGGGCATGCTGGCGGGGGACACCGCCGGCTTCCTCAACGTGCCCCGCATCAAGGGCACGCACAACGCCATGTACAGCGGTATGTCACTGTCACTGTCACTGTCACTGGTGGAGGGCGGCTGGCAGAGCGTGCCGGCGTGTGTGTTCCCGGGGGGCATGCTGGCGGGGGACACCGCCGGCTTCCTCAACGTGCCCCGCATCAAGGGCACGCACAACGCCATGTACAGCGGTATGTCACTGTCACTGTCACTGGTGGAGGGCGGCTGGCAGAGCGTGCCGGCGTGTGTGTTCCCGGGGGCATGCTGGCGGGGGACACCGCCGGCTTCCTCAACGTGCCCCGCATCAAGGGCACGCACAACGCCATGTACAGCGGTATGTCACTGTCACTGTCACTGTCACTGGTGGAGGGCGGCTGGCAGAGCGTGCCGGCGTGTGTGTTCCCGGGGGCATGCTGGCGGGGGACACCGCCGGCTTCCTCAACGTGCCCCGCATCAAGGGCACGCACAACGCCATGTACAGCGGTATGTCACTGTCACTGTCACTGTCACTGGTGGAGGGCGGCTGGCAGAGCGTGCCGGCGTGTGTGTTCCCGGGGGCATGCTGGCGGGGGACACCGCCGGCTTCCTCAACGTGCCCCGCATCAAGGGCACGCACAACGCCATGTACAGCGGTATGTCACTGTCACTGTCACTGTCACTGGTGGAGGGCGGCTGGCAGAGCGTGCCGGCGTGTGTGTTCCCGGGGGCATGCTGGCGGGGGACACCGCCGGCTTCCTCAACGTGCCCCGCATCAAGGGCACGCACAACGCCATGTACAGCGGTATGTCACTGTCACTGTCACTGTCACTGGTGGAGGGCGGCTGGCAGAGCGTGCCGGCGTGTGTGTTCCCGGGGGCATGCTGGCGGGGGACACCGCCGGCTTCCTCAACGTGCCCCGCATCAAGGGCACGCACAACGCCATGTACAGCGGTATGTCACTGTCACTGTCACTGGTGGAGGGCGGCTGGCAGAGCGTGCCGGCGTGTGTGTTCCCGGGGGCATGCTGGCGGGGGACACCGCCGGCTTCCTCAACGTGCCCCGCATCAAGGGCACGCACAACGCCATGTACAGCGGTATGTCACTGTCACTGTCACTGGTGGAGGGCGGCTGGCAGAGCGTGCCGGCGTGTGTGTTCCCGGGGGCATGCTGGCGGGGGACACCGCCGGCTTCCTCAACGTGCCCCGCATCAAGGGCACGCACAACGCCATGTACAGCGGTATGTCACTGTCACTGTCACTGGTGGAGGGCGGCTGGCAGAGCGTGCCGGCGTGTGTGTTCCCGGGGGGCATGCTGGCGGGGGACACCGCCGGCTTCCTCAACGTGCCCCGCATCAAGGGCACGCACAACGCCATGTACAGCGGTATGTCACTGTCACTGTCACTGTCACTGGTGGAGGGCGGCTGGCAGAGCGTGCCGGCGTGTGTGTTCCCGGGGGGCATGCTGGCGGGGGACACCGCCGGCTTCCTCAACGTGCCCCGCATCAAGGGCACGCACAACGCCATGTACAGCGGTATGTCACTGTCACTGTCACTGTCACTGGTGGAGGGCGGCTGGCAGAGCGTGCCGGCGTGTGTGTTCCCGGGGGCATGCTGGCGGGGGACACCGCCGGCTTCCTCAACGTGCCCCGCATCAAGGGCACGCACAACGCCATGTACAGCGGTATGTCACTGTCACTGTCACTGTCACTGGTGGAGGGCGGCTGGCAGAGCGTGCCGGCGTGTGTGTTCCCGGGGGGCATGCTGGCGGGGGACACCGCCGGCTTCCTCAACGTGCCCCGCATCAAGGGCACGCACAACGCCATGTACAGCGGTATGTCACTGTCACTGTCACTGGTGGAGGGCGGCTGGCAGAGCGTGCCGGCGTGTGTGTTCCCGGGGGCATGCTGGCGGGGGACACCGCCGGCTTCCTCAACGTGCCCCGCATCAAGGGCACGCACAACGCCATGTACAGCGGTATGTCACTGTCACTGTCACTGTCACTGGTGGAGGGCGGCTGGCAGAGCGTGCCGGCGTGTGTGTTCCCGGGGGCATGCTGGCGGGGGACACCGCCGGCTTCCTCAACGTGCCCCGCATCAAGGGCACGCACAACGCCATGTACAGCGGTATGTCACTGTCACTGTCACTGTCACTGGTGGAGGGCGGCTGGCAGAGCGTGCCGGCGTGTGTGTTCCCGGGGGCATGCTGGCGGGGGACACCGCCGGCTTCCTCAACGTGCCCCGCATCAAGGGCACGCACAACGCCATGTACAGCGGTATGTCACTGTCACTGTCACTGTCACTGGTGGAGGGCGGCTGGCAGAGCGTGCCGGCGTGTGTGTTCCCGGGGGCATGCTGGCGGGGGACACCGCCGGCTTCCTCAACGTGCCCCGCATCAAGGGCACGCACAACGCCATGTACAGCGGTATGTCACTGTCACTGTCACTGTCACTGGTGGAGGGCGGCTGGCAGAGCGTGCCGGCGTGTGTGTTCCCGGGGGCATGCTGGCGGGGGACACCGCCGGCTTCCTCAACGTGCCCCGCATCAAGGGCACGCACAACGCCATGTACAGCGGTATGTCACTGTCACTGTCACTGTCACTGGTGGAGGGCGGCTGGCAGAGCGTGCCGGCGTGTGTGTTCCCGGGGGCATGCTGGCGGGGGACACCGCCGGCTTCCTCAACGTGCCCCGCATCAAGGGCACGCACAACGCCATGTACAGCGGTATGTCACTGTCACTGTCACTGTCACTGGTGGAGGGCGGCTGGCAGAGCGTGCCGGCGTGTGTGTTCCCGGGGGCATGCTGGCGGGGGACACCGCCGGCTTCCTCAACGTGCCCCGCATCAAGGGCACGCACAACGCCATGTACAGCGGTATGTCACTGTCACTGTCACTGTCACTGGTGGAGGGCGGCTGGCAGAGCGTGCCGGCGTGTGTGTTCCCGGGGGCATGCTGGCGGGGACACCGCCGGCTTCCTCAACGTGCCCCGCATCAAGGGCACGCACAACGCCATGTACAGCGGTATGTCACTGTCACTGTCACTGTCACTGGTGGAGGGCGGCTGGCAGAGCGTGCCGGCGTGTGTGTTCCCGGGGGCATGCTGGCGGGGGACACCGCCGGCTTCCTCAACGTGCCCCGCATCAAGGGCACGCACAACGCCATGTACAGCGGTATGTCACTGTCACTGTCACTGTCACTGGTGGAGGGCGGCTGGCAGAGCGTGCCGGCGTGTGTGTTCCCGGGGGCATGCTGGCGGGGGACACCGCCGGCTTCCTCAACGTGCCCCGCATCAAGGGCACGCACAACGCCATGTACAGCGGTATGTCACTGTCACTGTCACTGTCACTGGTGGAGGGCGGCTGGCAGAGCGTGCCGGCGTGTGTGTTCCCGGGGGCATGCTGGCGGGGGACACCGCCGGCTTCCTCAACGTGCCCCGCATCAAGGGCACGCACAACGCCATGTACAGCGGTATGTCACTGTCACTGTCACTGTCACTGGTGGAGGGCGGCTGGCAGAGCGTGCCGGCGTGTGTGTTCCCGGGGGGCATGCTGGCGGGGGACACCGCCGGCTTCCTCAACGTGCCCCGCATCAAGGGCACGCACAACGCCATGTACAGCGGTATGTCACTGTCACTGTCACTGTCACTGGTGGAGGGCGGCTGGCAGAGCGTGCCGGCGTGTGTGTTCCCGGGGGGCATGCTGGCGGGGGACACCGCCGGCTTCCTCAACGTGCCCCGCATCAAGGGCACGCACAACGCCATGTACAGCGGTATGTCACTGTCACTGTCACTGTCACTGGTGGAGGGCGGCTGGCAGAGCGTGCCGGCGTGTGTGTTCCCGGGGGGCATGCTGGCGGGGGACACCGCCGGCTTCCTCAACGTGCCCCGCATCAAGGGCACGCACAACGCCATGTACAGCGGTATGTCACTGTCACTGTCACTGTCACTGGTGGAGGGCGGCTGGCAGAGCGTGCCGGCGTGTGTGTTCCCGGGGGGCATGCTGGCGGGGGACACCGCCGGCTTCCTCAACGTGCCCCGCATCAAGGGCACGCACAACGCCATGTACAGCGGTATGTCACTGTCACTGTCACTGTCACTGGTGGAGGGCGGCTGGCAGAGCGTGCCGGCGTGTGTGTTCCCGGGGGCATGCTGGCGGGGGACACCGCCGGCTTCCTCAACGTGCCCCGCATCAAGGGCACGCACAACGCCATGTACAGCGGTATGTCACTGTCACTGTCACTGTCACTGGTGGAGGGCGGCTGGCAGAGCGTGCCGGCGTGTGTGTTCCCGGGGGGCATGCTGGCGGGGGACACCGCCGGCTTCCTCAACGTGCCCCGCATCAAGGGCACGCACAACGCCATGTACAGCGGTATGTCACTGTCACTGTCACTGTCACTGGTGGAGGGCGGCTGGCAGAGCGTGCCGGCGTGTGTGTTCCCGGGGGGCATGCTGGCGGGGGACACCGCCGGCTTCCTCAACGTGCCCCGCATCAAGGGCACGCACAACGCCATGTACAGCGGTATGTCACTGTCACTGTCACTGTCACTGGTGGAGGGCGGCTGGCAGAGCGTGCCGGCGTGTGTGTTCCCGGGGGCATGCTGGCGGGGGACACCGCCGGCTTCCTCAACGTGCCCCGCATCAAGGGCACGCACAACGCCATGTACAGCGGTATGTCACTGTCACTGTCACTGTCACTGGTGGAGGGCGGCTGGCAGAGCGTGCCGGCGTGTGTGTTCCCGGGGGCATGCTGGCGGGGGACACCGCCGGCTTCCTCAACGTGCCCCGCATCAAGGGCACGCACAACGCCATGTACAGCGGTATGTCACTGTCACTGTCACTGTCACTGGTGGAGGGCGGCTGGCAGAGCGTGCCGGCGTGTGTGTTCCCGGGGGGCATGCTGGCGGGGGACACCGCCGGCTTCCTCAACGTGCCCCGCATCAAGGGCACGCACAACGCCATGTACAGCGGTATGTCACTGTCACTGTCACTGTCACTGGTGGAGGGCGGCTGGCAGAGCGTGCCGGCGTGTGTGTTCCCGGGGGCATGCTGGCGGGGGACACCGCCGGCTTCCTCAACGTGCCCCGCATCAAGGGCACGCACAACGCCATGTACAGCGGTATGTCACTGTCACTGTCACTGTCACTGGTGGAGGGCGGCTGGCAGAGCGTGCCGGCGTGTGTGTTCCCGGGGGGCATGCTGGCGGGGGACACCGCCGGCTTCCTCAACGTGCCCCGCATCAAGGGCACGCACAACGCCATGTACAGCGGTATGTCACTGTCACTGTCACTGTCACTGGTGGAGGGCGGCTGGCAGAGCGTGCCGGCGTGTGTGTTCCCGGGGGCATGCTGGCGGGGGACACCGCCGGCTTCCTCAACGTGCCCCGCATCAAGGGCACGCACAACGCCATGTACAGCGGTATGTCACTGTCACTGTCACTGTCACTGGTGGAGGGCGGCTGGCAGAGCGTGCCGGCGTGTGTGTTCCCGGGGGCATGCTGGCGGGGGACACCGCCGGCTTCCTCAACGTGCCCCGCATCAAGGGCACGCACAACGCCATGTACAGCGGTATGTCACTGTCACTGTCACTGTCACTGGTGGAGGGCGGCTGGCAGAGCGTGCCGGCGTGTGTGTTCCCGGGGGCATGCTGGCGGGGGACACCGCCGGCTTCCTCAACGTGCCCCGCATCAAGGGCACGCACAACGCCATGTACAGCGGTATGTCACTGTCACTGTCACTGTCACTGGTGGAGGGCGGCTGGCAGAGCGTGCCGGCGTGTGTGTTCCCGGGGGCATGCTGGCGGGGGACACCGCCGGCTTCCTCAACGTGCCCCGCATCAAGGGCACGCACAACGCCATGTACAGCGGTATGTCACTGTCACTGTCACTGTCACTGGTGGAGGGCGGCTGGCAGAGCGTGCCGGCGTGTGTGTTCCCGGGGGCATGCTGGCGGGGGACACCGCCGGCTTCCTCAACGTGCCCCGCATCAAGGGCACGCACAACGCCATGTACAGCGGTATGTCACTGTCACTGTCACTGTCACTGGTGGAGGGCGGCTGGCAGAGCGTGCCGGCGTGTGTGTTCCCGGGGGCATGCTGGCGGGGGACACCGCCGGCTTCCTCAACGTGCCCCGCATCAAGGGCACGCACAACGCCATGTACAGCGGTATGTCACTGTCACTGTCACTGGTGGAGGGCGGCTGGCAGAGCGTGCCGGCGTGTGTGTTCCCGGGGGCATGCTGGCGGGGGACACCGCCGGCTTCCTCAACGTGCCCCGCATCAAGGGCACGCACAACGCCATGTACAGCGGTATGTCACTGTCACTGTCACTGTCACTGGTGGAGGGCGGCTGGCAGAGCGTGCCGGCGTGTGTGTTCCCGGGGGCATGCTGGCGGGGACACCGCCGGCTTCCTCAACGTGCCCCGCATCAAGGGCACGCACAACGCCATGTACAGCGGTATGTCACTGTCACTGTCACTGTCACTGGTGGAGGGCGGCTGGCAGAGCGTGCCGGCGTGTGTGTTCCCGGGGGGCATGCTGGCGGGGGACACCGCCGGCTTCCTCAACGTGCCCCGCATCAAGGGCACGCACAACGCCATGTACAGCGGTATGTCACTGTCACTGTCACTGTCACTGGTGGAGGGCGGCTGGCAGAGCGTGCCGGCGTGTGTGTTCCCGGGGGCATGCTGGCGGGGGACACCGCCGGCTTCCTCAACGTGCCCCGCATCAAGGGCACGCACAACGCCATGTACAGCGGTATGTCACTGTCACTGTCACTGTCACTGGTGGAGGGCGGCTGGCAGAGCGTGCCGGCGTGTGTGTTCCCGGGGGCATGCTGGCGGGGGACACCGCCGGCTTCCTCAACGTGCCCCGCATCAAGGGCACGCACAACGCCATGTACAGCGGTATGTCACTGTCACTGTCACTGTCACTGGTGGAGGGCGGCTGGCAGAGCGTGCCGGCGTGTGTGTTCCCGGGGGCATGCTGGCGGGGGACACCGCCGGCTTCCTCAACGTGCCCCGCATCAAGGGCACGCACAACGCCATGTACAGCGGTATGTCACTGTCACTGTCACTGTCACTGGTGGAGGGCGGCTGGCAGAGCGTGCCGGCGTGTGTGTTCCCGGGGGGCATGCTGGCGGGGGACACCGCCGGCTTCCTCAACGTGCCCCGCATCAAGGGCACGCACAACGCCATGTACAGCGGTATGTCACTGTCACTGTCACTGTCACTGGTGGAGGGCGGCTGGCAGAGCGTGCCGGCGTGTGTGTTCCCGGGGGCATGCTGGCGGGGGACACCGCCGGCTTCCTCAACGTGCCCCGCATCAAGGGCACGCACAACGCCATGTACAGCGGTATGTCACTGTCACTGTCACTGTCACTGGTGGAGGGCGGCTGGCAGAGCGTGCCGGCGTGTGTGTTCCCGGGGGCATGCTGGCGGGGGACACCGCCGGCTTCCTCAACGTGCCCCGCATCAAGGGCACGCACAACGCCATGTACAGCGGTATGTCACTGTCACTGTCACTGTCACTGGTGGAGGGCGGCTGGCAGAGCGTGCCGGCGTGTGTGTTCCCGGGGGCATGCTGGCGGGGGACACCGCCGGCTTCCTCAACGTGCCCCGCATCAAGGGCACGCACAACGCCATGTACAGCGGTATGTCACTGTCACTGTCACTGGTGGAGGGCGGCTGGCAGAGCGTGCCGGCGTGTGTGTTCCCGGGGGCATGCTGGCGGGGGACACCGCCGGCTTCCTCAACGTGCCCCGCATCAAGGGCACGCACAACGCCATGTACAGCGGTATGTCACTGTCACTGTCACTGTCACTGGTGGAGGGCGGCTGGCAGAGCGTGCCGGCGTGTGTGTTCCCGGGGGCATGCTGGCGGGGGACACCGCCGGCTTCCTCAACGTGCCCCGCATCAAGGGCACGCACAACGCCATGTACAGCGGTATGTCACTGTCACTGTCACTGTCACTGGTGGAGGGCGGCTGGCAGAGCGTGCCGGCGTGTGTGTTCCCGGGGGGCATGCTGGCGGGGGACACCGCCGGCTTCCTCAACGTGCCCCGCATCAAGGGCACGCACAACGCCATGTACAGCGGTATGTCACTGTCACTGTCACTGTCACTGGTGGAGGGCGGCTGGCAGAGCGTGCCGGCGTGTGTGTTCCCGGGGGGCATGCTGGCGGGGGACACCGCCGGCTTCCTCAACGTGCCCCGCATCAAGGGCACGCACAACGCCATGTACAGCGGTATGTCACTGTCACTGTCACTGTCACTGGTGGAGGGCGGCTGGCAGAGCGTGCCGGCGTGTGTGAAGGATGGACAACTGAACTGGTGTCACTTTCACTTCTATTTTATTACACACACACGGAAATTACTACAAAAAGAGAGTAGAGAATAGTATAAGAAATAGGTATTGGTTCTTGGTTCTGTGCGCATGGACCTCGAGGACAGAGCTCCGTCACAGATTACTAAAAACTATACAGATGGAAAGCTTCCTAAGAGACGACAAAATTCATACCTATTCTTATAGGGCTGTCACTTGGTTATTGAAAAAAATCATTATTTCTATTTTTAGTATATTGAAAGAAAAACAGTTTAACATTGAAAGTTGTACTTAGTCACTTAAGTTGTACTACGGAGTATTTCGAGGCGAATAGCGAAAACTCCATGCAAATTGGATTAGTAGTTTTTGAAAAATCACAAAAACGTTTTTGGAAGGAAGGTGCCTATATTCTTCTCCAATCTATATCTATATTGAAATCCTTTTAGCCGCTCAGGCACAAAAAAACGGAACATAGGTAGGTATACCTACTCCAACAAAGTATATGTTCGCATTTATGATACTAGGATAATTCAATCACAAATAGGGTAATTAGTCACCTGTCCTATATAGTTACCTATGTATATAAGTCAATCATCTGAAACATAAATCTCGTATTATATAAAACAAGCTTTTGCCCGCGGCTTCACCAGCGTGAATTTCCCACGGGAACAGTGCTTTTTCTCGGAATGAAAGGTAGGTGCCCTATGTCCAGCTTAGTACTATTATCTAACTATATCTATATTTGCGAAATTTCAGGAAGATTGGTTCAGTAGATAAAGCGTGAAGAAGTAACCAACAAATAAACTCACTTTCGCAATATTAGTTAGGATATGCTAGGTACTATGTTTATACATATACCTACCTGTGTCAATCCACGGGAAAAGATACCTACCTATTGATTTGTATTGTTGTTGGCACTTACGATACGAAATTATTGTTATACTAGCCGCGTCCCGGAGCCTCGATCCCGTGGACAGTTTTTTTCTGTTTTATATGATTATTTAAGCAAACAGTGCAATTTTTTAATAATTAAAAATAAATACAATGTTAGTATCTATTTTATAGACTCTGATACGTGTCAGTATTTTTCCTTAACTTCACATAGATAACACTGGTGTCATATTGATTTAACCATTTTGTTTACTATTTTAAACACAAAACGACACGGCCGAAAAAGGAACAAATCAGGAACGCTGCGCGAACCCACGACTGCGCGTAAGCACCTCGCGCGTTCAAGCTTGTAGTAGTGTACTTATTTGAAGCGCTTGTATGAAGCTTTCCCTCTGTACCCTTTTAACTACTTTGTGGCTCCGTCTTCACACCGTACCACAACATATTTTCCCTTTTTTTCCCCAATTCTAAATCACCAGTGGCATACTAGGCTTTAACTTTTAGCATACCTCTTTCTTTATTGTTTTCTATGTTTGTGGAAAGACAAATAATAGTACATTGTGATATAAGTGCGGTAACTTGAAAATTACAGCCGAGGCGATATTGCTAGATATTGCCGAGGCTGTAATTTTCAAAGCGCACGTATGTCATACGACGTTTTATAACATATTTGCGAGGAAATATTTAATAAAACTCGGAAAACGACAATACCGAAGAAAAAGCGCGCGGTATAATTTTACTTGTTCACAAATTAGCGATGCGCCCGCATCAGCTCTTTTTTTTAAGGAAAATGCACAAAAACAGCCAGTATTACTAATAAAGTAAATTAATATTTTTGTGTTTTGTTACAGATAAATGGTTGCAATTTATTGTCAAAATTAATTTAAAAAATTAAATTTTTATTTATTTTAACTCCTTAAGTTAATTTTATTCATAAAATGTTGACCACTTTTCTGACATAAAAACTCTTTGCTAAGATTTAAAAAAGTATCGTTCGTTTTTAGACGGAGCGTGCGTTTTACTTTACAATAACGCACAAGTGCGTAATGAGATACAATACAATATTGAAATTGGTGAAATAAGTGACACTTTACGAGCAAATATGTTATAAACAATATTATCTCTCTTTGTTTCACTATCTCTTGTATTTTTCTTATGTGTATGTGCAATAAAGAGTTTACAAACAAACAAACAATATTTCTTTCTTTCAGCATCTAATAATAGTAAAAAATGTATTTCAGGGATGCTGGCAGCGGAGACGGCGATGGACCTCATAATCTCCGGCGAAGCGACGCACGAGAAAGGGGTGGTGCCCAGCTCCTATGAGGACAAACTACAAAACTCCTTCGTCTTCAAAGAATTGAAGGTACTTTAATAGAAAATTTATCTCTAGATAATGAATCAATAAATTAATATGTTCAGTTCAGACGATTTTCTAGTTGTAATATGTAAGGATCGTTGGAGAATCTTCTAGGTTGGCGCCGGTGGGATGATGAATAATTATTTAGTAAAATCTGCTTCATTACTGGTGTCATTTAATGGGATTATAACAAGCTTTACAAGAGTGGAAGAGATACATTTTTACGAATTTATAATGAGCAGAGATCAATGGCTACACTTAACTTTTTAGTTTTATAGCTCCATCATTCAATCAAACGATGATTTTACCAATACTAACACTGGTGTCAGATTTTATTCAAGTCGCTTAAAGGCATCTGACAAGACTTTTATGACTACCGCCATCTAGTGACAGTAGCCGTATACACACTAGTAAACTAAACAGTCAGCCAATGTGCAGGTTTCCTCACGATGTTTTCCTTCACCGGAAGCAGGTGGTGGTCTTTTTTTTTAAACTTTTTTATGGGGATTTTATCGTTTAAAATATGCCAGCCCCATCGTACCTTTCCCAAGGGATTTACGTCTGAGGAGGTGTAACGAAAATTTGTAAAAATCTTTTTAAGATTATTGAGCCTGGTTTTGACTTAATTACCCACATTATTATAGTTTAATTTCATCTCCTTCATTAGTAAATCCCTTTCACACTTGAATTTGGTACAATATAACAATATATGGTGGTCTATGAGAAAACTACCATACATGAGTCAGATTGGTCTACAAACTCATGCGACACAGGTAGGATTTGAACCCGGGTCCTACCCGACCTTAAGCTGGTGTCATTATCACTAGGCCACCAATGTCAAGTTTTTTTTTAGTTGAAGTTGAAAAAGAACTACCTATACAAAAAAAAAATACAGTTGATAATTTTCCACGGGAACCGTGCCTTTTCCCGGGATAAAAGGTACCCTATGTCCTTCTCCGTACTTCTAACTATGTGTATGCCAAATTTCAGAAAGATTGGTTCAGTAGATAAAGCGTGAAGAGGTAACAAACAAACAAACCAACAAACAAACAAACAAACAAATTTACTTTCACTTTTATAATATTAGTTAGGATAGTATCGTTGAGTTAGTATCCCATAACATAAGTCTCGAACTTACTTTGGGGCTAATTAATCTGTGTGATTTGTCCGTATATATTTAATATTCATTTAATAGTGATAGAAATGGCCTGTGGTGTGGCTCTAGAATAGCACCAACCCATCTCTTCCCGTGGGTCCCTTAGTCGCCTCTTACGACAAGAGTCGACTAAGGGACTTAAAACACCGCAGGATGGGCAGCAGCATCTTTCCGCGTACTATGCCATCATACTGCGATCACCAACCCGCCTGCCAAGCGTGGCGATTAAGGCAAAACCCCCCCATGATTAATACACCCTGTAGTTCCCAACACACATGACTATACACGTATAACTAGGTACATCTAACATACACTACTCTACACTACAACCCATAACACGGCCCCTAGTCCTCGGCGGCCCCGCTATCCCGGACTCTGGTAGCGGTCACGGTAACGGCGGGGCAGGGTGATAGAAATGCAATGTTTGCAGGCGGTCCGTAACTGCCGGCCCTCGTTCCACTCCCGCCTCGGCCTGTTCGGCGGCGTGGCCTACTCCGCCTTCTCCACGCTGCTGCGGGGGAAGGAACCCTGGACCCTCAGCCACGGAGGTACGTAGCTGATAAACATATTTACATATCTCTTGCTCTGTAAGTACACCCTTACACCCCTGAATGCCGGGGTGTATGACTATCATTACAGCATAGGTTTTGGAATTTGAAAAAAGAACTGTCATACTCATACTGCACGAAGAATATTTTTAAAAAGTTAATATTTTTTTTCTCGGTATCGATTAATTACTCGAATCGGAATCTAGACAATTTATTTTAATTAAATATACATTTTTTCTTCTTAATAAATGTTCATTGAAACCTGCTGTCTTGTTGTTTACTTACCTCACAATCGATATGTAAAGCAGAGTATTTATCTCGGGCGTAAGCATCAATTGCATACTCGGGTTAATTAGCGCCTTCGCTTCGGTCAGGCGCCAAAAACCTCGTATGCAATTGATGTCATATAGCCCTTGGTTAATAATCTACTATTAAGGGTTTTATGATGGCCGCCACCGATAAGGCCGTAAAAGTGGCGGAACACTTTTCGGGAACAATTTGATCGTTGGAATGGCATCGACACGCTAAGAAGAAGGGTTTTAAAGGCAAGAGTGAATAGGCATATTTTGAATTTGCGTGTAGGTACCACTCTAGATCATATCTTTGCTTACCATCAGGCAAGATAGAGGTCAAACGCACTCAAAGTTTTAATAATAAAAAAATAATGTGTCAATCCTCAGGAAAAGGTACCTTATGGTCATTGGCGCTTAAGTCGCTCCGAAAAACAAATCGATGTTATATAGAAATTATTATAATGACAATGTACTCAATTGAAAATAACTAATTTACTAAATATATTTTTGTAAAATTTATAATATTTGGAAATTTTGCTATATTGATCAACATTTGGTAGTAATAATGATGAATATTTAATATTGTGTAATGACAATTGCAACGCCCGTTCAGGGCTCATTTGTGCACCTATATGAAATGTATAATATCTAATGTGTAACAACAAATTAATTCAAGAGAATGAGAATGAAAAAAGACCGATAAATAATAATATGATGAGGTCGACTGTTAGATAATGCTTTTGCATTAAGTCCACCTATTGTGCCATACATTGTATTTGTGCAATCAAGGTTAAATAAATAAAAAAGAGAAGGTAGTAAAAAGAAATACATAAGTAAAAATAAAATAAAATTAATAAATAGTAATGAAGAATAAATAAAGCTTGTTAGTAATTATACAAGTTGCCGCTAGATGGCGCTACAAGTAAAAGTAAAAGTCGCTATGGTTGTGTTTGCGCGCAGAACTAGGTTCGCGGAGTAAATTAGTCAGAGCATACGAGCAATTCTCAAAAATTTTGCCTCTGTTTCAAAAACAGCGCACACTGGTTCCCCGTCCATACTAAGGTGCGTCAAAAATAGAGGTGGGTTGGATTAGGTAAAACCCGTACCTGTTCTATCTAATACTAATACCAAAAAATACCTAATCCGAATACCTCTTCCTAATCCCTGCCATTCGCAGCCAATTCCCAACCTTATGTCATACATCGTAAAGTTCAATATTGTTTCTAACACGATAGTATTAGATCTTCAAAGTATTGTTCCTTAATCTGTGTATTAGATAACATTTCTGGATCGAAGTTCCTAATAGGTACTCCTTGCTAATATTTATCAGTTACCTACTTTTAGGTGCAATGTTTATTATTGTTTCGAGAATCAAACATACCTCAATGGGATAAGCCTGCCTTTGTATTTGTTTTATGTTTTCTTTTTTTTGTACTGCCTCTGAGTATTACCTTATATGTTATTTGACAGTAGAAAAATTTGCTTGCATTTTTTTTTAATAATGTAGGCTGACATAGTGTTGCTAGCCATTCCTCCACCTGCACCACGCACTAAAGACGACGACGTGTTAACTGTTGAAGTAGTCGCGGACGTTGCAGTTGAAATTGTACTTACAGATTCAGTGGTCATTGTTGTCGTAGGTGTCATACTATCTGTAGTCAACATTTCTGGCACATTAATACCTTCGCGTGCTGCGGAAAACATCACTAATGGATGCTTCCTTTTCAGATGTTTGGTCAAATTTGACACAGTACTTTTATATGACAATTGAGTCTTACACATTTTGCACTGCGCTGTGCTGTTCCCAATGTCCAGAAAGTGATCCCAGGCAACGCTATTTTTAGGAGCCATTGTCACTAATTAAACTATTCTACACACGTAATTTTCATTTATAAAGTTCAATGTGAACATTTAAACACACTTGTATTAAAAAGTTTTTTAGAGTTTATCGAAATAAAACAATATTTACACTTATATACACCGTTTACACAAAAGTTTATTATTTATAAAGTTTAAAAAGTTTTATTCACTTTTTGCAGTCGGTACTACGTAAAGCACACAAAAAAACAGTATCTTGCAATTAGAATACATTGTTTACATATTTAAATACAATTACGTAATCGCACGCAGTATACGCAAACACGATGCAACGCGAACTAATAATTATGTCACTAGTTCACGAGTCAAAGACAAGCAACCGAACGATAGGTCATTAACACTGCTGCACTAGCGAATCTAATACACCTAATCCCAGTAATTGTTAATACTTTATTTGCAACTGATTTTTGATCTTATTCTTAAAGTGCGTAAAGGTCATTGTTGTTTAGATGAAAATATTTGATAAAAGTGTACCTAATCCATACGTTTAATTCTAGTAGCAAATATTTTTCGCAACCGATTTTTTATCTTATAATAAGTAGTTTAAGGGTCAGTGTTCTTTGATGGATGAAAGTATTGGATTGGTACATACCCAATACAAGAGCCGACGAGAATATTCAAAAATCTTCTCAGTCGATTTTGAACTTTACGTCGTATGATTTAAGGATGAATATTGCTTGCATCGAAAAATACCTAATCCGGGGTGCCAAATATTAGGTACGCACTGGTATCGAAAAATACCTAATCCACGCACCTAATCTAATATTTATGCCTCACCTCTAGTCAAAAATACTTAAAACATATTCTACGCGTTTTAAAGACTAAACTCGAATGTATTTTGTTTAGAATACATTTAATATTCATTTTAAGATAATGAATGCATAAAATAAATGGAAACACAATAGAAATTATCATTGTTTAAGTGCCTTTTTACACGACTGACCAAAAAAGGAGTGTTATGTTTTCAGGGTTCATGTATGTATGTATGTATGTATGTATGTAAGTTTCTTTATTCCACCATAAGTCCTGAACGGCTTAACCGATTTTGATGTGAGAGGTATTTTTAGATTCCTTGCATTCCTCCGAGTGACATAGGCTATATGACGTCACCATGAAAATAAAATGGCGGATTATATATGCGATAAATAGCAGACCAAAAAAATAAAATTTAATAAATCTTATCGAGTGGGGTATCAAATTGAAGGGCTTTAGAAGGCGATTTCAAAAATGTATATAACTTATATGTTTGTATGTACTTTTTGAGTAAAAACTCGTCAGTCGTGTTTTTTATTTTTAATAATTAGCTTGTTTCAATGACAAGTTGTAACAAATGTACGTAGGTAAATAAAAATATTGTAACAACATAAAATTTTATCTAAAACAAAATTAATCAATATAATACATCTTACTAATAAACATATGTATGCATTTTGCATATTTATTTAGTCATCACACTAATAACACTTTTATAATAAAGAGGAAGTGATTGTATGTTTGTGACTTTTTTAGGAGATAATCTTCGGAACTACTCAACCGATTTTAAAAATTCTTTCACTAATAGAAAGCTACCTTATACCTAAATAACATTGGCTACAATTTAAGTATGTACCTCCCGAGCGAAGCCGGAGCGAGGCGCTAGCATGTAATATTTTTATATCACAATTATAACGTTATAAATGTAAACTAAAAACTTACACTAAACTACAGCATACAACGTGATATCAAATTTTTATCTATTTCTGTCATTTCAGAAGTAATCGTAGGATTTTCAAAAAAAAAAAGCCGTGTTTCCATCATTAGAAGTGCTACTTCCTCCTTGTTTAGTTTTATCAACAATAAGACCTAATTTTTCTGAATTGAGACTGAACTATCGTTTTTTTATTAGCGACAGAGTCTTTATTAGCTTGTTGAGCTTACCTGCCTCATTTTTATATCGAGCCGGTAAGAGAAATTAATAAAAAACTCGAAAAATCGAATCCAAGAGTGCAACATTAAGCTATTTTGATTTCGACTTTCTAGAAATTTAAATTATAGGTTAGGATATTCTTCTAAACTAACTTTATCCTTTGACATAAAAGTAAAACACGTCTATTAAGTATGTCTAAGTTCAAAATATCCTTATTTTCAACTGGTAAGTTGGCCTTAACTCTTTCAGAACACGCTTCACACGGTCCATATATAGGCCAGCTCCTGATTGTTATAATTATCCCAAATATCAAATATAATCATGTGCCTGAATACGCACTAGCAACTTGGACCTAAATAGTAACAAAAAAAATATTAAAAATGGTAAATATGCATATATTTCGTAATCTCGGGTTCGTAGAAATTTGCTACGACAAGTGAATCTTGGCGTAGCACCCATATATTTCAAAAAGTTGTGAGAATTGACTGGTAAAATTTATTATTTCCTACACAGAAAAGCATAATCTAAATAATTATGTAAGTTTCCATGATGGCAAGTCGAGTGCAATATAGTAAAACTCAATGTGAAATGCAAACAATATTTTTTTCCCCTTGATTTATAAGCGTTCGCGTAGCACTCACCTTACGCTACAATATAATAATATTTTAATAATGTAAATATCAGAGAAAAAAGTACATACCTTGACCTTGATTTTCCATTATAAATCAGATCACAACTGTAACAACTTTCAGCGTAATTAAATCTAATATCGAGTACAAAGTGCGTCGCTTTCAAATAGCACGGATTCATGCGTCGAACAACTGATACTTTCGATGAAAATATTGAAATGAGGGTAAATAAAAATCTAATTATTTTTGCATTTTTATCTTGTTTGGACATTGTAGTTACTTGATCAAACACTCAATGTGGGTATTTTCATAATTGTTTTTTTTATTTATGACGTATGGGGGAAACCACCGTGCAGCGGTGAAAAATAAATTACCATAATTTTTATTTTTTGTTACGGATTTTGGTGCATAATTTTGTTAGGTTTTAGATAATTCACTTTGTTCTTGATTTTATATAATATTTAATAAAAATAAATTGAAAATATTGAGATAAGGTAGAATAATGACTCCTATTTTGTTACTTTGTTTATCTCCAAAAGTAATTAAACTAACCAACATTTGGAAGTGGTTTCTAATTTTTAATAAAATTTATATATTTTTTAACAACATTAATAAATAAATATACAAAAAACTAATGAAACCAGTTTAAATTTGAATGAAACTTTTTTATTTTGTTACCCTGGACGAAAATTATCTTTAAAGTTTTGGTTGGCCTTAGAATAGATACAAAAACGCAATAAATTATATTTAATATAAATTGTGTGTGTATATATATACTTACACAAATATATTTTTTTAAATAAATTATCAATAGAAATAAATTACGATGGAATTGTGGATTCGATTTTCTGGGACAGTAACAAAATAGGAATAGGTTGGAACAAAATAAGAAATGTAAGGAAGTGTGTGCACAGTTACATATTTTAATAAAAAATTGAGAAGTCTTTTTTTCACAAACGTGTAATTATTTGGCAATTAAAAAACTAACTTCCATTTTTTATCATTTTTATTGATAGAAAAGTTTAAAAGTAAACATACATTACGTTACTCGTACGTTGCACAAGTTATAATATACCACGTATCTTTTTGTACTTATATTTTGATTTTATTCTTTCTAAGTTCTTTTTCCTTAATTCCTCATGTTTTTCTGGATTTAACTTTAATCTTTCTCTGTAGCGTCGCATTTTCTCAGCTGCGGATGATAATGCCATTTTGTTGAGCTGCAGAATGTAAACACAGCTTTACATTTTCCGTTTTTGTTATTTTATTTTCCCCTTATACGTTACCGTATTAAAGTAACAAAAGAAGAAGTAACAAAACAAGTGGAAAAAAAGATTTAGCAACGAAAAAACATAGTTTAACTTTAATTTCAGACGTTTTGCTAATATATTCACATATCTAATGATACTACCTAAAGAAAATTATAAAAATATCGTTAAAATACAGTCAACTTACCGTTTTTCAGCTGTAACAAAAAGTGGATACTGCTCAGAACACAATCAACACGTTTGGTGTAAACGACTACAGAATGGCCAGTAATATTTTTAAACAACCTGAATGACTTTGACAGGAGTTGCAATGTTGCCAACGCCAAAAAATAAATGCTTTGGTAGTTTTATATAAGGTTTACTAGTTCAAAAACAGGTAACAAAAGTTGGAATGAAGTTTTGGAACTTCTTCTGGGACAAGACTAATAAGTTAATTTTAATTGTAAAATATTACTAAACTACTTTGTTACGTTGCTTTTCTGATATATTACTAGTCATACTATATTAAAACACTAGCTGTCGCCCGCGGCTTCGCCCACGTGAGTTTCGCTTAGATGAAAAATCTCTCTTGGAGCTTTTCATCAGATGTTCCAGATCTTCAATTTTTATACGTCAGCAGAAAATGCTCATCAGGTTGAACGATTTCTGCTAAGGCGCCATTTCCATATATGTTATAGTGTAGCTGGTCTCTTGGAGCTTTTCATCAGATGTTCCAGATCTTCAATTTTTATTCGTCGGCAGAAAATGCTCATCAGGTTGAACGATTTTTGTTAAGGCACCATTTCCATATTACTTATAGTTTAGCTGTTCCGTTATGGTTCTCCATCAGGTGTTCCAGTTTTCAAAATGAATTATAGCCTATATGTTGCCCAGGCTTAATAGCTATACAACAAAAAAAGTTTCATTCAAATCCGTCCAGTAGTTTTTGCGTGAAACGCGTACATACATACAGACAGACAGACAGACAGACAGACAGACAGACAGACAGACAGACAGACAGACAGAAAAGAAATTCCAAAAAAAATTTTTTGCTTTCTATTGTTCTTTTTAGGTCTCCCTCTATCCATTTCAGTCAAAAATATTAAATGTACAGACAAAATATTTTTACTGTTTTATTATATGTATAGATCATAAAATTCTTATAGTTTACTTGGCGATGACTACAATAATTGAGGTTGAAGTTTCGTTTTTCAGAATGGGACACACGGTTTTTCATACATTCACGTTTTTGGTTTTCGACAAAATCAATATTTTAGAAGAAACTAAACAGTTATAGAGACTTTCTATTTTTTTTTTGTGTGTCTTAAAACAATCAGCTATATGTATAAAACATCTGATAGGTATTAGTGGATAAAAAAATAATATTCACATATAAAGTCACGGGACAAACTCAGTTATGTTATTGGCAAAAAAAATGAGAATCGCTCACTTACCTGGCATAGGGGACACCGTGATCACGAAGGCGGTTCCCCCAGGGCGAGGCCTGTCCATTGCACTGCGGACGGGTTGACCCCTGCGATTATCCCTAATGTGGATAACTCGGATGCGTAATTTTTGGTAGTGGGGACTGCGTACGCGCTGTCCCCCTCATTATATGTTAAAATATTATTATATAAAATTTAATTTTATTCTGTTTATTATATTATGTATTCTGTTTTGATTTCATTCTATTTGACATTGAAGTCCGGAAAGACTTGTTATGTATGACTGAAGAAGTGGCTCAACCTATGGTCCATTTATCCATAATTGTCCTATTATGTAAACAATCTTCACAGTACTTTTTGTTGAATTTTGTTGAAAATAAATCAAATATTAGTTCAAACCTAAACATTCTAAAGTAAAACATTTATTAACCACCAAAGTAAAATCATAAAAAGACATGGTAAGATTGTTTACATGATAGGACAATTATGAATAAATGGACTTTACCTATTTTACCAGTCAAAATAGCCTTTCGGGGCCTTAGGACTAAGATGCTAAAATTACCAAATTAACAAAAATACCAAAGTTGTAAAATGGCCAATTCTTTAATACATATACATATTGTCCGAGATACTAAGGTGCTAAAATGACTAAATTAACGAAAAGATCAACGTTTCAAAATGACCAATAGAAATAATATTGAAATTAAAAAAATAATTGAATGAATAAAAAATACAAATAATGCATGATTATATTTTGTAGCTCATGTGCAAAATGCCTCTTTCGCGAAATGTCCCCTAGTCGCAAAATGCCTCTTTCGCAGAATGTCTCTTGCAAAATGTCGCGACAGGGACTTAGAATAAAATTTCCATTTTCAAAGCAAAATTATGATAATGATTTTGCTTTGAAAATCTAAATTTTATTGTCGCGACATTTTGCGAAAGTGACATTTTGCGCACATGATTCTATTTAGTGTATGTGATTTTAGGTGCAGACCACTCCAAGCTGAAGCCAGCCAAGGAGTGCCAGCCGATCGAGTACCCCAAGCCGGACGGTGTCATTACCTTCGACCTCTTGTCTTCCGTATCTTTGACAGGTTTGACGTTATTTGTAATAAACGAAAAACCTTCCTAGGGGTGAAAGTACTCATAAATATGAACATCTTTTTGTATAGGACCGACTCTGAAATAAAAAAAAAAATCAGCTGTTCCATACATTTTGGGCGAGTAGGTATTGCAAAAAGATGTTCATATTTATGAGTACTTTCACCCCTAGGAAGGTTTTTAGGTTTTTTTTTTAGGTTTTTCGTTTATTACAAATAACCCTGTATAATGTACTAGCTTGAGCTTGGGACTTTGTTCCTGAGAGAATTTTGGGAAATCTCTCTTAGTGCTCCCTTACACTCCCTATGTAACCTACATGCCGAATTTCTTATTCATATTTATTTATTACTAGCTTTTGCCCGCGGCTTCGCCCGCGTGAATTTCCCACTTGAACAGTGCTTTTTCCCGGGATGAAAGGTACCTTATGTCCTATGTGTATGCAAAATTTCAGGAAGATTGGTTCAGTAGATAAAACGTAAAGAGGTAACAAACAAACAAATCATTTTCGCATTTATAACGTTAGGATTATGATAGTATTTTTATTTAGAGATACTAGCAACCAGATCTACATAAAAAAACTCCGTTTATTCTTACTTGTCATATTATGTAAACAATCTTCACAGTACTTTTTGTTGAATTTCGTTGAAAATAAATCAAATATTATTTCAAACCTAAACATTCAAAAGTAAAACATTTATCAACCACGAAAGTAATTTCCTAAAAAGTCTGTTTTAATTTATATTGTTGTAAAATCATGAAAAGACATGGTAAGATTGTTTACATAATAGGACAAATAGGAAACCAAGTTACATGCAAATCAGTCCATAAACGTAGAAGATATTCTGCTGTGACAGACTAGGACGGACGGACTGAACGATCTCATAAGGGTTCTTTGTCGGACTCTCTCTCTCTCTCTCACCCGAAAGACGTCCACTGCTGGACAAAGGCCTCCCCCAAGGATTTCCACGTTGACCGGTCCTGCGCTGCCCGCATCCATGCGCATCCCGCGACCTTCACCAGGTCGTCGGTCCACCGAGTGGGAGGCCTGCCAACACTACGTTTTCCGGTTCGTGGTCGTTACTCGAGAACTTTTCTGCCCCAACGGCTATCTGTTCTACGAGCTATGTGCCCCGCCCACTGCCACTTAAGTTTCGCGATTATGCGGGCTATCTTTTTTTTTTTTTGCGGGATTTTGCTTTGTCGGACTACGGAACCCTAAAAACGGAGTTTACGTCTAGACAGTCCGCTAACAAGTGGTCCTTCGAGCCGGATTCTTTAGATTGCTTTTGTTCCCAGGCACCAACCACGAGGCGGACCAGCCGCCGCACCTGACACTCGCAGACGATTCTGTGCCAGTCAAAAACAATTTGGGGATATACGATGGCCCCGAAGCCAGGTTCTGTCCTGCCGGTAAATATTTAATTCATTTTTTTTCTTCGAACTACGCTGTAATTTTGCCATTAATAACCTAAATAGTATGCACAAAACAGCAATTTATTGCTACATAGCAAAACAGCGCAGTAAAGTATGTATGAAAATCCATTGTTGCACTGTTTTTACTTGAAAACAGTGCAGAAAAGTAGTATGAAAATCCATTACTGCATTGTTTTTGTCCTAAGGCCGCATATCCGAAGCGACTGACCAATCGCAGGCCTTAACTCTGCAGTCATGACCAACTAGATTTATGTCAGCCAATCAGCGCTATTCCTATAAGAATAGGCCAATCACAGGCTGTAAGCATGACCAACTAGATTTGTATCAGCCAATCAGACTTATTTTTATTCCCGCGAACAAAGGCTGATTATATAAATTAAAAATGTGCGACCATTGCCGAAAAAAAAAGAAAATTGACGCGAATTAAGGACCTTAGGACCGGTAGTTGAAAGAAAAGCAGATTATGAATCTCGCAAAAGTGACTTTTAATTGCACTCGTGTTTTTGAAGCCCTCGCTACGCTCGGGCTTCAAACTTACACTCGATGCAATTAAAAGTCACTTTCTGCTCGATGCAACAATCTACTATTAAAACTAGCTATTGAAAACAAAAGTCGTTGATGTTGGTAAGAAAGCGTCCAGGTTAAAGTGGGATTGGCGTCTGCCGTATGCACACAGAAAGATGGACTCTAAATCTCACTGGATTCCAAGAACGAGATGGTCTGATGATTTAAAGGGGTTCGATAAGAGCTGGAAGGAAAAGACGAAGGACAGAGATGAGTGGAGGGAATTAGGGGAGGCTTTTGCCCAGCAGTGGGGCGTAAATAGCTAGCAAAAAAAATTGTCAGCAATTAAAAAGATCTTATAAGTAACCATTGCAGGTTGGTTTTTGAAACAAAAGTACCCTATGTTTGACGCCGGGTTTTCAACTATACCAATTCATCAAAATCGGTCCAGGAGTTTATTGAGTCCAGGAGTATAGCCGTGAATTTTGCATTTACAATAGGGGACCGGACAAGGTATGAGAATTGTTAAAAATATGTAATTTTATGATATAATACATTTAATTAAATACATTTTGCGACTTTTCAGCTCGAGTTTATTCTCCAGAGCTAATTTATTAGAGTTCAAACTTTTAGGGAAAGTCCATTTTCTACGCGTGACGTCATATGAACGTTTAGTTAGGGGCGTTTTGGTATCGTCCAAACATCGTTTTAAAATGTGAATTGTTTTTTGCTATATCTTGGAAAATACTTTGGTTATGGAGGTGATTATTTTACGGATGATTCTATTATTATGAGATATTTCAAAGTAGCATCAAAAAAAAAAAAGTTGTCCGGTCCCCTATTGTCGTCTCCACTTCAGCTTTGCCAAAAATATTTTCAAAATACATGATAAAAAATGGTAATGGTATGATAATATTTTTTGTTAATATATATTTTTTCTATTCTCTCAACCGATTCCCGTGATATTTTGGGAGCAGGTTCTATAAACATATGAAAATCGATAGTCGAGCCATTTTTTTGGCACTTTTTTTAAATGGCGGAGTTGGTACAAGGGTCCTAAGCGCCTTTGGACTTTATAGCTCTTATGACCTGTTTTTATTTTCAGGTGTATACGAATATGTCCCAATGGAGACTGGAGATGGCCAAAGACTACAAATAAATGCACAGAACTGCATTCACTGTAAGTATTGTTACTTATACTCATACAGATTAGGGTTAAGGTCACCATCAGCAAAATTACGGATCCAGAAAAAAAACTTCAAAAACCCTGGACATTTGTGTGTAATAAAGATATTTCTCCGGACGCCCTCATAAATAAATTTAAATTAAGATAAAAATGTTTTTTTTAAGATAAAGATAATTTTATTTTCCTCCAAACAATCAATACGGTAGGTAATAAAAAAAGACACAACATAATTCGAAGGCGATCGATTATGTGACCTGCGGGTCGATCGCCGTAATTCTATGACGCATTAGTCGAGTGTACGTGCAGTTCACGCATACGCGACGCTCAGCCAAACGTCGGTATCGCCGTAAAATAAAACTACACGTCAACGTCGCGTACACTGCACGTCTACTTCACCTACGCGTGAAACCAGCGTATGTTGCCGAGGTGTTGCCGTACGCAAGTTTTGTCAATTTTCTTGTCGATTATTCGTTGAGTAATCGATTATTTACACGAATAAAGTTGTTATTACAGGGCTATATCACGCTTAATAACCTAGGATCTAAGTTTATACACAAACAAAACACTTTATTTTGGTCTAAGCATAGTAAAAATGGTATTAAAACGAAAATATTTAACACAAAATGTGGATGTATGGATTTAGTCTCTTTGCATAACCCTCCCATGAAGAAAAATGCACTGTTGATTGATGGTTGGTTGAGTTGAGGTTATGTATGTTTATGTTTAGCGTACAAGAATTGAATATTTGTATTTCGCTCGGGGTTTTTGTTCGGAGCTATTTTACTTGATATAGTAAGTATAAGTAAATAACTATTGTACTAGTAAGTTGGCGTTTAATTGGTTTGCCGGCAATAACATGAGATTGTGTGAGTTTTTACTTTGTAGATTTACGGATCATTTATATACTTATTTCATATTTTAGACCGAGACATTCAAGACGACCTACGAAGAGGTTGAAGGAGGAAGTGGTGTCTCAAACTAAAAATAATAGTGCACTAGAGGAGTCAAGACAAATGTTATTAAGATTTGAGAAGGCACATCATAGCTTTTAGCTGAAAGCGTGAAGCAATTGGCAGCTTCGTTGCCCATTCCATGCGGTTAGAAAAGGTAAGCTATCATTATTTTTAAGTCATGGATGAGAAAAGAAAAAGAGCTTTTGTGATGAAAAGATAGTATACCTTTTTTTTACTTTTTTGATTTCGCAGGGGGAAATGCATTTACGCACTGAGTGTGGGGCTCCCAGGCCGCTAGTCGGCCCAGACTACCCACTAAAACCCCCTGCAGCGTTTCCGCACCTGCCGTTGGTGGGGGCGTCATGGGATCGCGAACACTCTACCACGACGCCCCCCGGCTTTGCCTTACGGCACCCTCACATGGCGAGGTGACGGGCGTATTGTGCCCGCCGCCTGCCTCTACGTCCTCGCCGTCGGGGAGGTGCTTCGGCTCGCGCCTCACGCTCTCTCTCGGCGGCCTCCTTCTGCGACATTACTGTTTCGTAGAAGGAGGAGAAAGCATCCCAGCGATTCTCGCTGCTCAGCATCTTACTAATGATGCTGTGCAGCGAGAGATCGTAAGCTCCCAAAACAACAACTAGGACCACCCTTTCAGTGGCCCATTTTGCGCAGTCTGCCAGAGTGTGTTGGGCCATATCGTCCGGCTCCCCACACTCATGGCAGAAAAGATAGTATACCTACTGCTGTTTAAAAATGTATATTTTGCTTACAGAATAAACGTTGCTGCTGTCGTCGTTCCAAAGATGAGCTAACCAAGACCTCCCCTAAAGTATAATGTAGAATTTGAGAAGTGAAAACAATAAACAATTTTTAATTAAATTTTCAATTTGTTTTATTAGATTTAATCTAGTCAAAAATGTTTTATTGAAACTTGGCCTTCAAAGAAGGCTCTCGTTCACGTCCAAAAACTAAGGCTCGCCTTGCCTCGATACAACGGCGGCGTCGTCATCGCCGGCGATGATGTTCCCGATTCGCCAAATCCAACTTTTGCAACACAAATCGTTCATGTTCAAATTTTGCGCCTGAAAAAGTAAGTAGATAGGTATGAAATTATAAGGTAGGAAAGATCATTACTCGGTAATTGTGTATGATGCTGTTTTTTACTATAATTCTGTAAGAAATTATATAAAAGGTACTAACAAGCTTTGCAAAGTTAACTATCCATGTACGTCTGCAATGCGTCAGCAACACTCGATAAACACTGCAAAGTGACATCTCATTTGGCATTTCTGAAACGTTAAAATTTAGCGCGATACCGTTTCAGTGCGTGTTCGTGCGATACAAGAAACGCGTAGGTCACGGCGATACGGCGGTGCCCTGCGTTTAGGTGAGCCTGACGCGAGCGTGACGTGTATGTCATTATTTGATTACGGCAATACGAAATCGATCGTTAAGACGCAAACGCAGTCAAGACGCGCTGCATAAAATTACGGCGATCGGCCCGCTGTCTGTAATACCATGGATACAATAAATGAATTAAATTGACCCTGTGTTACAGACCTCCAGTGCTCTGCAGAGGCCTCGAGAATTATTGCCTCCAAAAAAAATTACTCAAAAAAATCTGCAAAAAAATCGCGACGAAATCACACATAAAAATCGTCCGGATTTTAATTTACTTTATTGTAGCCATGGTATTACCGACAGGTCATATAATAAATTATAGTAGGTACATTTAGGACCATACATAATTTACGACACTTTTAAAATCCCACCCGGACGCTCCATCTTTACATTTTTCTTAATTTTTACGTTTTTTTGTTTTTTTTTTTTTTAATTTACGCCTTATTTAAAGTAAAACAAACCTCCTTTCCCAGGTAAGACATGTGACATCAAGGATCCATCGCAGAACATCAATTGGGTGGTGCCAGAGGGCGGCGGCGGCCCCGCCTACAATGGAATGTAACCTTAATGCCTCACGTAATAAGGTCGAGATTCTTTTGTAACATACTCGGACGCAGCTACGACAGAATGAACCTACAGTCTGATGTAATAAGGTTTAGATTGGATAGTAGCATAATTTAATTAAATTATTATCTATGTAAAAAACTGTGGTGCTCTGTACATAGAAATTAAAAAATAATTATGTGGGGGCCGATATCAGCCAAAATTATTTTTTTTAGAATTTTTGTCTGTCTTTCTGTATGTTTGTGCGCGCATCAAGTAAATAGTACTAGATGGAATTTGATGCGGTTTTGCTCTAATTTGGTGGCAACATCCTTTTGAATGCAGCGTTAGATTATTTTCAGATTCGCTGTACGACGTACGCCTTATGCTCCCGCGCAACAATGTAAATATAAAGTACTCTCATATAGAAATTAGATATGGTGAAAAAATTCCATGCGAGCAGGACAAATTTTTCACTAATATCTAATTTCTATATGAGAGCACTTTAGTACCTACTAATTGCATCTGAGATGCTCAAAAATCCAAAAATAAATGTAAATATAATTTTAAGCTAGTCTGTTTTCGATTATTTTATTATTTTGATATGGGATTTTCTTTCGTAATTGTGACAATACTGCCTTTTTTATCAGATATCTATTATATTACATAATTGTACAGTGCGACCATCTTTATAAGTGCTTCGGCGATTTTACTGAAATTTCGCATAGTTAGAAGTACTGAGACGGACATTTTCAAGTGCCTTTCGTCCTGGGAAAAAGCACTGTTTTCGTGGGAAATTCACGCGGACGTAGCCGCGGGCATAAGTTTTATAAGTATACTGTTGATGTTAATACAATTCTAAGAGGTAAATGAAAATATTGAGAATTGTAAATGCTCTTATTGTAAAGGTGGGTGGGTTTAATCAATTCCCGCCCTGTTATTTTGTTTCTTTCTTTGATCATTTGTCATCAAACAATTTTGAGTAGGCAACAACAATTTTTATACTTTGTATGTCGCAGCCAACTGGTAAACTGAGAAATATGACTGAATCTGCAGATTTCAGCGCTAGGTGGCAGAAAGTGGAACTAAATAGCCTAGGCATACTTGCCTAGGCTAATCATTTTAATCAACGTTTAACTACTGTTAAACGTAGTAATTTGCTTAACTGTTTAATTTAATTGCTAATTTGAACGGTATTCATTGAGGCCGTTAGTTGAATGAATGGCAAATTTAACTAGTTGGCCGCGACATATATATATTTTTTATTGGAACATCACGTTTTATATTGAAAATATACACTTTGTAACAATGTTTTATACTTATTATGTTTTATGATTAAATTATTATAAACTTCCAAAATTTTTATACCTTTTTTATCGAAATCGGGTCCAAAAATATGCGAGCAAAGTTTGCTCAAAATAAATCAAATACATATGTATAAGAAGTGCGTGTGTTCGTAATTTAGCGATGTCCAGAGTACATTTAGTTGTAAGTGTTATTTTGTATAAGAGACTCTAATAAATTATTTTAATAGGTAATTAAACTGTTTTATTTTCTTTCTAAACATACCTACTATTTATAGTGTTTTTTGAACTTTTCTACTTTTTTATTTGCAAGATGATAAGCAGTGATTTATTTTGACGACCTTCGTGGCCAGAGAGAAAAAAAAACACTATCCGTCATCACGCCGGACTGTCACTCCTTTCTCTATGGTCACACCTAGTCCCGGGTTCGATCGAGATATTTATCTATGTATTTGTTATAAAATATAGTATCGTTGGGTTAGTATCCCATAACACAAGTCTCGAACTTTGGGGCTAATTCACCGTGTTAGTCCACCGACGCGTTCGCCGGCGAAAGCGAATCGCTGCGAAACGCTGGCGATAGCGAATCGCCTGCGGAACGTTAGTACACTGCAGGTTTTTATATGGCATGACGCGTTGCGAAGCGAAATATGACATTTGCGAATCGCCAGCGTCGGTGTAACTGCCATTTCGCTGCTACGAGCGAAACAGTAGCTGATAAGGATGCAACAATACAAATCTCGCTTAGTTTGAGCGAGACACAGCATAGGCAAAACGCTCTCATACAACTGACAAGTTTTTTGAAGTTTCGTCGCCGCCAGCGAACGCGTCGGTGGACTAAAGGCGGTCATCACGCCGGACTGTGACTCCTTTCTCTATGGTCACACCTAGTCCCGGGTTCGATCGGGATATTTATCTATGTATTTGTTATAAAATATAGTATCGTTGGGTTAGTATCCCATAACATAAGTCTCGAACTTTGGGGCTAATTCAATCTGTGTGATAATGTCTGTATCTATGGTCTGTATATATATATATATAGGTATTTATTATTTACTAGCTTTCGCCCGCGTGAATTTCCCACGGGAACAGTGCTTTTTCCCGGGATAAAAGGTATGCCTATACCTAGGTAGGTGTCCCTATGTCCTTCTCCGTACTTCCAGCTATGTGTATGAAATTTCAGGAAGATTGGTTCAGTAGATAAAGCGTGAAGAGGTAACAAACAAACCAACAAACAAACTCACTTTCGCATTTATAATATTAGTTAGGATTTATTTTGCTATTCTTTATTTTGCTATTTTACCGAATATTAAATATTACTTGGCTATAACCTTTCTTACTACTTCTTATGTGCTACTCGAATTATTTTATTGTATTTTTCCAATGGTATTTCAATGAAAATGTAAAAATACACGTTATGCTATTATAAATTATAAATTTTAGTGAAATAAATATGTGGAAAGACTGCCACATACAATAAATATTTTTTTTTTAATAAATAGTATTTACTGTGCCTGCAACTGCGCCCTGCACCCCGGTTTGATTTCATTTCTTCTGGGTACAGTATATACTGTACCCAGAAGAAATCAAATCAATATATATGTTACTGTAAAAGCTCGAACTACGGTAAATTCTAAGATTTAAGAGTAAGTCTTAGGATTTACCGACATGAGTTGGTAAATGTAAGGATTTATGAAAATGGGATGATTTTTTCGGGCTTTTACAATTAGAATTTAGTACATGCTAGGTTTTACCACTGACGGCTGGTAAATGTTGGTTTTGGGAATAAAACAAAGAGTAATTCTTCCCTCAAGTCTTTCCGGGTGGTCATAAAAAAAATAACCTGAACCTACCTTCTTTTCCACCCTCAAAGTCTTTCCGGGCGGTCATTTACCATGCCTTTAATGTAAATCCTGAGACTTACCAAGCGAATGGTGGTAAAAGTGCGAATCGCAAAATTATTCGGGATTTTACCATTGAGTTGGTAAATCTTAGGTTTTACTCGAAAATCTTAGGATTTACCGTAGTTCGAGCTTTTACAGTAACATATATACTGTACCCAGAAGAAATTAAACAGGAATCTCAAAGAATTTTTAACTGTCCGTAGTAGGCATGGAAGTAATAACGGAAGTAATATCATAGAGCTAGGTACGATGAGTAATACGTTGTACAACGTATTTATTACTTTCATGGTAGTAGGTCCATAAAAAATATTTTAAGAATGCAGAGAAACTAGGAACACAGCTTATATTTAAGAAAAAAAATTATTTCTGTGGAACACAGAACGGCCAAATACCAAGCGGCAAGTTTTGTTTTTGACCTCTAGAAGAATTTGTTATAAAAAAAATTGATGACACTTGTTGGGATCATGACAATAATCCGTAATTTAGATATTTTTTTTATTTTGAAATGATTTATGTGTATCCGTTTACCCTAATTTTTATCATGGTAAGTTTAATTCTGACTTGTCTCGATAATTGTTAACAAATTTATATGACTTTTTTCTACTTCTTTTCTGTTTGAAAAGTACCTTATGTACATCCATTTAATTTTGGGTTGAAACCGTAGGTTTAGGAAACCTTGTATTTCCAAATTTCTACCGTAACGAACGTATATACTAGGCCAGAGCGACTGGATAGTCACTAAGCGCTCGCAGTGTGGCCAGCTGCCAGCCAGCCAGGGAGCTTTGATTATTTTAGATTAAATATTCAAAGCCAGGGAGGCGATTCCACTCATCGATGATTCCACTAATTACAAACGTAGATGTCGTGTCTCAATTGTGTCTCAAGATCCAAAGAAATTGAAATAAAGTGACAAGATCTCTGTAAGACTTCTATGTTTTATTAAGATTTCTTTGGCTTTTGAGACACAACCACAGAATTAATATAAGTACGACACAACTGAGGCACGATATCTACGTTTGTTAGTCGACGACCTCCGTGGCCTAACGGTCATCACGCCGGACTGCCACACCGGAGGTCCCGGGTTCGATCCCCGGTCGATTCAAGACGGAAAATGATCTTTTTCAGATTGACCCGGGTCTTGGATGTTTATCTATATATGTATTTGTTATAAAAATATAGTATCGTTGAGTTAGTATCCCATAACACAAGTCTCGAACTTTCTTTAACTCAATCGGTGTGATTTGTCCGCAAAAAAAAAAAAAAATCAAGGGTCAGGGCAATCACTAAGCGAGTCCCTTGGCTCTTAGCACTGCGAGCCTCCTTGCAGTGTGGCCTTAGCCTTAGTAACACTATACCTACGTCTACTATTCATGAGAGAACTTTGTAAACCAAAATATGTTCTATAATTTCGTACAAACGCCTGTAGTAAATTGTACCAGAATCTGAGAAGCACGCAGCGGCGCGGGC
Organism: Ephestia elutella; assembly: GCA_018467065.1. Lineage (NCBI taxonomy): Eukaryota > Metazoa > Arthropoda > Insecta > Lepidoptera > Pyralidae > Ephestia > Ephestia elutella. The sequence goes on from CM031577.1 coordinate 3,306,056, forward strand.
AGTTTAATTTTTCGCATCATAAAATAGGGTCGTGACGTGATTCGGGACTCTTCCTTACTGCCTCTATTTCATAATATTCACGCCCTAGAAATCACTGAAATACCACTAAGTATTTTGGGAAAATAATTTGTTTGCACAAGTTAAATTTTTAGGTTTTTCAGAGAAAATTGTGAAATAAATCACAATTCTTTTTTGTGAGACAATGTAAATTTTATCCTATAGAGTAGGCACTGTTAAAAGCTATATCGTACAGATCAAAACGCTTGTCTGTCTGTCGTACCAACTACATAGGTACGTACATAGGTAGGTATAGTATGTGGAACTCTCAGAATTTCCTATCTAAAGCTTCTCGTATATTCACGTAAACATAACTATAGAATAAACACCACCTAATAATGAGCCGTTATTTATCGTGCCTTAATGATGATATAAAATTGTTTCCGCTAGCTACAAAAGCATCTTTTTCCCATTAATTTTATTTATGCGATTCGGTCAGCGAAATCAGTGAGTTATCGAAATGGCTTGCTGTTTATTACGTTCATAAACCAACGAGATAGATTGCGGGTTAAAATCATTTTCCGTCGCGTAAAACTGGGCCCATAACCCCTTTATGAGCTTAGGACACCTGCTGCCCGTTAGAGGTGGTTATGGACTCCGAGCTAGGAGATGGAATTGACATTTCATTGCGGAACTTTTGGTAGACGATTCTTTGATTTTAATTTGTAATGATGAGGTACATTAAACTATTTATTTACAGGGTTTCGGGTACATTTTTTATGTGGTTCGTTTGAAGAAAAAATACAATATTTTTGGGATGTTCTGTGTACATGGGAGGGAATAAAAACCTCAATATATAGCCGATCCATGTGCCGCAGTTTGTAAGTCTAAGGACATTTTTGTTCAGCCTTGATGGAAGCCGACAGATCTACTGTATACTATATAATATCTATTTACAGTATCTTCCTAAATATAACGTTGAAATTACAAACGAACCGGTCGTATAGCTGTAAGTGCCCACGGAATTACATTGTAATTCCTAATTCTCATTTATTCATAATTTCAAATTCTTCAATTTCCAAGCCAGGTTGCACAAAATACTGTTAATTAAGCAATACATAAATTACCCGTTAAACTAACGTGTTTCGCGGACGGTAAAATTTCAGCGGTCTTAATTAAATTTCAAGGGAGTTTTTCTAAAAAATAAGATGTGAGAGAGGTGAAATTTATGCTCCCTGTCGCTGCCTGCTAACACCCTATTGCGGGTTGATGGGCCATTAACCATTTTTACGATGTAAATTTGTTTAGACCTCAACCCTAGCCTTGGACCTGTAACAATGCGTGTTATAAAGCTACTCAATCTTGAATTTTCTTCAGAAACTTGATTAATAGTTTGAGTATTAAGACAGGCGTGAAAATGGATAACGACCCATGATTGAAAGAAAAGACCTAAGATTAACCTGTAGGGTTTTTGGCTGATTCCATTGTGATTCACTATATCTTGCGTGTTTTTTATACAAAGTAGAGCGTGACACTCTAAATAATAGTAAACCTCAGGGTCGAAAAGTATTTATTGGTAAAAACATAAGACCTAAAACAAAAATATATAAATATTAGAAAACGCACTATAAATTTAAAATACTTCCGAAACAATTAATAATACTTAAGCTGTAAGGGTCTATAGTTTTATTAGCTATATTATTTTAAAACAGCTTTGTATTTATGTTTACAATGTTAGAGGATAAGTGATTTATATAAACTGAGTCAAGAATGACATCAAAATGCAGAATCGAATATGAATGAATACAGTTTAAAATTTATGACAGGTGAATTAAGTATGTATGTGCCAGCGCACGCTTAAATAGATCCAAAGAGGATTAACGCGTTGCCGCGTTACAAAAGTTTGTCCCCTAGGCCCTAGGGTTGATTTTTTAAGCAAAAAAGTAGCCTTGACCCCGGGTCTTTAACTATATCCATACCAAACTTTATCAAAATCAGTTCAGCGGTTTAGCCATAAAACCGTAACAGACAGAAGTTCTTACTGACAATATAAACTTATGCCAAAAATGATTTTTTTATAAGGTAATGAGATTTATCTTTGTTAATTTACATTTACGCATAGCAAAGACTGCGTCATTTGTTGTAGGGGCTGTAAATTCCATGTATTTTCATCTAATTAGCATAATGTATGTAAATCCAGCGAGGGCTGGATTAACTGCGTTTAATTTAAATTAAAACATTTCTTTGTACGTTATTTTCATATGTTAAACCATGTTCTATTTAATTATGCATAGTAACGGGACTTAGCACGGTTTTTTTGTTCTGGTTGTTCATCGTGGTTGCAGTCAGACTGACTTGAATGCAACTTGGTTCGAAACACCCCGGCACCGTATACGGTATAGACAGACTGCAAATAAGTTGGATTGCTTTTTTAATAGCTAAGGCAATAGGTATCTATTAAGTGGGATGTCTAATGATAGCGATCTGAGAAGAAGACACTGAAATCCATCCAAAGAAGTTATCTAAGAATAGGTACAAATTATTACCTATTAACTATTTTATTGCAAAATAAATTTATTTTGAGAGTCTCTTCAAACGTTGTTTGTCGTGACTTTGGATAGCACTAACAACGTTAGATACTTTGATGTAAAGTTGTTAATCTTAATTCCAACTTTTGTTTCAATTCATCCCGAACTTTAAACAAAATGTTGTTAACAAATTGTACATATAACCGTGACCTTTTTCCAATGTTACACTTTTTGCTCGAAAGTGAATTTTTATAAACTCATTTCTGTTGTCATCGGACTTTTCTAAGACGGCGAATTGAAAAAGTTTCCGAATTTAATTTTGACTTCTAACAAAGCTGCTTTGGCTGCTGATGTATTTTACTTTTATTTGCTTACTCTGTTTCTCATCTACTTTGGATTCTTTTTGTCTTTACGTAATTATTGGTGCGTTCATTTGATGCGCTTGAAAATGGATGCGCTTCGAGGATACATAACACTTATATTATAAAGCGAAAGTGTTTGTTTAGTAGGGTAGGGGGTAATCTGATTTGATTTGATTTGGAACTACTGAACCGATTTCTAGAATTCTTTCACCAAGAGAAAGCTACATTATACCTGAGTGACATAAGCCACAATATATGTAGATATGTACCTCCCGAGCGAAACAGGGGCGGGGCGCTAGTCTAAGTATATAAAAGCTCACATAAATTGAGTCAAAGAAATCCAACCTTACAAAAAACAATAGCATAGGAAAAGCCTATAAAAACGATTCTCACTTCAGTGTTCAGCTACCGAAGACTTCTACTACCCATTCAATCTGACACGGACCACACCTTTAGTAGAGAAAGCGAGGATAGCCGCGGTCAGGAAGTCTTTGACCTTGGACTGGCTGTCGGTGGAAGACAACAGGCAAAGGGAGCTGGTGTCATCGTTCGAAGTTGACGTCCCGCCGCCCATGAAGATGCTCAACACTGACTGCATATCCTATCTGAGGCCGTCTTCGGCGAAGATCGGCAGACTCATGCTGGAATTACTCAAGTAAGTATCATCAGTGAATAAGGATTGGAGTCGACTTTACTATAAACCGAACATCGTCTTTGACTTTAGTTAAAATAAGATACAAAGTAATTGGTTATGGTTGTGGATTACCTTCTTCTTTTGCCAATTCCCAGCTTAAATCGGGACTAAGAGGATTAAGGGAGAGAGGCACAAAGTCTTCTCAACTTTCTATTTCCATAGTCATACCAGCATTTATTCATTTCATAGGCAGCAGACTTTCATATCATGTCTAGGACACTGTTTCCATCTTTTTATCGGATTTCCTCTGCATCCATCTAGAATTCTACATTTATAATGTTGACATCTCCTTTTTAAATGTAACCTGGTTTACAAAATGTTATTATTTAATTAAGAAAGTCAAGAAATTCCCTAGGTTGGGTTCTAGCACGGGTAAAATTGGTAATTGTGTTCTGTCGAACTGTCGTCTGTATAAATGTGCGATTTGTTACATTGTATCCTAATTTCATGGGAATTAAAGAAATAACGATCGCTTTCAGAAATTTAGAAGGCGACGACAGCACTTTAATCCTTGAACTGATCCAAGTCCTGGTTCGTTCGAAATTGTTAGTGGAAACCTCTGCAATGGAGGCAGAGCCAGACTTCGAGGCTCTGGTGAAGACGCCTAAGGTGATGATGGGGGAGCCACACACGACCTTCCCGAGGATCCTGTCTATGGTGTGGATGATGGCGACGGATCCACCCACAATGGTGAGACACGGGTGGTGTCCCATCAAGAAGGTATGTAGCTTCTATTTTGTATGCTCTTGACAGAGCAGTTGGTGGAACAAAATCTGGCTATGGCGCCAACGCCCGGTCAAACCCAAGAAGAGCTGGCTTGATATCGTCAAGGACGATATGCGTGCCAATGGTCTCTCAATCAAGGATGCCGAAGATCGTGCAAAGTGAAGAAGGAAAATTAGGAAAGCGGACCCTGGGCTCTGACGCGTACTGTAAGGATGCAACCAGGATCACGCTCAGATGAGAGAGAGAGAGAGAGACAGGGAGAGAGAGAGAGAGCAGTCGTGATCAGGCATGCTGTTTGGAGATGCGCAACACTGTGGCTCTCCATTTGTCCTAAACTGATACTTGGCGGCCGTTATCATTTAGAGATGTGTTAGTGAGGGCTTTTATTTGGTCGGTCCAATGCACAGCATGTAGCATGTTTGTTACAACATCAAAATCCGATTCCAATCCTAAATGCGAACGGTTAGTTATGAGTTTGTATGTTTGTTTCTCAATCAGGCAAAATTCTACTGGACTGAATGTAAAACTTGTTTGTTTAAATGTACATTTGAAACATATTTTCTTGATGTCCTTCTAAAACCCTTCAAAAGTAACCCTTCATTATAATCAAAATACTACACTGGATGAGACGTCACATAGCCTATGTCAGTCTTTAATGAATCTAAAGACCCTCGCACATCAATATCTGATAAGGCGTTCAGGACTCATGGTACAATAAAGCTCACATTTACTGAAAACATTATTATGTTAGTCGTGTAAAAAAATGCTCTACATTTCCTGGAAGACCTCGGCGAAGATGGCGGGATGACTTAGATTCGCACTCTGCAAAATGGTTATCAATAGCTCAGGATAGAGATAAACGGAGGGAGGAGAGGCCCTTGCCTAGCAGTGGGATCTAAACGGCTGAATAATAAAAATACTAATAAACAATAATTTCCAGGTGAACAAATACCTAGAATTAGCGAAACCGCCGCATATAGCGAAGCACATGCGAACACTGGAGCCGTTGATAATGCGGGTCCGGTACATCATGGAGGAGTTCATCCAGAACGTGACCCCCCTCAATATGTACCAGAAGAAAAACGCCAAAAAGGATACTAAGGTTATTACTTTATCATAGTTAGGCCAAAGAAAAAATATTACGCGAAGTTACGCGCAACAATGACATCAACAAAATGTAATATTTTCTAAATAATTCTTAAAAATAAGGGATAAATTTAAATGAGTTGAAAAATATTTAAGTCCGCACCTATAGTTTATAATATCACTAGAACAAAGGAACTGTGGAGTTTCCCTGTAGCCTGACTCAACCTAGTTAGGACAAGAGGAAAACCTCGTTAATAGCTATATTCAATTTATCAGTGTCAGTGTTCTGTGGTTAAATGAGGAAAAGTAGATTGCCATATGATTGCCATAATTCCCCTAATCAGGATAATTCACAATTTAGGTATAGCAGTTGTAGATATACTACTTTGCATTCACACTTATGATTGTTTAAAGTTGCGTCTACACGTCGTCTTCCAGGTTATGTCCCTAACTGAGTACAACAGACGCTACAAAAATAATCCCCTTTGACAACCAGTGAGAACACTACAGGCCAAAACGTTGTGGCACATTGACGATGTTATGTTAGTTAAACTAAAGTAGTTTGGCAAGAAGTTGCTTTAAAGTTTTTATTGTTTTTCACAGACTGCTGGAGAGACAACCATCAAAACGGTTAAAAGACCACTGAGAGCACATGATCTAGTTAGTATACATTTTGTCCATTTCGCTTTTAACGCCATAGACTTAAGAACATTTCAGTAGTTTCAAGAATATTTATGTAGTTTTTTGCTGAAATCGGTAAGCATTTAATCATTTGTCGATCTCCGTGGCGCAGTGGTCCTTGCCTCTGAACCAGGGGGTCCCGGGTTCGATCCCCGGTCAGGTCAAGATGGAAAAAGATCGTTTTCAGATTGACCTGGGTCTTGTATGTTTATCTATTGTATTTGTTATAAAATATTGTATTGTAGAGTTAGTATCACATAACACAAGTCTTGAACTTACTTTGGGTTAGGGCTAGCTCAATCTGTGTGGTTTGTCCGTTTAAATGTATTTACTTTAGTGGGTACTAAAGTAAACTGTACGACGAGTGTGGGGACGAGTGGGTACTCGTCTCCTAAAATTAGTATCATTATCATTTCTTTTATCACTGTAAACGAGTTTATGAGATGTTCTAATATTGCTCTTATTTTTAGGAGAGAGAGAATCTTGAGAGGCTCATAGGTATGACTATGACTACCCTACCGCCAAATACGACGTTCAAAGCAGAACATCTACCAAACTTAGAGTTCAGTAAAGATAACAATGCCGTTTTCATGACAGCCGGAGCTGCGCCCACGCTCGATCTCTGCCGCTTTGTTATATTGCTCGGTAACATGATTTGGATCACCATGATGATTTACGATTTATGATTAATGAAACGTTTTTGTTTATCTTTCTACATATTGATTTACGAATAATAAAATGTTTTTGTTTTTATTTCTATTTTATTGAATTACTAGCTTGTGCTTAGCTTCGTCCGCGTATAATTTACTATTGTTTATATCTCAGGTTCTAACTGACGGATCAAGATGCCTAATAAACCTACGCCAGATTTTAAGTTAGACCATTAACAATACTACAGTGAAAACCGCATCAAGTTTGGTCTAGTAGTTTGCGAGTACTAACATACAGACAAAATTTAAAAAATAATTTTGTTTTGGCTTCTATTGGCCCTATAAGGACCCCCATTATTTATTTATTTATTTATTTAATTCTTACATACACATATCGTTACAGGTACACCAATGCGATAGTGTAGAAATTACAATGGTTACCTTTTGCACTTAATCCGAATAACTTATAACATATAAAGCTACTTTTGTAAATTCACTCAAAGGACATGAAAAAATATCTATTTGCTCGTGGACTTTATTCAAAAATGTAATGACTCGTGTCATGAGCATTTTCGCGAGCAATTTTGTTCTAGTAGCCGGCGCCACACGCAGCTCCGTCACACGTATCCGTTCGGAACACGAAAATATAAGCCCTGCAGTAACCCTGGACCACGCCACGAAATCTTTGAACAAAAAAATCTACTTTTAGGGCGAAAATATTTTTTTTCTTAAATATCTCCTATTTACAGACACAGACCTGTTACAGATTTATTACTTCCATCAAGAGCTTAGATCAAGAGTGTATATGCTTTATGGATCTGTCGTTTCGTTTAGAAAGGTCCATTAATATTGGTGATATTTTGTGGATTGTTTTACCTCTATGGTTAAATCAAAAACTATTTAAGATACACAAACTTCTTGAATCTGACCTCTATAACTATCACTCATCTTCCTTTTTGACACTGATAGATCGAGCCGCAATGTACAAAGCATATTTATCATGAAAATAATGAAAAACAATTACATCATCCACATATCATGTTTGAACTGAGATGGGCTCAAAGCTGTGTGGATTCTTGCTCAGTCTGTTGATGGTGGTGGGTAGAATTCTTTGTTACAATTTTTTTGAAAAATGTTATCTTATATCGAGTGGATTGTATCTGAGTGTGATCAGTATACTTTATAGTGGTCTCCGAACCATCGAATGTAATAAACCAAGATGCCATGAAGGCCAGAAATTCATTATTTTAGTTATAAAAGTTAAAGAAAGTAAGAAAAAAGCTTCTTTGTGGAAGATGCACAAAGAAGTATTTATTTGGTATTTTTATTTACAAACACTATCATAACAGGTACAATACACCCAATGGTAGAAATTACAGTGTAGGAAGTGCTGTTTTCATGCTCTCAAGCAATTTTGGACACAGCCTGCCTTCGAATATCGATAAAGTCTTTGGGGACAGAAAGATCATTGAAGGAAATGGTAGGGATACAGAGACGTAGTACGAGGAAACCGTGTCTCAAATAGCATTAGTTACCTACTGTTCTTTCTAAGTTTCCAAATCTCATTCAAATCTAAGTTTGTTTGCTTGTAAACTCTTTATTGCACATACACACAAGAAAAATACAAAACATAGTGAAACAAAAAGAGAGGCGTACAATGGCGGACTTATCCTAAAAAGGGATTTCTTCCAGTCATTTAAGTATTTGAAAGGAATATTTGAATATTTTTAAGCAGTAGTTTATGCGCAAAAGAACAACAAAGATCCATCTAACATTCATCCTCAAATTTTTCGTAATGATTTTACTATTTAAAATGTAACTGTCAGTCTTCAGCATCGTCAACTTACGATTTGGGCTTCGAGTTGCCTGAAGAGAGGTGGAAGTTTAGGGATGAGAAGCTGAACGAAGACAACGGCATGTGTTTGAGGGTCAAGCCGTCCTCCAAGGACATTGTTAGGAGATTTTATGCCATATTGCCATAGTAAGTATTTGCATTTGCCCGCAGCGTTGCCTGTGGCTAAAAGTATTAAGTCTTTTTATACGAAATTTCAACTCCTTTGAAGAAAATAGCCTATTTGTGACCACAGGTTTTTTTTGACCACATACTTACCGTGCGTGAAAATACAACAGTAGGTAAGCATTCTTTATCAGACTCCCATCAAAGAGGACGGCATCAATTCGATTGTATTTTTACACGACTGTCTAAAAAAGAAGTGTTATGTTTTCAGAGTTGTGATTGTGACGTATCCTTTGATTGTTTAGGTTATTCCGGTAACATAGTGGTGGCCGAGTGGTAGAGCGCCCGCATGTGGATGCAAAATACCAGGTTCGAATCCTGCCCGGGCTACATGAGTTTGTACACCAATCTGACTCATGTTAATTTTCATCGACCATTACTTGCTTCCGGTGAAGGAAAACATCATGAGGAAACATGCACTCTGTGTTGATGATTATCAGCTAGTGTGTGAAATGGAGAAGGCAATGGCAAACCACTCCATTAAAATTGCCAAGAGAGTCGTTGTGTTTGTTTCGTTCCATATAATGACCACGACCCTCAGTCATGAGGAAATACTACTAAATACGAATACGACTAAAGAGAGGCTATGTGACGCCTATATAGAACGGCAGTCGTGATTTTCTTGTAAAATGTCAACCATTACCAGAAGTAGTATAGGTGCAATATTTGTCCTGAACAGAACATACATTGCAAGTGTGGACTGTGGAAACAGGGATTAGCCGATGCAATATCCAGCAATGTACTTCTGAATGATCGATGATTAATTTCAGTTTGATGTTGTAAATATTAAATTCTCTTTTGCATAATTATTATAGTTGTTAGAATACGTAGGTAACATTATTGTTAGCATATCGCATTTTGGGAAATAATTAAACACAAACAGAGGCTTGTTGGAACATGGTCATTATTCAGCTAATGGAAAATAATTATCGCTATAAAATGAAATTGTTGCATGCGGCGAAATGGTATGAAATTTTTACAATGACAAACTGTTTTAACTCATTAGACGAAACTTCAAGGGAGTCAAACTTCTTCAATACTTCTTGATTCATTAATTCCTTATGTATTTTCATTGAGAACGAGGTGGTATGACGTCAAAGCCTTTTTACACGACTGACCAAAAAAGGAGTGTTATGTTATCAGGGTTCAAGTATGTAAGTATTAATGTATGTATGTAAGTTTACAGGACTTATGGTGGAATGAAACACAATAAGTCCTGAACGGCTTAACAGATTTTGATGTGAGAGGTATTGTTAGATTCCTTGCATTCCTCCGAGTGACATAGGCTATGTAAGTTGTCAGTCGTGGTTTTTACTTTGTAACTAGCTTCAGCCCGTGGCTTCGCTCGCGTGAATTTCCCACAGGAACAGCGCTTTTTCCCGGGATGAAAGGTACCCTATGTCCTTCTCAGTACTTCCAACTATGTGTATGCAAAATTTCAGGAAGATTGGTTCAGTAGATTTAATAGAGATAAAACGTGAAGAGGTAACAAACAAACAAACTCACTTTCGCATTTATAATATTAGTTAGGATTAGGATAATTAGCTTGTTTCGATTTTGTTTTTAGTTTCGACAAAGAGCACGCGAACGCTGCCTTCCTCCACAAATTCCGCGGGACCGTATACGGAATGTCTGAAGGGGAAGACGTTTTGGACCGAGAAGCGGCTTTCTACGCGGCCATACTGGCTCCCATGATCTTCCTACAGCAGTACAAAGACACCTGGTGTCTACTAGAGAGGGTATCTTTAACGCTCATTGCTATTGCATCTATATATATATAACTCAAAGGTATATTCAGGACATAGTGATCTATCAACGCACAGTCCAAACCACTGGACGGATCGGGCTGAAATCTGGCATGCAGGTAGATGTTATGACGTATAGGCATCCGCTAAGAAAGGATTAACGCGAGCGAAGCCGCGGGAAAAAGCTAATGTTATTATTAGATCAAAATGTACACTTAGTTGGCAAATAAATAAATATGAAATATGCTTCTGTCGGCGCTACAAGACTTAAGAGTGTATCACGTCCGCGCGCCCGACTGAGTTTAGGTATTTGATAGACCGCATCTGGCTGTGTGCAAGTCACACGCACACAACGACGTGAGATTGCCGCCAACCCGAAGTAATAAGTGACAGGGATCCGGCAAAGGATTTGTTGGTACCTACCTATATAATTTTTTTTCTTGCTTTACGGTAATGAATACTAAAAATAAAATTACGACCATTTTCTTATGTAAAACATACTTGGCGCGACTTGGCAGTAAAATGGACACGAATGCCGCGACAGAAAATAGCATGACCGTCGTGCCAGGATGCTAAGATGTTAAACATCTGCCTGGCATCCCATGAAGGCCAATTTTACGGGATGAGGTTTACAAAAATAGTATTTTTGGATCCAAGATGGCGGACAACTTTTTTTTAATTTTGCAATATGGGTATCGTTTTATAAGTGTTTCAGTGCGCTGATTACGAAAATAACATTTATTTTGGAATCCAAGATGGCGGACAACTTTTTTTTCACGTTTACAATATGGGTATGGTTATATAGGTATTTCGGTGCGCTGATGACAAAAATAACATTTATTTTGAGATCCAAGATGGCGGACAACTTTTTTTTCAATTTTACAATATGGGTATGGTTATATAGGTATTTCGGTGCGCTGATGACAAAAATAACATTTATTTTGAGATCCAAGATGGCGGATTTTTTTTTTAAATTTTGCAATATGGTTAACATTATGTAGGTTTTTGGGGACGCTGATGACGAAAATAACATTTATTTTGAGATCCAAGATGGCGGACAACTTTTTTTAAAATTTTACAATATGGGTATGGTTATATAAGTTTTTGGGGACGCTGATGACGAAAATAACATTTATTTTGAGATCCAAGATGGAGGACAGTTTTTTATTTTATTTTACAATATGGGTATCGTTTTATGGGTTTTTGGGGACGCTGATGACCAAAATAACATTTATTTTAAGATCAGCGTCCCCGAAAACCTATTAAACGATACCCATATTGTAAAATAATAAAAAAACTGTCAGCCATCTTGGATCTCAAAATAAATGTTATTTTCGTCATCAGCGTCCCCAAAAACCTAGAAAACGATACCCATATTGTAAAATAAAATAAAAAACTGTCCTCCATCTTGGATCTCAAAATAAATGTTATTTTCGTCATCAGCGTCCCCAAAAAAAACCTATATAACCATACCCATAAACTAAAACCCGTAAACTTGAAAAAAACAAACTGCCCGCCATCTTGGATCTCAAAATAAATGTTATTTTGTCATTAGCGCATCGAAAAACCTATAAAAACATACCCATATTGTAAAATTAAAAAAAAAAGTTGTCCGCCATCTGGGATCTCAAAATAAATGTTATTTTCGTAATCAGCGCACTGAAAAACTTATGAAACTATATACATATCGCAAAATTAAAAAAAAAAGTTGTCCGCCATCTTGGATCTTGATTTAGATTTATTTTGATTTTTATGATTTCGATTTCTATGATTTCGATTTATTACGATTTCTATGATTGCGATTTATTACGATTTCTATTTCATCAAAAATTGTCGGCCATCATTCATGAGTATGAAAATGGTACCTATATAAATTTTAAAAAGATTAAAAGTAATAAATATGTAACTCTGATCTACATTACTCTCTGCTGTCTGTGAATACATGAACACGCGAAAATTAAATGCCTCCCGAGCAGCAGAGCGACGTGGATTCCCCTTGACTCTTACCGGCAGACTGATTTTTCGTGGGCTTGGAACTAGAGGTGTTCGTTATAGCAGACAGCATTTAATATAACTCGTTATAAAAATATAACGAATAGCACTGCTATTCAAATAACACTGTAGTCTGCTATTGCTATATTCTGCTAACTGCTATATTCATCGCACGAGCTGCGATCGCGAAATCACGACAGCCGCGATCGCGGAATCTCGACCGCGATTTACTAGCATCGCTAGTTCACTACTCTATGCGCCATCTATGATAATGAATCTATAATTAACAAATAATAATGAAAAATTTAAAGTTTTCTTTTACTACATAATTAAATTCGTCACAATTCGTCAAGATTTAATGTTTCTAAATGGAAATAAACAAAAATTCATTTAAATTCGTTTAAAGACTTAAATTTTATTTTTAATTTTTTTTTATAAGAAAATTTTGTAAATTTTGCGTTTCATTGTACATGAATCCCAATTTTCAAAACAAGAAACAAGAGCGCAAGGGCGTCGAGAGACACACACGAGGTAGGCGACTAGGCGTTACAGCATTTACAGCAGTTATAGCAACAGCAGTTAACATAATAGGTTATGAAAATACAGCAATAGCAGTATAACCGTTACAAAAATATAGCAGTTTGGAACACCTCTGGAACTCGTATATATTGAGCGATGGCATTGCCATACAAAAAATGTATGGGGAATTTCTTAGTGAATTGTTACGATATATAATATTTTTTTCGAGTTATTTTTCAAAAATCTAAAACCAGCAACTTGTAGCTAGTTTAATAAACTCGCGATTTAACATTATGTAGAAATTATAATTTGTGTTTTACATAATGATTTCGTTAAAGCCGTGAACCTTGTTTTTCGTATTTTTCGTGTTTTCTGGAAGGTATTTACGCAAAAATAAAAGGCAAAATATTTTTATCTGTCTCGTATAAGTAGTAGCAGTTATTTGAGAAGCCTATAGTACTATTTTTATTATCAATAATGATCTAGTTTTGGCACCAGGGTCAATTCAGTAACGCCTGTTTTGGCTAAAAACGTGTGATGCAGGCTTAAAGAGAGCCTTGACATTGAAGTGTCTTCATCTATCTGGATATCTTCAGTCTTTTTAGGGTTCCGTAAGTCAAAAAGTTAAAACGGAACCCCTACAAGGTCACATGGTTGTCCGTCTTTCTATCGAGTGCTATCGGGTAGGTGTCTTATAGAGTTATGGTCGAGTTTTCGGCTGAGGTGGAAGAAGGTACTTTGGACCGAGAGGCATAGCATTCTACACAGCCATACTAGCTCCTAAATAAACGATGTTTACTTGCTTACTACCCATTCTTTTTCAATGATTACATTTCATTCAAAGTCAAAGTTTTTATTTTTATTTATATAGGCTTAAAAATAGCACTTATAAATCGTCAAAATCTTGTTTTTTAGTTAGTTGACGTCATAAAATTACTTAAAGCTAAGGTTACCACCGCCTCCAAAGCGCAAGTGGAGAAGAGGCGGCGCAACAAACTCCACTGCTGCATTTTCTCCAAAGACGTCACTTTACAATTTAGGTCTTACAATTAAATGACTGTGTATATGGACGAATATACATTGAATATTTATATGAAATGTCAAATTCGTAAATTAAGAAAATTATAATTTTCGAAATTTACAGTTTCATCGAGCAATGCGTCTGTACCAGATCTCACACCCTACAGAGAAACGATCTGCTTTGAAACTACTGCAAAACTTGAGAGCTGTTAATTTAAAAGTGAGTTTTATATTTTCACTAGCCTGTGCCCGCGACTTCGTCCGCGCATAATTTACTATTGTTTATATCTCCGGTTCTTAGCGGCGTATTAAGATGAAACCTATGCCAGATTTTAAGTTAGACCTTCAACAATACAACAGTGAAAACCGCATCAAATTTGGTCCAGTAGTTTTTGCGTGATCCGCGTACAAACATCAGACAGGAAGACAGACAGACGGACAAAAATTCTAAAAAAAATGTTTTGGCTTCTATTGGCCCTATAAAGACCTCTCGTAGGTTTTTTTCTTAAATATTTATTATTTACAGACACAGATCAGGTACAGTTTTATTATATGTATTGATATTGATGATAATATTTTTGTGTGATGTTCTCCTTGATGAAAACTTATTTTTTCAATAAAAGCCCCTTAAGCATATTTGATTAAACAAAAATTCACTTAGCGATATCGACACATTAAAACCCCTGACAGAAAAGATGGGTATATAAACATTCTGTGCCAATGTAGCTCCCATCAGATACAGATTGAGTCGAAAGTTTATTCATGTGCCAAACCTTTGTTCATTTGAGGATCATCAGCTTATTTCTTAGTTGAAGCCGGGGGTTTTGTGACTTTTTGAAGTGGACACTTCTCTTGGCGCGCCTAGCCGTTTATGGATAAAACCCATCGCTATGTAAGAAGGTGATGCTAGTCGGCTCATATATCTGTCGCAGTCGGATTGTATAACCCGCCGTATTACATTACGGCTAGCCGTTTTACAAAACAGCGCAGTTTTGTAATTCGGCGGTTCAACGATTAGCCGGATTGAATACGGCTGAATGAAAATCCGCCGAAATGTATTCGGCACCATAAGTTCTTCAATACGGCTAGCCGTAATGTAATATAGCGAGTCATTAGCCGCCACTTTGACAGTTTTTAGTTCCGATTTTAACACTGCGAATATCGTAAAAAGAAAATCTGTTAGCATTTTCTTATTAAAATAGATTTTCATTTAAACATAGTTTTATTTTGTAAGTTTAGTCACCCTACGTTCTAAATACTTAATAGTACGATGCGGCTTAAACATGGGCCGCCATATTAGAGAACGTATCGCAGTGACAATCCGGCTAATCGTTGAACCGCCGTAATACAAAACGGCGCTGTTTTGTAAAACGACTAGCCGTTAAAACGGCGGATTATACAATCCGACTGCGACATATTGACGAAAAGACCTCGCTTCTTCTGCGCACCATTTTTTCTTATATAAGTTCTTTCTTAGTAGTGTAAAGTTTAAGAGTATAGTAAGAGCAGTTTTCTTGTTGTAGATTCGTTCGTTCGTTTACGATATAACGGGCAGCCAGGGCATCACTCCCACAACGCCGCCAGAGCCTGAGGACGAACTGCTCCATGAGAAGAAAGATGTTAAGTTTCTCAAAGAACTGATTAAAAATCTTGGCTGAGTAATGATGTATTTTATTTTAGGATTACTTACACGAATATAAAAGGTGTGCTTACAATCTAAAAGTCATAGAAATATGTTGGAGACATAAATCAAGTACATATTACTGAAACTGTACTGTACCTACTGAAGCAAATGTGAAAAACAGTGATGTAACTCAATTAATGTGGGTAAATAAATGGGACACATCACAAAAACAGATGTTCTTAAGTGCTAGATCTAGACTATCTAACTACATAATGTCTATCACCCGAGTGCCTCATACATGATAGATAGAGCACGATCAATATGCAAGATGATCTCTGCAGACGATCCTGCGACAGTTGCATCTTGTGATTTTTAGTGGTCTCTCTTTTGAATCTGGTCATCATACAGGTAAGTAATCCCTTTCTTCTGTTATTATTAGATTTCTGCTGATAAGGAGGAGTCTAAGCTGAATGAAATTTTGCCTGAACCTGTGTCCATAAACTCAACCTTAATACCGTCGTCTGAAGGGTCCCATTGGATATCTTTGTGCCCTCGGCTTTCCTCTTTGAAATATCCTACTCCATATCGACGGCGGCTCATGTAGAGGCTTGTACTCCAAGGTATTCATCTTAATGGAATTAAAAAAGACAAGGATGACAAAAACTAGGATTAAAAAGATTAAAAGGGCCAGGATTATGTAAAGTATCGGCATGTCACGACACGGGTAGTAGAAGTTGTGGGCCCGCAAGGTGCATCCTGGATATGGCGCTTTAAGAGTTCCAAGAGTCGATGGTATCTCAACAATATAACGCTTGTTATGGTGGTCTTCATAGGTCTTCGGTGGAATGTAGTTCTTGATTGCTCTAGAACATAAATATGATTATTATAATAACGTAACCTAAATTAGATGATGATTATTCAATTCAAGTGCTTTCACAGACATACATATCATTATCACATATTTGTCCACCTGTGTAAATTTCTTAGTTAGCTTGGTATAGTGTCCCACTATTGAGCAAAGGCCTCCCCTGTCCTTTTTCACAAGTATCTATAAAGGACCATATAAGGAACTAAAGAAGTAACAATATTATGAGAGGTCTATAATAATAGATAAGGGCCTAAAGCACTTACCTTCTGAATTCCCTTTCGTTTCCAAGACATCTCTCATATTCATTCTTTACCAACTTCAGAGCGACCTCATAGTCGTTGATGAATGATAAGTTTATGAAAGATGTGTATTTGAAATTCTGAAAAATGTACCCAATAGGTACCCAATAATTCAAGTTGGGGCGAAATAACATTGTTTGTATGTATGTATGTATGTATGTTTGTATGTATGTTTGTTCCGCGATAACTCTCGAACCGTTGAATTAATTTTGATGATTTTTAGAATACGAGTAGCACCTATCCATAGAATTTTTAAGTTCGTTGCGCAACAAAATCGGTTCAGCCGTTTTTGAGATATACGCAATTTTATGTCGCGAGGTCTAAGTTCGCGGCGAACCACTAGTTTTATATTAAAATGACAATGCATAAGTCAGATTGGTCTACAAACTCACTATACACAAGTAGAATTCGAACCCGGGACTGCTTTCGACCACAGGCGTCGGTCGTCTTAACAACTTGGAAACTAATTGGTTAAAGTTCTCTTAAAATTAACTAGTCGTTCGCTGCGAACGTAGACCTCGCGACTATTAAAATACAATATTTATTTTCGCAAAAAATTAAATATCTCAAAAACGGCTGGACCGATTTTGATGCCCAACGAACTTGAAAATTCTATTAACTATCCCTACATATATTCCAACTTTCATCAAAATCGGAACAACGGTTCGAGAGTTATCGCGGAACAAACATACATACATACATACATACATACATACATACAAACAATGTGTTTTTCGCTCCAACTTGAATTATAGCCCTTGCTCGCTTCGCTCGCTCGGTCAAAAAATACTTTATTTTAAATTGACATTCACAGGCAGTTTTTCACTTACCGTAATGTCACCTCTGCGGTGTCCTGGGAATATCCAAATAATATTATTGTTGGTCATTCCTAAGGCCTGTGCGCTTCTTCGCACCGTAGCTAAGTTTGCCTTCGCTACGTTTACAATGATAACTGCGACTTTTACTTCATTAAACAATGATAGTGCCTGTAATGATAAAATGGAATTAGGTAGATAATCTTTCCGTGATTTTTAGTACCCGATGTGATTTAAAATTTTACTTTACAGGCACACACCAAACGGCGTCGCAGACGTGCTGCACTACGTCTTGATTTGTATTATTTGAATTTGTACGCGTTGGTTCCCACCGAGTCGTGGAGCCGGTGTGAATTGATTTGGCCGCAGCGTGCTGCAGATGACACGCACGGTGTCGCAGACGCATCCGGTGTGTGGCAGCCTTACCCGTGTAATACACCAAGTATTCTAAAATTTTTGCGGTTTCGATATTTATGATAGAGAAATAGGATTCTTACGTAGACTTTTCAAATTCACTCGCATTTCTGAAAAAATGAGAGCGTCCCGTCTGTGCTTTGAGACGCAAATATGATCATATCCTCACCCTACCTACCTAACTGGACACAAGTGATCAACAAGATCTGAGGGCAGCCAATTCATATACATGACGATTTACAACCAATATGGCATATATGCCGCAGATTTACTAGGAGAGCTGACCCCAAATAAATTTCGATAAAAGCAAAGGAGAAGACGAATACGAAGAAAAATAGGATGCTCCTAATGCACATGAGAAACCGAAGGCGAGTGATTTATTATTCGTCTAAAAGCAATAATATTACGAATCTAAAAGAGATTCAAATCAATTTCATGGTAAAAAAAACTGCACCTTTCATATCTAAGAAGTTTAGTATGTAAGTAGGTATAAAAGTTGAATAAGTCTGGCTTTTGTCTTTTAGGATGAAAAATATTTTACCTCGTTAAATTCTCCAATCTCAGAACAGTAACGGATAGCAAACAATATATTTCTTCTTGTAAAATGCATTCTCTGATCATTCGTTAATCTTTTACTTATAGGAGAATCATCTGATACTATTGCAACTCGCTCCCATCTACGTTTATGTATAACGTAGTCATTTGTTATACTTGATAGGGCTTTCCAGTGCACTGTCATTGTACTTGATTCGTAGTCATTTGTATATTCTTTAGGTTTCGGTTCAACATATAAAGTGTCATACAATATAACTGGTATATCTTCATGACATGACTTCGTTACTATTTCAGGGGATGGTACAACAAAAGCTATAGTGCCATCATAGCATTCAAATTCTTCATCGCATGATTGACAAAAAATACTAAATTGTTTATAGTCTCTGTCTCTCTGGTGGCAAAAATCTGAACAGACCACAATATTTTTTCTAAAATTGTTATGGCTATTTTCTGTTATTGTTCTAAAAACGTTATAAAGTGCTGCGTGTTTCTCAACGGAGCCTATAAATGCCTTTGTTTTAAGATTGAAATCTGGATCTTTGCAACCTCTCCCATAGTTGTCTGTTTGATTGTTTTTCTCATCACAAATGTCTATACTAGCATTTAATTTACTGTAGCGCTCCAAAATAATATCTTCATGGTGATTGTTTAGTTTATCCATTAAAGAATCGTTAACATTTCCAAAATTGAATACATTAAAATTGATGACTATGCTGCTAAAAATAGAAGTTTTAAGTTTAATATCTATCCATCATGTCTTTATTTATGTATTTATGTATTTGTTGTATTACCTAAATAAGAAATTAAAAAAACTTGGAACAAAGCGTTAAGTCTAGATAGGTATTATGTACCTATACAATCTCACAAGATCAAGCACACAAGCATACAAGTTCTGAACAAGTACTTTTATTACATTTATTTTTCGTAATTTGTGAATACTTACTATTCTTTACTGTACATGAGAGTTTCCGCTAAATCACAAATCGCATAGCCAAAGTGTTTAGATTTAGTATATTTATAACCTAAACCTTCTGCCACACGTACAAATGATTCTTCAACATCGTCCAATGTGTATGAATTGGTGCATACAATTATGTGGTTATGATTAAAGCCTGGAACAGTTAACATTGCAAAACTTTTAACACTATATTACCTGTTTACTTCAAAAATTATCTTAAAAACGCTTCTAATTATTAACCGACTTCCGAAATGGAGAATCCTAGTCACTTACTTTGCACAAACGAATACACTTCTCCTAATAAATGTAATATAAACACGGATGATGACATGAAAGTGTTCATTTTGGTTATTTTTGTCTGTTTAATTTAACTTGTTAGCCATAGCTCTGCGAAACTTGCTGTGAACTGATATACTACCTAATTGTATATTGGCTCGTTTACTTAACTGCAATGTGTTTATTTTATTATAGTTTCCTCATGTGAATGATAGATAGACTATATTTAAGCATTGTTGTCCAATACTCCATTAGGTATTGAGTAATATTTGTACAATCATGTTTTCCTGAAAGTGTATGAACTTAAAAAAATCTTTCTGATCTGATATACATGATCAGCAGCAGAAATCGTTTTCTAATGTTAATGATTGAAGTAAAATATAAATTGCCTTTGTTTTAGAATTAATAATTCATTTCGAATAATGTAGAAGCCCTCATATAAACTGGTGACACGAAAGTTCGCATCTACATTTCGTAAATTTATAAGACGCTATCTTCGAGCAACAAGGACTTCCGCGTGCGGTAAGAGTCCGTGTTGCTCTATGGACACTATTCACCGAAAAAATGAAATAAAACACGGTCATAATAAATGAAGCTGGATACATCTTTATTGAAAAAAAATAATCCGTTAAATGAAAAGCCAGGTCGTGTCTGTTTAATATAAACGTATATTTACATAATAATAATATTGTCTATTGAATTACGAAAAGAAGCCAAGAAGTGCATTATCATTTAAAATAACCTCCGTCGTATCACGGCATTTGTTGTATATAAAACGATATATAGTATACAAAGATTGGTGTGTGATATGTTATATATATACTATATGTACAAGTAGGGGGTGCGGTCAATAAATTGCTCAGTAGAGGCCTGAGGCTTGGACGTTGGCGACTGCGCTGTTGAGAGCTGCCTTGGCGGCGCCGGCGGCGCCTGCTGGGTTGTTACTAGCGATGACCGCTCTCAAGAACTGAAACCAGAAGGAACGAATTGAAAAATTACCTTTTGGTTGACGGGCGACACCCAACGGGCTAATACGTTTCTGTCATAGGCTAATGGATAATACAGAAACGGTACGAAACACTCAAAACCTCAGATTAATAACAGTAAAAATGAGTACAAATATTTGCTCATGGGAGAACCTCTAATGGGCTTATTGACCCGTATATTATAAAGGCATACTAACAAGTTACTTCTACAGATTAATTTCTTACTTTGAAGAAATAAATCCTGTTTTTTTTCTAACGATGCTCAAGAGAGACGTGATTTCAATTGGAATCTATTTTAACTCTACAAGGTGTTACAGGAGCCATCATCATTATTCATCACGGGAGGAATTGTCTGCTAATAAGATTCAAACTGAACCGACAAGTTTATAGACCATTCGAAATCTACTCTCTATACCTACTTGAATTTCCTGCTGGTTTCTCCCGAAAAATCCATGGCGACTTATTGTTTAAATGAATCTACATAGAGATATAAGGAGGATCCATTCCATCAGAGAGCCCACTATTTAACTAAGCGTGGCCTTCGAGTCTCACGACGACTCTTGGCTCTATATGTATGTATGTACTGTCGGTGGCGGTTGCGGTCCTGACGTTGTTTCATTGTTCGGAACAGATACAGACGTTTGTAATGTATCAGATGAGAGGATTTACGTTGGCAAGCTGTGTCAGATCCTGTTGGGGCAGTCCTGGTTAAGGCAGTGGTGGCTCATTGGTTGTTGCTGAGTTCAAAGCGTCGGTAGGACTTGCATAAGATCAAATAAGTGGACTTACTTTAACGTTACGAGCTATGGCAGAGCCTGTTAGGGCGGTGGTGGCTCATCGGTTGTTGCTGAGTTCAGAGCGCTATACAGACTTGTATTGGATTCAATGGGAGAGGACTTACGTTAGCTAGCTGTGGCAGAGCCTTTAAGGCAGCCCTGGTTAAGGTGGTGGTGGCTCATTAGTTGTTGCTGAATTTAGAGTGCAGTCTTGTATTAGATCACATGTGAGAGCATTTGCGTTAGCGAGCTATGCAGAGCCTGGGGTAGGTAGCTTTGCGGTTGTTACTGATTTCAGAGCGTCGGTAGGACTTGCAAATAATGGTAGGACTTGATCAAATGAGAATACTCACGTTGCGGCCTGTGGCAGAGACTGTTGGGTTGTTGCTGAGTTCAGAGCACTGTACATACTTGCATTAGATTAAATGTGAGAGGACAAAGGACTCACGTTGGCGAGCGGGCGCAGAGCTTGTTGGAGGGCAGCTCTGGCGACGGGGGTGGCGGCGGCGGACACGGCGGCTCCAACGTTGTTGCTACGGCCGTTTATAGCTCCGTACAGACGCTTGGCTGCACAGTACTCCTCGTTGATCAGGCTGGAAGGACACGAAATAATTTATACCTCAATTTTTCAATGTTTTATTTGAAATTTTGACACTTTTTACTGAGAAAACCAATTACATTCTATTTACTAGGTAACCCATAAGCGGCGAGTTTGTATGAAGAGAGTCATGATGAGTTTAGACGAAGAGAGGGAGATCTCAAAGGGTTGTAACGTGGAAATACATAACTATTCTCCGCATACATTCATATGGAACAGGGTATATAATGTATGTATAGTCAGATGCAGAAAACCTGACCCCCCTGAGATAGGGTCAGGATTCTTGCAGTTGACTGTACCTATGTAAACTATTAGGAGTTTGTTGGTAAGATTTGTCAGGTAAGGCTCACCCAAAGTTGTATGGGTTGGCGGCGTCGAAGGCCGCATTCCAACCTGCTTCGAATTGGTAGCTTCGTCCACCTCCAGCGCAGTTTCCGCGTGCGCCAGCCTGGATAGATCAATATAAATGTTGGAATTCCCTTGGAAAATCGCAAAAACTAAATTCTAAAGTGTAAGTTAAGGACATTTTTTCATTCAAAAGTAATTAGGGTATGTACTTATATTTTAGGGTTCCGAAGTAAACAAGGAACGTTTAAAGTTTCGTCATGTCTGTCCGTCTGTCTGGCGTAGGCTCTAATGACCGCAAGGTCATAGGGCTTTTGCAGAAGCTTTTATCTGGTGAAGAAGAGATCTGAGAAGACTGAACTTACGGCGCTACGAGCAGCATTGGGGTTGTTGATAAGGAGGACGATGTTGTCGATGGAGTTGGAAAGCCTGTTGGCCCAGCCGCGGAGTGCTGATGCTCCGGCTCCTACGGCAACTGCGTTCACGAGCTGAAATCATAATAATCACGAACTTTTAGATTTTTTTAGCATTTATCACAGCGCGCTCGTCTATTTCTACGAACTTAATGCACGCACATATCTCATGTTTGTATATGGGATGGTATTTCTCGTCAACGTTGAACGTGAATTCAGAGTCAATCAATATACATACATAGAATCACGTCTTTATCCCTTACGGAGATAGAGCGAAGAGTCGTGAGACTCGAAGGCCACGCTTAGCTGAATAGTAGGCTTTCTGATGGTCAAGATTACAGCAAAAATGTTTTATCAATTGGCATTAGAAATGTGAAGTAACTTAAAGCAGCATTTTCGCACGCATCCCCTGGGGTTCCCAGAGCGAGCTCACCCAGAGTGGCGATCGCGCTTTCGACGGCGAGGCCCTGGCTGACGGGTAAAGAGAGAGCACTGAAGAAATGAGAAGACTACTTACAGCAGCATTTTCGCACGCGTCTCCTGGGGTTCCCAGAGCGAGTTCACCCAGGGTGGCGATCGCGCTTTCGACGGCGAGGCCCTGGCTGACGGGAAAAGAGAGAGCACAGAAGAAATGAGAAGTAACTTACAGCAGCATTTTCGCACGCGTCTCCTGGGGTTCCCAGAGCGAGTTCACCCAGGGTGGCGATCGCGGTGCCGACAGCGAGGCCTTGGCTATCGGGGTCGGAGCGGTTGGCCAGGTCCGTGAGGATCTCTTTGACGGTCAAGACGTAGATGTTGGTGTCACCACCGTCGTTGGCGTGTTCGAATGCGCTTTCGATGACGAAACTGTGGAGCGCATAATACAATTGTAGACATATTATCAGAAACACTTTATAACTATCGTATTTTTGGAGCAAACTCGTCTGATTGAAAATCTGCTTGCTGGGGTACTTGTAAACTGCAATTAAATAATGAGATGCATAAGTTTGTACAAAAAATACGAAAAAATCGACTTATCATAAAATTTGTGATATTTTATCAGGTTTATGTAATAACTAGTACTATGTTTTGTATTTTTCTTAAGTGTATGTGCAATAAAGAGTTTAAAAACAAACAAACTAGTTGTTAAAGAATGGAAAGATTAGTTTAAAATGTTACCTGTTCACGAGTCTGCCATCGTCAGGGATGCTGACCTCATTGACGGGCACTTGGGTGATAAGCACCGGATCGGGCCGACCTAAAGAGCCCTGGGGAAAAAATATCATAATATCAGCTTCAAAAGCTCATTGGAAATTAAGGAATACATTTTTTTTTAAATAAATTGCGAATACAACAAAAAATAGAGACCCGTCCTTAAATGCTGTAAACAACTAATTTTTAGGGTTCCGTAGTCCGACAAGGAACCCTTATAAGATCGTTCAGTCCGTCCGTCCGTCCTAGTCTGTCACAGCAGAATATCTTCTACGTTTATGGACTGATTTGCACGTAACTTGGTTCGAGGATACTTCACATATAGATCTCATTTTTGAAAATACAAAAAATTAAATTTACCCCTTTTTAAGGGTACCTCCCCATACATGTAAAGGGGGGGAGGTGAATTATTTTTTGTGTGCACCCCCTTGTGTATCGTTGAAAAGGACTATGAAAATAAGTTAGGGTTTCCATACAACACTTTTTTATCAGCTTTACCATTTGCGAGATATAACCCGCCAAAGTCGTTTACACGATGTCCCCCCCCTATAATTTCTAAAGTCTTGGACCTATAAACTTCAAATCACTCACGTAAAGAAACAGGCGCAGAAACTCTTATTTAAAATTGTTTCGGGTATCCTGTGATGAATACTTTTGAAATTATAAATAAAATAAAAATATATACTTTTTTCCAACAGAACAGTAAGTATAAACTTAAATTTTTTTTTTACATATTTTACTGTTAGGACTGAATGATGCTTAATATTTATGATTGGTCCTGGTTTCCCCTTTGGATTGTAGATTTCAGGTTGCGGATGTCAGATTTCTCGCAATTAAACTTAACCGTTTGGCGAGGTGGGTTATTCCCAAAGTACTCCAAAAAATGTTCCCAAACTACTCCATGAAAAAAATAATATTTTAAATTAAGTTTCATTCTACTCCGCGGTAATATTAAAAATTTAAAATGTTCTCAAAGTACTCCACGCGATTTTAATATCAAAAAGCATTAATTAGAATAAAAAGTGTAGCTGACGTGTAGTACAGTCATGCTTAAAAGCTTTGCAACAATATTTTTATGTATAAAGAAAATTTTAAATAAAAGATTTTACGATTCAATAATCAACATTTGTTTATCAACATTTATATTAAAAAATAAACAATCAAAAACATTTTCATAAATGAGCTTTTTTACATATTTTCCACCAAAGAGATTCATGATTATTATATATATGTAGGAATTCGGCTTGAGAGAAACTCAGATAAAATTACATTTTTGAAAAAACTTAAAATATTTACATAAAAAGAAACATCAAATTTCCATCTTAGCAGCTAGGTTGCGACTCACATTCGTTTGTGCATCCATTATAACAAGCTAACATACACACATTTTCAATTCAAACTTGCTTTCAACTTTTTTTCTCTTTAATTTTGAACTTATTCAGAACTTTAATCAGAACTATATTGTTTAAACGATTTTGTGACTGACTGTACATAGTGAAATATTTTATAATTATTTAGATGGAGTAGTTTGAGAATTGATATCAAATAATCTGCGGAGTACATAGAGAATAAATCAAAATACCTATGGAGTAGATTGGGAACAAAATAATAAGTATTTTTTAATAATAATAATTTCGTGGAGTAACTTGGGAACTCATGTATGAGATTCTTATCTTTTTAGAACAAAAGAATGGAGTACATACTTTGGGAACAACCCGGCGAGGTTATAAACTTAGTAATAATGTATTTACCTTTTCTTTACAGTATCTTCGTCAAATCCCCTAGATTAGGTAGCCGACCCCGTGAGATACGGGAAAAGGCTAGGGAGATGATGATGATGCAAGAAATGCAAAACTACGGAACCCTACTTTATGCGTGGTCCGACACGCACTTGGCCGGTTTTTTTTCATGGAATCTGCGTTTATTTTTGTAGTATCATAACTTCACAGTTACATCCAATGAGCATATTACATTTATCTATAAGTAATGATGGAATATTCTTAGGAACAAATCACGAAAAAAACGGTATACTATCCCACAGAAAATAATGTCTTGAGTACTAACTGCTTCTGAGATGCACAAAAATCCAAAATAAGTATTGACTTTGGAGTTTAAAAATCCGTATCAAGAATTCGAAATACAATATTGCCTCAATTCAAAGTAATAAACTGAAGGTAGTTCGGATAAAGGTGTGACAGATTCAGTGGTCCAGGGCTGTCGGCAGGTAGATAGTACTCATAACTCAACTGGGGGATTTGTTGACTCCGCCTCGTCGCAGTCGTAGCCCTAATAATGTTTGCCTCATCTTTTGTGAAATGTGAAAAATATTCCTTTTGTGCTCTCATAAGTTTCTACTTCCGTTTAGATGAACACCGATGCGATGATTGTTCTAACTTTACTTCTTGTAATTAATTGATACTTAATTGTTTATTTACGGTTCGCTACATCGTGGACCTCATCTCTGTCCTCGGGCGGGATTGTGGTCAAGAGCAAACCCATATTTAATAAAAAAAAAAATACAAATATTATGATTACATAGTAAGTACATTATCCTGCAGCAATTTTTTTTCGTTCACGAATAAATTGTGGAATTTATTATTTTCAAAGATTTAAATCGTTATTTTATACTAGCCGCGCCCCGGGGCTTCGCTCCCGTGAGAATTTCGGGACAAAAAGTACCCTATGTGATATTCCCAGTATTTTTGTACCCGTATATTAAATTTTCAGAAGATCCAGTAGATTTTGCGTGATTGAGTAACAAACATCCTCACAAACTCACATCCAAACTTTCGCATTTATAATATTACCAGTTTTTGCCTTACGCTTCGCCCGCGTGATTTCTATTTTTCACTCAATTGGCCCCCTTATAAGTGGAATTACTTCCCAAAATTCCTCTCTCTTTTTTTTCTTAGTGCTCACTCACACCAGGCCTTTGTCCAGCAGTGGACGTCTTTCGGCTGAGAGAAGAAGAAGAAGCTCACTCACACGCTAGATAAAGAAAGAGCCTCTCTGCATTTCGTTTCTGCGTTGTATGTCGCACGATATATATCTCAATGCAGATATTTAAAAAAATTATAAGAGAAATCACACGTGGAAACGTCAATATTTTTCGTAATTTTCTCCTAACAAACAGCGGTCGTGTCGGCCGCGCACATGTCATTTGCAGGGCGCGATTTCGATATATCGTCTGCTAGGGCTGTCAACTAGTTATTAGCCTAAGCACAGATAATATAATACCCTAGTAGCCTAAGCTATTCCATGTCATGAGAAAAGTTATTGATGTAGTTTAGCATTTTCTCGCATCACTGTTCACAACTGAAAATCAGTATTTTCCCTCCAATAGTGCCACTGAGGTGTGACCATTTTGTATTGCTGCAGGCTGCAGCACACACTTATTTTTTCGTTGTTTTGATCTCTATGTTCCACAGATTTTGATATACTCTAGATGCCGCAAGCAGTATGTCCAAACGTGCCCGGCGTTTGTCCAATAGACAAACAATCACACGTTTGTTTACTCAGTTAGCCTTCATTCGCGTTTATGTTATGCCCATCACTAAAATGACTGACATCATCATAGGTAGAAAATAATGGCACGCTCGGTTTTCATACTATCAAACAAACATGCGGTATCTAGCCTGATCTAAATCTGTGCTATGTTCTCTTTTTAGCTGCAAAAAAAGATTTTTATCTATCTATCTAGTTTTGCGTTGGTCTGATTATCTTAAATTTAATTTTCTTTTATTTTCTCTGTTCATCACCGACATTTATGTTTATTTCTTTCCGTTCTCTTAGATTGCCTTGCACTTGCACTTGAGTGATTGCATTTGCGATAATGACACCTATTGTACGCATTAGGTACCTATGTATTAAGTCTCAATGTATCCTTGACTTGTTTTGGTGCAAAAAGTATTTTTACCTACTTACTTAATTTAAACATAATTCTAGCTCAAAAAATAAAAAAAATTGCCCCGCAGATGTTAAACATCGTGGCAGAACGGCGGAGTCATGCCATTTGCCGTCACGGCATTCGAGTCGATTTTTAGGCTTACATCAAAAATCATTCAGTATGAGTTGCCAGTGCCAGCAACTCTATTACAACTTCGAGTTTATTGTATTCCTATTTTATTTTAACTGGGCACCTGTTTCGGAGAATAAAGAATTAATATTAGTGAGTTTAATACTTCATCCTGAATTTTATTACTGGTAACCCTACCGCCTCGCGTCACTCGTGTTACTGGCACCGCACATATTTCCATATAAATCCGTACCCGTGAATGTGTATTGAGATCCCTAATAATCTACCTATGTATGAGTTGGGACGTACGTCTCTAATGTGTTGTATAAAAATGTATTTATTGTGTATTGTAGGATGAGTAGTTAATTAGTCATTTAATTGTTAAGTAGGCGTTAAGGAAAGTGACACGATTATTGTTATAAAAATAATACAAAATAATAATTTTAAGTAGGTCATCGATTTCGGTGATTCCTTGGTTTGTCAGGGCCATATTCTGTAATTTGTCCCTTTCTATTTTATACTAGCTTTTGCCCGCGGCTTTGCCCACGGGAACAGTGCTTTTTCCCTATGTCCGGATCCTCCAATTTCTCCCTTTCCTAAAGGTGCCTTATATGTCCTTCTCAGTACTTCGAACTATGAGTATGCGAAACAAAAAGATTGGCTCAGCAGATAAAGCGTGAAGAGTAACAAACAAACAGATAAATAAACAAACAAACATACAAACAAACTTACTTTCGTGTTTATAATATTAGTTAGGATTAGGATTTAATTCTCGACACAGAACACTGTGTGAGTGAGTGAGCTCTAAGGGCTTCAGAGTCGTATGCGTCTTGTGTCAGGCGGCAACTAAATTCTACAACGAAAAAGTCTATGACATAATGAGTTTTATTGATAATCATTATGTCCTACCTACCTCAGGTCAGTTTTAATCAAATAAAAATCTATGACATTTATATATATTATCTTGTATTATGCGTACCCTTGCTTCAAGCAGACTTACCCATTTAAATTATTACTTAAAAACTCGTACACACGGTGTCACATTGCTGTGAAATTTCCACCATTTTGAACGAACAATAAACAAAGTTGCTATCTAACTTGCATGAATATGACAGTCGTTAAGTCGTTCGTACTGTCTGTCTGTATCCGCTCACAAAACTTTATGTTCTCGTCTGACAGGACTTTAATTATATATGAATACAGAACATACAATGAGGTGAATGAAATAGGTTAAGAAAATGAGAACAAGCTAATTATCACTATCACTATCACTACATAGTATAAAACAAAGTCGCTTTCTCTGTCCCTATGTCCCTTTGTATGCTTAAATCTTTGAAACTACGCAACGGATTTTGATGCGGTTTTTTTAAATAGATAGAGTGATTCAAGAGGAAGGTTTATATCCCGTGCGAAGCCGGGGCGGGTCGCTAGTTAAAAATAAAAAACACGACTGACAAGTTTTTACTCAAAAAGTACCTATATACAAATTAATATACATTTAAGTAATAAGTATACATTTTTCAAATCGCCTTTTAAAGCCCTTCAATTTGATACCCCACTCGATAAGATTGATCAAATTTTATTGTTTTGGTCTGCTATTTATCGCATATATAATCCGCCATTTTGTTTTTATGATGACGTCATATAGCCTATGTCACTCGGAGGAATGCAAGGAATCTAAAAATACCTCTCACATCAAAATCTGTTAAGCCGTTTAGGACTTATGGTGAATAAAGAAACTTACATACATACATACTTACATACATAAGCCCTGAAAACATAACTCTCCTCTTTTGGTCAGTCGTGTAAAAAAGTGATATACCTTACCAGAGATTGCACAGGGTGAATAGAAAAACATTGGCATGATTTCTAACTGGTGAAAGTAGGTACTCATAAATATGATGAGCGGCTTTTTTTTATGGGACCGGCTTAATCCGACCGAAAAAAAAAAACAGTTGTTCCATACATTTTGGGTGAATAGGTTTGTAAAATAGTATGGAACTGCAGTTTTTTTCGTTCGATTTGTAACATGTATTTTGATAAATAAATTTCTTTTATCAAAGTCAAAGTCAAATTTTTTTATTGAAACTTAGCCTTCAAAGAAGACTCTTTTTCACGTCGATAACTAATTATTTAATCATAATATATTATGTCTCAAAGCTACAAACTACTAGCATTTCGGAACGACCACTGCTGAGAAGAATGCAGAAAGAAACTCATGAAACAGTCTTGGTTGCCTAGCATGACAGAGGGGCTATTTATTAACTTTATACAAACACTAGATTGTGTACAGTCAAAAATAAAATAAAATATAAGAAAAAAAAAATATAATAAAACATGTTATGTTTGTGACATGTGTTATCCTAGGTAACATATTTTTACGATAGTCGGTTATGTATGAGTCACTCTAATTCAAAGGATACCTATCCCTAGCTTTCAGAGAGGTAACACAGCCAATGTAATGGAAACCTTTTAATGTAATTACCTACTTAGTAACACATTGTTTCACTTATTGTTTAAGTACATCATAGGTAGATTACTCTTTATACTCAATATTTCTTCTAATGGAGAAGTTATTCCCATTCTGTCGCAATTTTTAGGGTTCCGAAGTAAACAAGGAACCCTTATAGTTTCGTCATGTCTGTCCGTCCGTCCGTCCGTCCGTCCGTCCGTCCGTCTGTCTGCGGCTAATCTCAGAGACTACTAGTACTAGAAAACTGTAATTTGGTAGAGATATACATATTTATTACGCGGAGCGAACTGTAGAATAAAATTATGAAAAATATTTTTTTTTGGGGGCCTCCCCTACACCTAAAGTGGGGATGATTTTTTTTTCTCTCGATTATACCATCGTGTGGGGTATCATTTGATAGGTCTTTTAAAAATATTATGAGTGTCTGAAGAACATTTTTTGATTTAGGGATCCGTGTGCAAAATATTTAACTTTAAAGTAATAAATTTTGTTAGAGTCAAGTGTCCCCCCCCTCGAACTGGAAAATGGTGGAGGGTGGATACATGAAACAAATTATAATAATTAGCAAATATAATGAATTTAAAAGAAAAATTATCACGCCTATGTAGACTTTACACGTTAATGAGTAATAGACGATAAACTTACAAAATTGATTTTAGTATGAAAAATATTCGTAGGAACAATTTTCATTCTATATGATGGTATATACTTAGGTTATTTTCATTAGTTATATAAAAGTGGAAGTAAATATAAGTTCATGTGTCCGCATTTCTACAGGATAGGTACCTTCGGAACCCTACATTGTTCGTGGCCCGACACGCACTTGACCAATTATTATTTTTTTTTGTTAATATTACAGACACTGTTTTCTGTTAATGGGAAGCTATCCATACTTGTTATATGCATTTGCAGACATTAATCATAATGATGTTTACGCTGTTTCATCTCGTTCAGAGGCTGGTGTACTGAGATACAAGCTCTGCTTAGTTCAGACACCAGTCTCTGACAATCTTAAACAAGACATTATAGTAACTACCTTGTTTGTTAAATTTAGATTGTGCAGAAAATAAGGAATTTTTGAATTTAATTTTTTTTTAACCTTTGATCCGGGGTACCTACTGGTCAGGGTGGTTTTTGATTAATTTAATTTAAATAAAACCAAACCAAAACCAAAACCAGAGTGAATAGGCTGCTTCTGGGTAAGCTCGCTACATCGTAGACCTCATCTCTGTCCTCGGACAAGATTGTGGTCAAGAGCAAACCCATATTAAATAAATAATAATAAAATAGGTAGGTAAGTGAGTTGTCATTAGAAATTAGATTGTACTTCCGCACTTGTGAAGTTTTATTCCTCACGATATTTGAGCAATATGTGATATGGTTTTATGTTATGTGCGCATTTAGCTTTTGATGGTTTCCTGAGATTTCCAAGCAGCTGACGTTTAAGCATGTTAGTTAAGTTTCGCAGTAAAGTTTCCAAGCTAGTATTTTTATATTTAGAACTTATTTTTAATTTAACATTGCACATTTTAAATAATCTAACCTAATCAAGCGTTATGGGTACCTTTGAGCCGGGTACAGTCCGGGGTGGCATTTTTGACTAATTTTTTTTGACAATTTTTTTTTACTATTGATTTATTTTTAAGATTATTTTTATATTGACGAAACTTGTTGTGATTTTTTTTTAATAAATGATTTTTTTAACCAAAAATACTTGTGTGCATAATTGGTCAGAATAAAAAAAAATAAGAAAAAACTTACCGCAACGTAGAACAATACCAAAACGATAGGCAGCATTTTGCTGGTCTTAATTCGACCAATTCGGTATATACTATACACGTAATCGTCTGTATTTAACCACTATTTATACATAAATATAACAATATCTTTCCTTAATTTGCACCTGGTCAAACAGCACCTTCAGAATAATAGCAAGAGTAGCAAGCCGAAGAAACAACTTGAATTTTTGTCATGAATCTTATTTGAATACAATTAAGGTTCAAAATAAAATTATTCCTGTGAATAAAATACAGGTGTATAATTGTTTTAGTGTAGATTTTGTACAAAGCGATTAATTGGATCGTTTATTCGTGTGTTTGTTCAAAGGCGAGCATTAATGTAAATTGTCATCGGTATAATGTGAAATTAAGATATTTTTCAGTTTGCACGTCATTTGTTAAGCAAATTGAGTTGAAGGTGAAATTTAAAGGTGACTGGAGAGCGCAACGGCGGATCCAGGATTTTTTCTGGGGGGCACAAGTGGTGGACTATGAATGTTGGGGGGGTGGGGTGCAACAAATCGACATCCGTCCTGCCTAGTGCCTCCGATGTGCCGCCGAGAAATTTCCTGTTACCGAACATTTCTTCCCTTGATAATTTCCGAAAGTTCTCAGAAAAGACATTGTTCATCGCCGGCTTACTGCGGACAGTTCGTTCAATAAATAATAGTATTATCATTCATCATATTTAATGTCAAATAGATTTTCTGAATATATATTGGAGTATGAATATCTATAATTAAAATATACCATTTATTAAGTATTTTTTGCGTAATATATTAGTTTTATGTATTAAGCACACTCATATCATTTCATATTTATATTTTTTAATGAAGAATCATGTATGTATTTTAATTTTTACTTAAATAATTCGATATTGCGTTTTCTTTACCTGGTAACACTCGATTCTTCAGCGTAGCTTGACTTTGACGTTGACCGGTTGTCGTCGGTCGACATTGACACTTGGATACTTGTCAACATCTGTCAACGTCAAAATCAAGCCTCGCCCAAGAATCGAGTGTTACCAATATTGAATTATTTAAGTAAAAATTAAAATAATACATAATTCTTCATTCTAAAATATAAATATGAAGTGATATGAGTGTACTTAATAAATAAAACTAATGTATTTTGGTAAAAAAAATACCTAATTTATCCAATCTTTCATCAAAGAATAAACAATATACTACTTAAATGTAATATTATTTTAGATAATGGCATCCCAGAACACACGTAACCTTTGATTTGAGTATCAGTAACGCAAAAAATACTTACTAAATGGTATATTTTAATTATAGATATTCATACTCCAAAATATATTCAGAAAATCTATTTGACATTAATTATGATGAATGATAATACTATTATTTATTGAACGAACTGTCCACAGTAAGCCAAGCCCCCATACACTTTGAACAAAGTCCTTTCTCGGGTTCTTAGGAAAATTTCCCGTTATTTACGTGAAATTTCCAAGAAACTTTCTTTGAAAATTTCGAAAACGGCACATCACTAGTCCTGCCTGATGCTGTCTGGGGGGGGCACGTTTCTTTTATAAATTTCTTAATTTGATATGCACTGTCATGGAATCTCCCTCCACAGTAGGTACACAAAAAAGCAGTCTGGGGGGGGGCACGTGCCCCCGTGCCCCCGCACTAAATCCGCTATTGGGAGAGCGCAATGCAATGGGAGTAGTCCACATGTGATGGTTTTCATGCAATTTCCACTCCACTTTTACCACTAATGCATGTAATAAGATATATATAAGATAATATATATATATATAACAACATTTAAAATTCACATATTTAAGATTTTTAGTAGTTTGTAGCTTTGAGACACTATTATGATTTATGAGTTTTCGACTTGAAAAAGTGCCTTCTTTGAAGGCAAAGTTTCAATAAAGAATTTTTGATTTTGATTCTTCTCCATCCTATTGCGATTTAGTGCGATGTATTTGTAGGCGTTTTTATTTCATTGGATGCTGGACTGACAGATTGGTATTTGGTATATCAACGCAGAGACGAAACCGCTGTACTTTTACGGAGAGGTTCCTCATATACATATACTAGCCGCGTCCCGGGGCTTCGTTCCCGTGGCAATTTCGGGGCAAAAAGTACCCTATGTGCTATTCCCGGTATTTTTCTACCCGTATACCAAATTTCATCGACATACGTCCAGTAGATTTTGCGTGATTGAGTATCAAACATCCTCAAAAACACATCCAAACTTTCCCATTTACAATACCTATTAGTAGGGTTAGTAGGCGGGGCATTTAATTTTTTTTTACCGACAAATTCCTACAACCATGATTCTTATACTTAACATTATTTTGATGTTTTTAGACATCCTTATATAAAAAAAAAGAATTTTGATGATCCGATATGAAATGGGAGGGGTAAATAAACTATACTGAATTGCTCGTAAACAAAAAAGTTTACAATAGAGATTACTGTTCACAATTAATTAATAAGACTTCATTTACCTGTAAATAAAAGTTGGCCGGTTTATAATAAGGCTTTCTAGTCATAAAATGTATTTTTAACGTTATAAATGTCAATATGGTTTTTATTTAATTACAGGAAATCGGGTTCATAAACATGAGTCGTTTTTTAAAATTAAGATTGAATAATTCACATTACGTACGAATATACAATTTTCTCGACTGTAGAATTAAAAAAAAAAATTAAAAGTTAATAAAAAAAAACTGTTGTAGTCACCCTTATAAAAATTGAGGATATGGTTCATTACAATCGTATACGAATAATATATAAAAGTCACCATTGCTGGATTTTTTGTTTTTGTACAGGTGTTTTTAAAGTATAAAAATTACAACTCATTAAAAAATCCATTTAGGATAGTTATTTATTGGTGATTTTTTAAATCAAGCTTTTATTATTCGTAAGGAAACATGTAACAAAAAATCACCCTGGTAGGATTTTTTGTTTGAGAGTTATAACAATATGAGTCTTATAATAGCGTTTAAAAAAAAACGGCGTTGGTGATTTTTTTTTTACACTTAAATTTGCAGTTGTAATATCATAATCTATGTAGTTTATAAAAATCACCATCGTAGGATTTAATGTGACCACCTCCATACAACTGAAAATTCACAGCCCCGACTATAGTAGGATAAGAGAGCACGAATTTTGGAAATTTCACCCCTATAAAATCTACCAGATGAGCTAATATATCTAACTGTATCTTTTAGAAAAGGGTATCAGTACTGGAGCAATGATATTGTTTTCCTTAACTTCGTTTCTCCAATCACACATACAATGTTGGAGCCGAACGAGCGCCGTCAAATCCATCATAAAAGGCTAAGCATTTTTCCGATACAGCATTATCTTTGTTGCGAATTACCCTGATCTTCGCGGGAATCGCATAAAATCTCTAAATTGGAAAACAAAGCCGATCGGGATGAGACAAAGTCAAATTTCAGACAATTCAGGGGCGTAAGGAATTTTTTACATATACATACATACATAAAATCACGTCTTTATCCCTTACGGGGTAGACAGAGCCAAGAGTCGTGAGACTCGAAGGCTACGCTTAGCTAAATAGTGGGCTCTCTGATGGAATGGAGATTCAGGTATAGTGACAGGTTGCTAGCCCATCGCCTATGAGTGGAGATCCCCAGTTTAAAGCCCTTTCCCTCGATTGACTTTTACAATCTGCGCGGGAAGAGAAGCAGCTGGCACATTCTATGTTTTTTCTTTGCTCCCAGACCAGCATGGAATTTTTTATGTGAGGCGAAACATGAGAGGCTAGAGCGAATGTGGAATAAACCAATTAATCTAAGAAAATTGATAGATAGATCAACACTTTATTGCACCATTTACAGAAAAGAACATTCAAAGAAGAGACAGAAAGTAAATACATAAATGAGCGCAAGCAGTGGTGGCCGAGTGGAAAGGCGCCCGCCTGTGGATGCGAAATCCCAGGTTCGAATCCTGCCCGGGCTACATGACTTGTATACCAATCTGACTCATGTTAATTTTCATCGACCACCACTTGCTTCCGGTGAAGGAAAACATCGTGAGGAAACCTGCACTCTGCTTGATGATTATCAGCTAGTGTGTGAAATGGAGAAGGCAATGGCAAACCACTCCATTAAAATTGCCAAGAGAGTCGTTGTGTGTGTTTCATTACATACATATAATGACTACGACCCTCAGTCATGAGGTAATACGACTAATAGCGGGCTTATCGCAAATGCAATTTCTATAAAAAAATATAGTTCTAAAATAAATATAGTTTGGGTCAAAACAGGCATAAAATGTAGGGCGAACACGGATTTTTATGTGGGGCGAAACGTGTATGGTGAATGTGGAGTAGACATCAAAAAAGATTTCAGGCACAAACCAATTAAACTGAAAGTTTTACATGTAACAACCGTGTGCGACGAAAAAAGAAAAATGGTCCTGAGTCTTCCGATGGCCGTCTGATAATAATGGGCCAAGAAGATTTATAGGTACCTAGGATTATTATTATGCATATATTTAGAGCCTCCTCTACCCTAGGCATAAATGGGGGGTAGGCCCCCTAGGCATACAAACAACAACAAATTACATACAGGTATACAGGTAACCGTGGTCTTTTTAAAAATCCGACCTCCACAACCCAAGTGCAGTGCAATCTCTTTTATAGTGCATAAAATGTCGCATATTCGCTATCTGCAATCATGGAGTGCACTTACTCCCCCGGTTATCTAGGAACTAATCTCCTAAAAATATAAACATTTTAATGGCCAACTGCTTTATGTGGATTGTTATGACCGTTAGGGACAGCTCATGAAGGTACGGGGGGTGAGGCAACTTTGAATATTTGTAGATTAGCAATCTCATAACGACTACGTATTTTTAAGCATTTGTTATTTTAATTATTGATTTATTTTATTTTATTTTCAACTTTTACAGACTATTCATTACATATAATAGTAGAATATATAGTAGTATTAGATATAATAGTTTAATAACAGTAAATTGAACGTTACATAAATCTCCAGCCAAAACCCTAAATATTGCCATCCATCGGGAGTTATCTACATAAGTCTACATATGAAAATAAAGACACACAAAAAAAAAAAAAAATTATTTCCGAAACTGGCGCGATTTTGACGAGTTGAGTATAATCTTGAGTACTTATAATGCACGGCCAAGCGGCTCGGCGAGCAATTTATAAATAGCAAAATTGTTTCATCCACTTATTAATACAATTTATTACCTTTTTAAGATTATATTAAAATAGTTACTGTCCCAAGGCGCTAATGATTGTGGCAGTATTTTTCAAAATGTCCTAAGGCGGGACCAA
The DNA here is from genome assembly GCA_018467065.1 of Ephestia elutella. NCBI lineage: Eukaryota > Metazoa > Arthropoda > Insecta > Lepidoptera > Pyralidae > Ephestia > Ephestia elutella. The sequence continues at coordinate 3,343,767 of CM031577.1, forward strand.
CTCACATCCGACCCTGTCTTCATACAAAGCAAAATGATGAAACAATTAATTTCAATACCTAATCATTAAGGGCAGGAAACGGAATATTTGCAAAGGACGCCACAGGGTTGGCAACATCTGTTAATTGGAAGCGGACTAATTACTTAATACAAACTAATCAGGACCCTTTATTTGATTCTATTGAGGAACCCTTTTCGCACAATGGTCTGATATTTCGATGTAAAATTCTCGACCCTTCGGTAGTCGGCGACAACGATCGTTATGTAACTTCGGTTTGGCATTAATGGTGTTGTTAGGCGTATTGTTGATTAACAAATCTATGATTTGCTAAATTTGATATTTTTTATTTAATTATCAACAGTTGTAAGCTCGCTCTGGCCACTGAGGACAGAAATTAAAAAATATGTTTCAGATTGAAATAATTTGTTCATTTGTTTGTAATATCTTTATTGTACTAAGGATACACAGTGAACTTAACATAACTAAAAAGGTAAATATACAAAGGCGGACTTATCCCATGAAGGGATCTCTTCCAGTCAACCAGCGATAGATTGAGAGGAATTAATTTTCATTTTGTTGTAAGAACATTCTTGAAGGTACAATGTTAAAGGATACATTTCTTATCAGTTAGCCATAAATACCTCCAATTAAAATTTAAAAGCCTTTGACAAAATTATCTCTATTTAGTTATGTATGTTATTTTTGAGTTTTCATATCTCATATCAGCGCTGTCTATTATAGTAAAGACTATAATAGTAACAGTGTCACGGATCTCTGATCTGAGTTAGCGTTTAGACTAAATTTCTCTCCTATATAGTCCCGAGTTACCCAACCCACATTTTTCGCCAAATTGTCCACCAAACACCAATCTTTAGTAAGGCATTTGAGCAATTTGATCGTTGGAATGGCATCGACACGCTAAGAAGAAGAAGTTAGGCATAGTGTATTTTTTCTTTGCTTTAGGCACAGATTAGTTACTCGCATGCGCTTTTACAGATTAAAAAAGATTGAGATGCTGGTCAACAATAACTTTTAAACTTAGAACATCCATCTTTTTCTCTGTGAGCTCGGAAATGAGCTAAGTGCATCTCTCAGGAACATTGTCAATTCAGTGCACGGCTGCAGGTAGTGCACTTTATGCACTTTATTCATTTGTATACATTGTTGACGTCGGGTCAGCAATATTGCTGCTCTATTTCAACTTTAACTTGGGTACTTTATTGCGTGTTACTGTTTTGGGATTGCTGAAATTGAGAAGAGTGGAATACAGGTGAATTCAAAATCAATGGCAAAATTTCTACTTGTGAAAATACTGTTGAATATATGCAATTTTTGGATGGGGCCGATAATTGTATCTATTAATATCATAATTTAACTACCTAAAAAATAAATATGTATAATAATATACCTATGTAATGTGTATAATTAATGTAATGTACAAAAGAATAGAATGTTGAACTGAACAGCTTATGAAGGCGGACGTCAGAAGAGTATTGTTGGATTTTGATATTTTATTATTTTTCGATTACAACGTACCTATTTCCATTTCCATAGTTGCTAAGTAAACAGATTTACACGTAACTTTTGGAATGAGACGGTAGGTAAATATACCTTGTTCTCGAAAACTTTACGAAGTTTGAAGTGCTCCAACTTTTAACACCACACAAAACCTCAAAATTCGAAATAAAAAAGATAATAGAAGTGTCAAAGAAACGTTATATTTTCGTCGCTTGAAATAAGTCGCATAGGACTTAGGTTAACTTACATTCAATGGATTTGAATTTTTGTTCGAATTTCAATTTGCAATTACGTGTCTCATATTGCTGTATTATAGGTACAATTATTTTTTATTGACCGCCGGCTTATACTGTCATATAAAAGACAGCAGATGGCCTTCTATTCGCCATGTTATTTCAAATTCTGTGCACAAAACAGAATGTAATCCCTGCAATAGTACGTGTAGTTTGAGAAAACAATTTTACAAAGATTTCGGATCCGGCCAGATTTATGAAACAAAGGTGTACTCAGGAAAGTATTATAGAAGTCTTACAAAGTCAAATTCCGCCTTGAATGTGGAGTTATATTGTAAGCGGATAGATTTGTTCCTTAAAGCATTTAACCAATGGGAGAGGCACATACAGGCATCCCCTTCTGGCTTTCATATGATCATGCTCATACTGTTTGTGACTGTGTGCGTAGGCATCATCCCTATTAGGTAAGAACCCCTAAAATGGTGGGTAATACCAATTCTGACCATTATTGTTATTCAGCCGTTTAGATCCCACTGCTGGGCAAAGGCCACCCTCGCCTTCCTCCATTTATCCCTGAGTATCTTGAGCTATTAATTATGATTTAGTCATTTCGACGCCTGCGCCGGAGTTCTGACTGTGGAATTAATCTTACTTACTTACTTCGATGGCTCGACGACGCAAAGAGGATCTTGGCCTCCGATACTACAAGCTTCTATTCCATCCTGTTCTGCGCTACTTCCTGCCAGTCGGCTCTTTGGAGGGCCTCCAGAGCTTTTAAGACCTCAGATACCGGACCTCAGGTATGGAGGGAATTAATCTTAATCCTAACTAATTTATAAATGCGAAAGTGAGTTTGTTACATATTCACGTTGTATCAGCTGAACCTGACTGAACCAATCTTCCTCGCATACACATAGAGGGTACCTTTCATTCCGGGAAAAAGCATTGTTCCCGTGGGAAATTCACGCGGGTGAAGCCGCGGGTATCAGCTAGTAAATCATAAATCAATAATAATAATAATTCAATTTTGACTTTGACCACGAGAATTAGGCTACCGAGAGAAATGCCATTGCTTTTCATTATTCAAAATTAGGTTTAAGATTATTTATTCCCATTAAGAATTACAAATTCACTTCACATGAGAACAACACAAATAAATTCAAATAACAACAATATCATTAACGGTATACTCGTACAGATTAACAGAAATTCTAATTGAGATTGATGAATCTGAATTAAGATCCGTTATGGGCTTTAAACTGGAGATTGCTCCACTCATAGTCTCATATACGATAGGCTGTCATTATACCTAAACCTTCATCCCATCAGTAAGCCAACTTTTCTAAGCGTGGCCTTCGAGTCTCACGACTCCGTCTACCCCGTAAGGGATAAAGACGTAATTCTGTATCTGTAAAATTAAGATCACTATTGCAGCTAGCGTTGCCAGAAGTCCGGATAAAGTCGGACATAGGTAACATATTTTGATTGCGAGTCCGGTCAAAATAAACGGTGTCTGGCTTGTCCGGCTTTTGTTAGGCTTTTTTATATTTCGCAAACGAGCGAGCGCCGAGCGTGGCCGAGCGCAGGCGACGAGAGTCGACAGTCGCCCCCCCCCGATAACTGAGACAAAATCCTCAATAATGTAGGGTGTCCGGCCTTCCTACCCAAATGTCCGGCCAAACTGGCTGGTCTGTGTCCGGCTATTACATTTGGCGACCCTAATTGCAGCGCCGTTGAAGGCAGTCGGGCTCACCTGGTCGGAGGCGAAGCGCATTGCCCAAGACAGAGCACTATGGACGCCCTCTGCCACACATTAGGCCTGGACCATAAGTCAAGTCAAAATTAAGATCCGCTGACAAAGAGGCCCCACCTTTCCCGGCTCTGAGTCCGGATAAAGCTGGAGATAATCCTGTCTCCTGTGGGATCTACTCTGTGATTGCGAGCCGGGACTCGCAAACAAAGATACTAGAAGGTAAAACAGTTGCTCCACTTTGATCACCGTGCTAATACTTTTTCAATAGGATGTGATGCGTTCTTCGAGCAACAAGGATTTCCGCGCGCGGAGTCCGTGTTGCTCAATGGATGCGTTGGATTATCCTAGTTCGCGTGCAGTTTCACCATTATTTAGTGACACCTTCACTTCTTCACCTTTTCTTCTTCTTGAACTGTGTAAAACAGCCAACGATGAGTCGGAATATGAAATATTTCCTAAATATTTAAAAATGAATCTTACAGAACCATTTCTAAGGTTCTTTATTAAATATTTAGCATATGAGAAATGGATCATTTCATCAATGTGGCTGTTTGCACTACATTTCTTCTTTTAGATTCGTAGATTACGCTCAATCTTCTTGTTATTATCTCTTTCAAGGTGCTAGTGGAGGAGAAGTGGTGCTGTTTTTTGCAAAAATGTCACTTAATAAATATTCAGGCTCTATTATCAATCGACTGGGCCATCCGCGGAGTTGTGCTCCCCCGGATGACTGTCATCTGCTATGCAGATGACCTAATAGTAGCCACCTGGGGTGAGAAACTGGAGAGTACCCTCAGGACGGTCGCGGAGCACAATAACTTTTATATAACTTTCCCACAGATCTACATTATTGACTTCCTAGAAATTTAAATTAAGACGTGATTCTGTATTTGTAGAAATATATCCCATGTTTTACTAAAATAAGTAAATACCGTGTTGTGAGAGACGGAATTTTTCCACAGTAAAATGTACTTTCGGCTCTAGGAATCACTTGGAGGGACAGATAAGCTGGTTCTGACATAAATTATTTATTAAGTCCGCTCCCTCACAGTCGTCTCGTTCAAAAATTCTATATTTCAACAAGGAAAGATTTGTTTTAATAAAATAACGCCAAACGTTGAGAAAATGTCCTTTTAAATATTACTATGCTGTTCCTGTTTCTAGTTGTAAAGCAAACGGAAAATGGCGGCAAAATGGAAATGCTGGGATGAAAGAAAATGCAGAGTAGAGTTTTGAGTTAAATTTTTTATTGGTAACCTTTCCTTTACAATTTTTATAAAGCTTAGTAGAAAACCTTCCGTGTCTGAGGAACTACCGAAAAGTACAGTTGGTAGCCATATGACCGAAAAAACCTACTATATGATGGTATAAAAAGATGATCAAAATAACACAAATTTTTCAAAAATCAAATCTTGTGTAAGTACTTTTGGTACTCGAATCGTAGTAGCTAAATAAGTTTTTGGTTGTTTCCACTATAGTTTCTGGAATTATTTTTGGAATCCATATCAATATGGCTATCTGGAAAATCTAACAAGAGAGGCTTGAGAGACACGCCTAGATACATGATCTTGCCCGCGGCTCCGCCCGCGGCAAAATGTAGCCTATACAGGGTGTTTTTTAAATCATTGGCATCCTTTCTACTGGTGAAAGTACTCATGAACATGAGCAACTTTTTGTATGGGACCGACTCAATCCGATGGAAAAAAAAATCAGCTGTTCCTTACATTTCGGGTGAGTAGGTATTGGAAAATAGTATGGAACAGCAGATTTTTTTTTCGGTCGGATTGAGTCGGTCCCATACAAAAAGTTGCTCATGTTCATGAGTACTTTCACCAGTAGAAAGGATGCCAATGATTTAAAAAACACCCTGTATAACACCACTTCGCCACTTAGCTCCTACATTACTTACCTAACCTATAGTTATAGAAAACTTTTTCTAATGCGATAGGGAAGTATTTTACATAATTATTTGACAGTGGTTCCAACGATAATCTCTCTTAGATTCAAATAATATATAAAACCCTTTCAGTCAACACGAGTGGCATTGGTAGAGCTCTACATTATTTTCTACTAGCTGCGCCCAGGGGCTTCGTTCCCATGGGAATTTTGAGATAAATAGTACCCTATGTACCGGAAAACGTAGTGTTGGCAGGCCTCCACTCGGTGGACCGACGACCTGGTGAAGGTCGCGGGTTGCGCATGGATGCGGGCAGCGCAGGACCGGTCGTTGTGGAAATCCTTGGGGAAGGCTTTTGTCCAGCAGTGGACGTCTTTCGGCTGAGAGAAGAAGAAGAAGAAGTACCCTATGTGCTATTCCCAATATTTTTCTACCCGTGTACCAAATCTCATAGAAATCCGTCTAGCAGATTTTGTGTGATTGAGAAATATATTCACAAACTCACATCCAAATTGTCCCATTTATATCATTAAAGTACGAATTAGAATTTGAGCAGTGGAAACCAGCAGTTCTCAAATTTCGACCGGCCCAAGTTGGCTTCCAATTAGGTTCCCTCAGGAAGTCGGTCCTTGCAAGACGAACGAAGTTGGCTGCAAGTTATCCACTGTTCCGATGTTCAAGACAATTGGCTACATTTGATACTTGGATCGGCTCGAAGCTAATTTAGGTGTTTTGGATGGGTATATAATACACTAGTTTTTGCCATCGACTCCACTTCCCAAATTTCCAAAATTCAGAAATTACGTGCTCACTTACGCTGTACGTGTTTAAAGAAAGTAGCTGCAAAATTTCGAGTTTATTTTCGATGATATGTAAATCAGCGGCAACGTCCTCTCTTTTCAACCGATTTAACTAAAAAGAGAATGTTCTCAAGTCGGCTGTTTTTTTTTTTCATTTTTCTATTTATTTTCTATTTTTGTGCCCGATATAACTTAAGTATATAACTAACTATTACAGATTACAAGTGGGAATTTTTGGAAGTATAAATAAAATAAATAAAATGCATTTATTTCAGGCAACTATGACCCACAAATATTAGTAAAAACTTAAAACTATGTTAGTACTTAATAGCTAATTTGGACTTGGTCCTCTCCGTCAGTGCCCACATCATTGGACACTGAGGGTCACTTGCCACAGCCATCAGGATGCTGTTGCTGCTTCCACGCACTCTGTGAAGCAGAGATGCAGACTTTTTACGCCAGAGTGCGTCGAAACCATCGGTGTGTGCCTCTGCGAACATTGCCGATACACTGCAATATCTAGGAAGCCGCAACAGCGCCCTGAAGGCGTTATTGTACTGGACCCGCAGAGCGTTGTAAGTCCTTTGAGTATATGTAGCCCACAGACTCGCAGAGTAGAGGGACGTACAAAACGCTTTAAACAATGTCACCTTTACAGTGTTCGTACATCGTGCAAATCTGCGGGCCAGCATGTTCGCCCGGACTGACAACGCTCTGCGTTCCCGTTCCATATCCTCATCGTCTTTAAGGCTATCTGTAATAATATGCCCTAGGTATTTATTTTTACATGGTTTTTTTGTGACAATAAAGTTGTTCTTATCGGGTGTGTTAGTGATACCTAATACAGGTGTCTGTCATAAACTCTTTCTTGTACACAAATAACAGAAAAAAGTTATTAAAAAAAATGCACAAGAACAGTCTTTGTATATGTGGTTTCTTCCTGTCGTATTAAAAATATAATAAAAATATACCGAAAATAAGAAAATATACCGAATTTAGTGTAGGAGAGGTTTTACAGTTCATTACAATAGCCGCCTACATCGCTCATGCCAGGTGCAGCTGTTTTATTAAACCTGTAAAATGTACGGATCCACCACCTGTTCCAAATTATGAATGCACCACTGGCAGAAATGGACGTTCTGAATGTTTTTTTTAATTTCCGACCCAAAAAGTGGGGTGTTATAAGTTTTTATTATTCTTTTTTTGGCTTTTGACGTGTTTGTGTATTTGAATGTCTGTCTATCTGTGTATCTGTATGTAGCTGCCAAACGGATGAACCGAATTTGATAATTTTTTTTTGTTTGTTCAGCCGTTTAGGAGCAATCAGCATGTTTTAACACGAAGTCGTTTTCATCACGATGTTCATCCCTCAAAAATGCGAATTGTTTTTTCTTCTTGGGTTAGCTACTGATGTGATTCTTAAAATGAAACTGATGTCCGGTTAGGTTTTTTATGACAAAGTTACAGGCCAACCTGACAAAAGGTGCTATTTCTCTCTGGTCGGTTCTTCATGACCAAGGAGTATTAAGAATGGGCGTAGGCATATTGTCCGATACAATCACGGTTCACCGATTTTTGCGGGAGGGGAACATACGGCAGTCGCTGTGATTGGCTCAAATAATCGCGAATTTTAAAAATTGTAAACTATAACGACTTCGCGCCAGAATGCCGGCCGCGTATTGGACGCGGGAAACATGTGATCAGATTGCTTTGTCATATCGTTGGCACGCGACTTCACTCCCGCATGCGTCCTCCATTCTAAATACTCCTTGTTGAAGAGATCATAGTGGTCATGGTGAGAAGAAAGTCAGGAACGGACGAACTGTCCCCAACAGCTCCAATGCAATGTTAGCGACAGGCAAAAGGTGTTATAAAAGCACTATAATTTACACACACGAAAGTAAGAGAAAATGGCGATACAAAAATAGGGTGAGCGGCGCAGTGCGGTACGGGCTATGGGCACGGGAGCACGGGCAGTTAATTCCGCACTTTCATCAGCGCGAGATTTACAGCGCTGTGCCCGGTGAGAGATTGTGTTTGCGTGATATACGCGCGCCGTACTAGGGACGCACCCTGCTGCCAATATAGCCGCAGTAAAAAATATACCTCTATGGTTGCTCGTATGTTTTTAAAAACATTTTTTTTAATATTTGGGAAACAAGCTAATTATTTAAAAATAAAAAATACGACTGACAACTTACATAGCCTATGCCACTCGGAGGGATGCAAGGAATCTAAAAATAGCTCTCACATCAAAATCTGTTAAGCCGTTCAGCATTTATGTTGGAATAAAGAAACTTACATACATGAACCCTGAAAACATAATACTCCTTTTTTGGTCAGTCGTGTAAAAACACTAGCAACCATAGAGTTGCTGTATAGAGTAACAAGGACTTCCGCGCGCGGTAGAGCCCGTGTTGAACCTTTCAAAAATATTTGGAAAAAAAATTGGTTCCGAACATCGAAATACAACTACGTTGGTACATAATATCTCGAATTCCCGAAGATATTGCTTGTGTTAAGTTATGAATACTTATATGAAAATATTTTTTAGGAAACTTCAGTTATCTACAATCAGTTATCTACTATCAATTACGTCTAGCGACAATGACTACCTTTGTCAGAAGAAAAATAAATGTAGATATTGGTACTTAATTACTTTTAAGCCAGTCTAGAAAAATATTTTTTTTTCAATCATAATAACTTAAAGTAAAATTGTACTTTAAAAAAAAAATAACATGTTTTATGCTACGACACAGGGCGGGCGCTTCAAAGAAACGGCGCGTCAAATATGCCTACTACTACTACAAATAAAACTGTATATCAGTGAACACGTCAGTAACACGTCAATGTGTGCGTTTTCATAGTCGAACGTCCCACGTCTACACAAGAACGGGGTAGAAGTGCGGAAGGAGCGGGGGGGTGCCATATTGCGGGAGGGGCAGGGAGTTTCCTTTCTGTACGTAGTACTAATATTAATTCTGTGGCTACGAGTAAGTCCCGGGTAATTTTTTTTTAATTTATTTATCAAATAAAAGTACATACTCAATTTAAGTCGTAAATAATAACATATAAAAACCCTGAGGTTTGTATTTATGTTACTAGTGTAAGTTTACATCTATCCTATAAAATAACTTAATTAACCGTCAGTATTTTAATACGGTAATGTGACAGCCCTACTGCGATTCTCCCTTTGTGTATATATTTTGTATTATACGATATATTCTGCATGGCTTTGTATTATACCCATCCATACTCTATAGAATAAAAGACGCATTGTATACAAAAACTTTTAGTTTTAATTTTAAATATGGTATGCTGCCAACATAGCCTCAGAAAAAGTTCAGTGCGTTATTGATAACATATATTTTTTAAATTTAGCTAAATATTGTAATTTTTTTTTTCCAAATTAAAAAAAACTTAGATAAAAAGGATACCATTGTTTAGTTTTTTGGGTCAAAGCATTTCAAAGAAAATAGAATTTTCCTAGAGTTTTGTTTTAGTGAAAAGTTATGAAATTTTTTTTCTGTATTGGTACGTTAATTTTATGTTATGATTTTATGGAATCTGGGTGCTCGATTCTGCTAATCGTGCTCAATTGTTATTCGATGTTTAGTGTATTTACACCGTTACACGTATGAAAAACTATACTATTGAAAAACCATTGAAACACTATGACCTTTAACGTTAGCCAGATCGACACCCGGTTCAGTTGTTTTCTAGTTGACCTCGGAGTTTTTTTGCAAATATTTGATTTATTTTTATACAGGAGTAGAAATTAAAAAAGTAAACATTTTTAGGTGCAACTGGGTCGTCCCTCGGACACTGCGCCGCTGCACATTCATATCCGCAATGCGAATCTGTCGCACTAACAACAATTTATATTTATTTGTTAACATCTGCGGACTTTTGGCTGGCACTACAATGCTACCATTTGTTGGCAACATTGTTTTTTAAAGCATTTTTATTACTGCTAAACCTTGCTTTTACTAAAATTATAAACTTACTTGAACATGTTCCAAATTAAGGGAACAGATGTTAATTTACAATTTTGCAGAAGATTTACTGGTCCAATGATGATGTCCTATAAGAAGTAATAGTGATTTTCTACGAATTAGGAACAAGAACTATGTCAGCCACGGAGCGCAGCTTACATACATACATACATAGAATCACGTCTTTATCCCTTACGGGGTAGACAGAGCCAAGAGTCGTGAGACTCGAAGGCCACGCTTAGCTGAATAGTGGGCTCTATGATGGAATGGAGATTCAGGTTAGGATTAGCCCATCGCCTATGAGTGGAGGAATCCCCAGTTTAAAGCCCTTTCCCTCGATTGGCTTTTACAATCTGCGCGGGAAGAGAAGCAACCGACATTCTATGTTTTTTCTTCGCTCCCAGACCAGCTCGAAAGTCTTGCGAAGCGCAGCTTGCCTTGCATAATCACACACACACACACACACCTTTTGCGTGTGTCCCGATAGGTACTTAGATAAACTTAGATAAGCACATAGGGTACATTAAATCCCGAATATTCCATGGGAGCAGAGCCCCGCGGCGCAGATAGTATTTAATATATAATGACTCCATCAAATCCGTAACATGCTTCACACTATTACGGGCATAGACTATATATAGGATCAGAAATGATTGACTAATACGCGACAAACACAACCTTTGAACGCAGCAAATCCAAATTGTTAATTAAAATCCCGGATCCCAGCCCAGATCTTTAAGAGATCCGAGCTTGTAGCGATCCGCTTTGCGACCTCTCATTACCATAATCCTGCCACCACCCTTGTACAGCTACTATACAGCTAGTCTCAGAGCACTTTGATACAGGGTACTGAAGGCTTTTAAGGTCCCCACCTTCTAGGTAAGTTATATTTCTTTGTAAATCTTTGAAAGCTTTTAAAAACAAGAAAGTAGTTACATAATAAGAAATTTAAATAATAATACTTATAGTTTTTTCTCGGAAATATTTAGGTTTCTTTCTTGAAAATTAAAAAAACCCTAAACAATGTTATTTTTTGTATAAGCGAAATTTACGCAGGCGAAGCCGCAGTAAAAGTTAGCAGGTATTCATTAAAATGAATCATCCCAAATGCGTCAGTCAATTTGAATGTGTGAGATTGGATGTGTGATATTGAGTTATATTAGTTATTGTTCACAGCCACAGTTCACAGCTATAAAGTTTAAGAACCCTATTTACAAGCTTCACTCCAGAAAGCTTGGCTTCCAATTGAATTGTGTTCCTGTTTAATTTAAGAAGTAAATCATAAAAAAAATTAATGCCATACTTACACACTTAAATATTTAAGCCATAGTTAATTGAATTAATATTTTATTTTTTATCCTGGCAACACTTTGTGTAGGGGTCTTAAGGCTCCTGAATCCAGGTGAAGCGCGGCAACAGTCTCGCATTAATATAGATAAACCCGGTATTAATATTCTCTAGACCTAGTATCTGTTGAGCGGATTACTTTGTGCACCATTCTTAGTTCTTACATCCAGCTCTTTGTGGAAGCGCACTCCATCGTAATCCTTGCTCTGTGTAATGAAATTTTGTATAAACTTTAATTTTACAGAGAAATATTGAACATGTATTTCAAAGTTTGATTTAATGAAAATAATCTAAATAAAAATGGAAATGTAAATCGCTAGTCTCTGCCTACCCCCACGGGACGAAGGCGTGATATTATGTACCTATGTAAAAATGAAAATAAACTATGAAAAATAGCGACTTATTTGCGTTATTATCTTGAAAAATGACCAGTTATTTATAAAAACATAAGCTTATTTTGGTAGCCGAAACTTTCGGCCGAATATTCGTTCAGTTTCTACTATTTAATATCTGGATTTATCCGGCGCAAACCAGTTCGCGCCAGTCGTTACGTCGCAAAATGTCCCTTTCGCAAAATGTCCCCTGGTCGCAAAATGGCCAATGCGAAAGGGCCATTTTGCGAAAGGGACATTCTGAGAAAGGGCCATTTTGCAAAAGGGACATTTTGAGAAAGGGCCATTTTGCGAAAGGGACATTTTGAGAAAAGGCCATTTTGCGAAAGGGACATTTTGGGTAGGGCCATTTTGCGAAAGGGACAATTTGCGAAAGGGCCATTTTGCGACCAGGGGACATTTTGCGAAAGGGACATTTTGCGACGTAACGGCGCCAGTATAAAGTGATTCACTACGGGAGATAGCCCGGCCTCTGCCAAATCCACTTAAACTAAAAGCACTTAATTTTTTTTCTTCATTTTTCGCCGCGGCGCAAAGACTAATCGGCCTGCTTAAACTGAATAAAGATTAATGTCCCAGAGTGCTTAAGTTGTGTTTTATTTAAATTCGAAGGCTGTTTTATGTTTGAAAGTATACATATAATAAGATACATCATTAAACACTAAAAGGAGATACAGTCCGTTTCAAGTAGACTTTTGATGAGACGTTAGAAAGTACTTTTACATAGGTACCTTTTTAGTCTAATATTATTTTTGTGCTATTATAAAAAACAAAATTTAGTAAGAGAGGTATAAAAGAATTATTGAAGTGAAGTGCTAAAAGTGCAGTGTTCACATTAAAACTGGCGTTGCGATTAAAACTTAAGCACCAAATTGATCACCCTAGTTGGAGTTAACCACCGCTGTGAATGTCTGCCAGGTGCAAGCTAAGGTGTGTCTGTACGTAGCGATTGACATTGTTCTATGTATTAATAAATAAGTTAGAATGTTAGTTCTGTGTTAGTTCTATAGAAATAAATGTAACTCGTCATTTGTTCCGCTTTTTTTTTAAAGATTTTCGCCCCGAACTGTCGTCGTCAGCCAGCGATGTACTTTTTTATTACGCGTTGTAGAAATACAAAACTGGTGTCAGCCGTTAGTTCTATGAAAGATCTCACTATTTATGTACTTTTATTCAATAAAATCTATAACATTACAAGAATAAAAGTTCGAAAAGAAATGTTGTGCTCAGCGATGTATTTCTAAAATTCGTAAAAAATATAACCAAATTAGACTGTATACCATAGTTCTTTATCAGATCAGTCTAAATAATTTAGTTTTGCGTAGTTTATACATATAATAAATAAATAAACCACTGCGAAACATATTCCTTACTCATTTGTTAACAAAACGTAAGAAAGTTCACTTAAATTTAGCTCTTATTGAGCATATACATAGGGGCGAAAATAGAATGATACTTGCTTGATTATATGTACTTTAACATGGAATAAACCAGATATTCACAACACCACCGCCGTATATTTTGACGTACCTATCATAAATAAATAGAAGGCCTGTCCCTCTCAAAAAGTGTCCTAGGCAAAACTTTGATCGGTCAAAGCAAGTATCATTGCCAGTCTATTTTCGTCCCTATGTATATGCGCAATAAGAGCTAAATTTAAGTGAACTTTCTTACGTTTTGTTAACAAATGAGTTAGGAATATGTTTCGCAGTGGTTTATTTATTTATTTTATGTATATAACTACGCAAAACTAAATTATTAAGACTGATCTGATAAAGAACTATGGTATAAAGTCTAATTTGGTTATATTTTTTACGAATTTTAGAAATACATCGCTGAGCACAACATTTCTTTTCGAACTTTTATTCTTGTAATGTTATAGATTTTATTGAATAAAAGTACATAAATAGTGAGATCTTTCATAGAACTAACGGCTGACACCAGTTTTATATTTCTACAACGCGTAATAAAAAAGTACATCGCTGGCTGACGACGACAGTTCGGGGCGAAAATCTTTAAAAAAAAAGCGGAACAAATGACGAGTTACATTTATTTCTATAGAACTAACACAGAACTAACATTCTAACTTATTTATTAATACATAGAACAATGTCAATCGCTAGGTACAGACACACCAAGCTAAGATATTAGATATTAACGGGAACCATTCCCTCTAAAAGTCAATCGTTATTGGACTTTTTAACGTTTTCTTTACCTTTTCCAATAAATACTTAGGCAATTGTTTGTTTGAACTCACTACATAATCCCTGGAATCACCAGCTCGATACAAAAAATAAATTTATGTTTTTGAATGTAGGTAGTGGTTGTGTTTTTGTTCTGTATTCGTTTTTGATGTAAAACGAATGAACTGATTGACAACACAGCAACGTAAGAGAGGATTTCCCGAAATTTCCAAACAAAGTTAGTATAGAATGAAAACATTAAAATATAGTTAGCTCCACCTACTGCGGGTTTCCCATCACGTAGCCCGTTTGTTCCCGGCTGGTCGCAATGTAAATAAGTAAAAATTCTCACCAGCGCGCGCTCTACATTTTGTGAACATGCACGGTTTTGCGTGGCTTAGTGTGGACATGACATTTATGAGAACAAAGGTGTTTTATTAAAAAAAAAAAACGCTTAATTAAATAAAAGTAAGTAAGTACTTACCTAAGTTCTGAGAAATCTTGTGATGAAGTGTTTTTTTAATACTTTAAAAAGGAGGGAGGTTTTTAGGAATTTCGTTATATGCTTACATATAACAAAATTCTGTCCAACATACAACATACAATAAAATAAATATTACATACATATACAATACTCGGAGCTAAGCAGTTTTAGATGGGTGCAAAAATAATCTATAACAGTCAGTCAACAGTTATTTACGAACCAATAAAACTGTCATCATGAATATGACATCACTTCTAATGGGGAAAATGTCAAGAAAATCCTATCGGTCATTTTTTTAGTTCCTCGCATTCAGACAGGCAGACAGACAGAAAAGGAGTAATCCTAACTAATGTTATAAAAGCGAAAGTGAGTTTGTTTATTTGTTTGTTATCTCTTCACGTTGTATCTACTAAACCAATCTTCCTAAAATTTGGCATACACACACATAGATAGAAGTACTGAGAAGTACAAAGGGTACCTACCTTTCATACCGGGAAAAAACACTGCGTTCCCGTGGGAAACTCACGCGGGGTATATAAAATTACTATATATTATATAATATACGCAAGTATATAAAATTACTTAAAAATATTTTCGCGAGGCTTGTCCACTTGAAGTGTTTGTTACAATGCACGGCAGCGCTCGCGACCAGCAAATATTTGATATCGGCTGTTAACCGCACTCGCCCGACGTCTTACTCCGCATGTTTGGCTCAAACTTGCTGTGTTTAAAATATTTCTAAATATAAACAAATAAGTAGTAAATATAAACAAATATTGAATCTAAAAATAATAAACAAATATTGGCTTTCATTGAAATATTGAAACCACACCAATGCAGTTATGGGTACCATGGCTACCCTTTAAACTAGTGGCGGTAGATTTTTGTAAAAAATCGGTTCAGAACGCTTTGGAATCGCACACCTAGGGTTCCGTACAAAGTTAATGGGTTACGTAGAAAAAAATCTTGACAAACAGACAGAAGGACAGACGGATATAAGGGCGGAATCCTTATAGGATCACTTTGTTGGCCGTCTTGTTGCCTTTTTAGGTATGGAACCCTGAAAAATTGCATGAAATCTGCGATGCATCAAAAAATTTGCGACTGGAAAATCAAAAGGATTTAGAGGCGAGTTGTAGTTAAGGCAGGGCCGCAATTAGGGCCGTAAAAATAGTAGTATTTGAGGTTTTTAGCATATTTTCAGTGAAATCAACACGACCAGTAGTTTGCAAGGAAAAGACAAGCATTTAGTTTTAACAGATAATGACAAAAAGAGTATTACTAAAGGAATAGGTAAGTCGATTAACTTAATCAAACTTTGGATTTTCTGCATGTTGTCAAGAATTTTGCTCCTTATCCATAAATATATAGTCCATGGGCATAAATAAATGCGAAAGTCTGTAATATGCGTTTTTACTAAAATTTAAAATACTAGCTTTCGCGCGCGGCTTCGCCCGCGTGTATTTCTCACGGGAACAATGCTTTTTCCCGGGATGAAAGGTACCCTATGTCCTTCTCCGTACTTCCAGCTATGTGTATGCGAAATTTCAGGAAGATTGGTTCAGTAGATAAAGCCTGAAGAGGTAACAAACAAACAAACTCACTTTCGCATTTATAATATTAGTTAGGATGTTATAGATGGATACAGTTCCCTTGGGGTCCTTTCTGTCTTTATATCAACTTTACATAAAAGTCCATCTATCAATAAAATTACCGTTGTAATGGACCGATGTCACAGAATTAATATAAGTGCCGATGTCCTACATAGGGTACTTGTATTTCAAATATCAATAAAATAGGATCAATGAGGTGTGAAAATTTGTATGAAGAACTCAAAAGATACATTTTGCTGCGGGCGGAGCCGCGACAATAGCTGATTGAGTAAAAAAGTTCTAAGCAATTTTCCAACCAAAGAGGGACTTAAGGACATACCCAATCAGGATTTTCCGAAAACATACTGTCTTTAAACGTCAAGTGTGAACCATAGGTTAGAAGTACTGAAGCAGGAAAAATATCCCGTAAAGAAAAATACTATACTAGAATTATATCGAATCAAATTACAAATAAAATAAATAAGACTAGAAAAAAAAAATAATACGTTATCTTGATTTTTTTTCCTTTATCGTCGAAAATCACCGTAATTTAAGCGATAACAGTAGAATTTTTTTAAAGAATTAAATAAAGAATACAATTATTTAAAACGATAGCGGCTTATTTTTTAAAATATATTTAGTGTTTTATCACAATTGTTGAGTTACTTACTTATCACAATTTAAGGTTTTCTTTTGAAAACCGCTAAAATTATTACCCTAAGAGCCTGACGCTAGCAAAAACACAAATTATAGAAAATTCGAAAAGTAACCTTATTGTGTCTGCTTTAAGGCGGAGCTTACGTACCGCCCCTCACCCCCTCTGATTAGCCTTGGGTAGC
This sequence comes from Ephestia elutella, assembly GCA_018467065.1. NCBI lineage: Eukaryota > Metazoa > Arthropoda > Insecta > Lepidoptera > Pyralidae > Ephestia > Ephestia elutella. The sequence continues at coordinate 3,360,800 of CM031577.1, forward strand.
GCCTTAAGGCACTACGCTTATTTTCATATTGTCCAATTGCGTCTGAGTCCGACCCTGTGTAGAGCACTGAATTTTTCTGTTTAAAAATTCCCTCTACTATACAAGTGCATTTTTCATTAGCTACTCAAACAGCGCACGGTGCAGTAAGTGCACTGTAATCTTTGTTTTTTTTACCTTTAGAGATCCGGGGGATTAAAACGGCCACTGATGAATCGGAAGATCCATTTCTCATTTCCTAAATTATTAAAAATGAATCTTAAAAAAGGTGTGATAAGGCTCAATTTTAAATATTTGGCAAATGAGAAATCCATCATATTACAATTCATCTAAGTGGCTGTTTTAACCCCTCCGGTCTAGACATGTCAGCTAAAATGCTGTTTATTCGTGTTGTGTTAAACAGTCGTTTGGTTTGAATGAAGAATTTCCAGAGAATTGTATGTATTCCAGTCTATCATAAGGTTTTGTGTTTTTTTTTTTCTGATGACTACTTTTTCATGAGAAATGAGGAATATGGTACTGGAATGGAGTAGGATATTCATATTTTTTATTTTATGACTAAAAGGTGTAATTATTTTAAAAAATAATCTGTAGTTAAGATGATTTTATTGAGTAAAACGAAAATACAGCTTGAGAACCTCTTGTTTTTGGTTTTTAAAGTCGGTTGAAAAATATTTTCATATCACTTTATCTAATTGATTTAAACGACGGCAAATATATTTAACTAAAATAGGCAAGAGTTCAGTGGCGTAACTATACCGTTCGAGGCCCGTGGCAAATTCATCGGTTGCCACCCCTAATGTAAAGAAGCTGAACCAACAATAACAGTATTATTTTATAAAACTAATTTCAAATTATGTATGCAACTAAGTAGGTAACTTAAATTACAGACAAAACTATTTTTTCACTGAATGTGTTATAATAAATGTTAGGAGTTGGGATTCTCCTCGGATCAGGGGCCCCTTCCGGGAGGGGGCCCGTGGGATTTTGCCGCCTTGCCACCCTATAGTTACGCCACTGCAAGAGTTGCCGTTAACTTATAATAAACAAAATGGTTGTTAGTTAGCCCTTATTTAACATCTTAATCAGGACGAAAACCTCTAACCTAACTTCAAATATCATGATATTTTATTGATATCACTTTTTATCAATCGAAATATGTACAGAACCACCTTTCGCATCTAGTAATTTCGCACAATATTTTGCATTGTTTGAAGTGCAGCGCAGTGTACACTTCGCCTCGTTATTCCCTGAATTATTCATAACCTTTTTAATACAATTACCCACGAGAAATTATGATTTAGATTGAATAGAAAAAGAGAATTTTAAATGTTTTGAATTCTTTAAGTTCATTATTTAAGGCCACGTCGTAGCACACATTCGAAAAAATTTTCATGAAGAAATTTTCCTAATTAGAGTTCAATTATGAAGTGGAAAAATAATACAGGATATACATTATAATGTTTATTAAGGTTTCGTGTACTTTTTAATAAAAATATATGTTTTCGGCTTAATTAATTCATAAAGGTACCAAAAATTTAGAAAAAATTTCAGCTTTTAAGTCTTGGAACTTACAATTTTCAGCGATAATATATATATATATATATTTATATAATTAGTTAATATATATACTATATTAAAGTTTTAAACGAGCAATTTTGTTTTTAGACTAATATTTTTAAAGATATTTGAGAAATAGTTGCTAAATCGGTACAAAATCTGTTCGATCCTGCCAACGAAACGTCGCTTCAGTGCTTGTTTGTTCTATCTACCATCAGTCAAATTTTACAGGAGAAGCGTTTTTTGCTGTATTTATTTAAAAAAGCTTTAGCTTCTACTTTTGAAGGTCTTTAAAAATACATGAGTTACCTATGAATTAATGGTTATAACTTTTATCTGTAGAAGGGAAATTATTATACCTTTTATTACAGTTTTTATGTGGAGATAGAACAAAAATGCACAAAAATAATTACGAATGTGGACATAGAACATTACCACATTCGACATAGGACAAAGTGACTATATCATATTTGCGTGCTTAATTGTTCTATCTCCCAGGTATATTATACAGGGTGGTGTTTAATTCACGATATTATTCATAACAAATAAAAAAGCAAAACTATTTTAATTAATAAGATGTTTTATAGGTTTAAAAGAAAAAGAAAAAAACACTATGCTGAACTCAATTAGTTTACTACTTACTAACTTTAGTATTTTTAACACGATTGCCTAAAGAGGACTGTTATGTTTTTAGGGCTATGCTTTCTTTATTCCACCGCATAGTTCATGAAAAAAACTTGCACACGAAGCAAGCAAGTTTTGGCGTCTAGGACCGCGGTCCCGGTCCCGAAAGACTCCCTACTCCGTTCACAATAGCTCAATAATTGAGGAGTGTAAACCTTAACTAGTTAATAGTACCGTGCTGCTGCCAAAAACCAAATGCAGGTATTGAGTTACAAACAGCTGAGCTGAGCTGAGCGGAGTCGGAGAATCGAATTCTACGCGGGCGGTTGCTAGTAATATCTACTTATATTCTTTGACATTACTAAGAATAGCAATGTACTTATACGATAACACTCTTGGACTTAGCTTGGAGATGGTTCAACAAAGTCGCTGAAAAACAACACCCTGTTATAAATTCAAAACGAACTCAAGTGAAAATTTAAAAGTGCTTACTGCACACTCTGAGGCAGCGTCTGATTGAATTCTTGTTTATAATCAGACCGTGACTTACTTTTAAACAATTTATGTATGTATAAAATAAGATTAAACACCAAAAACTTCGTCAAAACAAGTTTTTTCGAATTATTTTCGGGAGCAACAAAGTACTTGTTGCGATGTCTCCTGCCACAGTGACAATCAAACAAAATGGCGGACATGACGTCGCGGGCTATGATTGGTCGGTTGAGTGGACATAGAACAAGCAAGCTCTGAACGTCCTATACGAGTGAGGACATAAAACAATCGCTGGATATAGAACAAACAAGCACTAACATTTCATTACAGTGTCGTGTGACAAATAAAATTGGAATTAATTTTTTGTTATTTTAAGAGTAAAAAGTTATAAATATTTTTTATCTAACAGGACTGAAATTTAATTTCTAACAATACTGCATTCAAAGTTCATTTTTGATAAATTTGGTAGATAGAACAAACAAGCACTGAGGCGACGGAAAGTAGAACATTGTGTTGTGCAAAAAACTTCTTATTGAAACGTGCACACGGCGCGGTTAAGCGCATATGAATTTTGTTTTTTGCAGCTCAGGTTGGACCTCGTCTTAATTCAATCGATTGGGATCGAGCGAAGAAGTCTCCATTGTCTGAAATTTTACCAATTTTGAGGGTACTTTTCACTTTCTATGTTTTGCTTATCAGTGCCTTCAGGAAGTTCTTGTTGCTCTACTAATCATCATAAACCAAATACTATACATATATACTCTAGCGAATGACGTGTAATTTATTTGTATTTATTTCTATAATCTAATGTACTTATTGTTTTGTGCAATTAAGGGCGTGAAGTGTCCAAAAAACTGTAATCTCGAAAAGAAAAAAAAAATATACCTACATATCCGCAAATATAAAAAAGATTTTTCTCATACAAGTGGAACGGGTGGCACAAATTTTCCTTAGAAATGTATAAAATGTGTATTTTCTTTGTAAAACTATTTCTCTACCTCACAGACGCGCGACGACACTTCAGTTTTAATAAAACGTCTCCGCTTCACTGTTGCATGAAGAAAATCCTTAAATCCACAATAAATAACCAATTTGGAATACATGAAGAAATGATATCGACGTTTCATTTTGTCGCCGGCTGTCGTAAGCTGCATAGCACACTCACACACACTCAATCGTATTACCCTTTTAACTAATCATGTGATCGTATCAAATATCCGTTAGAACTTGAATAATGTGTACAACTGCACTAGTTTTGTGTGAGTGAAACTTTGTATTTGACACTTCTACGGCCTCATTATTCAAAATTCTGTGATAATAACCGTATGATACGCCCCTAAAAGCCTTGGACGATCTTTTTATTTCCATAGCCCCGGGGATGTACTTTCAAAGCTGCATTTCTACGAGGTAATGTAAGTATATGTGTGGAGAAGTGCAATAGCTGTGAACAAGGATTGCCAGTTTTTGGATGAGTTAATTTAAATATTCCGAGAAAAATAAAAATAAAATTGTAGGTAGTAAATTCAATTTGTTTTTCTCTGTTCTGAAGATTTTCTAATTTTGAGATTTTTTTTTTGTGGTTTTTATCTGCGATCAGCGAGGTACAGCGCTTTGAGCAGACGTATTGTAGGGCAGTCAATTTGTCGGGTGCGTTCTCCAGCGAGGACCTCTACCCAATTATTTATTTCTTTCCTTTCTTTTTAAAAGGATTTATTATGTCCTTCCTCTTCAGCCTCTTTGGTTGCAGGTGTTATTAGGAGATTAAAATAAAACATTTTTAAATTATATTTACAACAAGTCTTGTCAGATACCTTTAGGCGACTTAGGAAAAATCTGACACCTGTTTTATCTATAACATAGGTTTTATACTTGATATGAAAGAAAGAGCTAGGGGGGTTTAAATCAAAGAAAAAATACTCCGACAGGATGTACCTAACTTTATGAGAAATATACTATCTCTCTCTCAGCCAAAAGACGTCCACTGCTGGACAAAGGCCTCCCCCAAGGATTTCCACAACGACCGGTCCTGCGCTGCCCGCATCCATGCGCAACCCGCGACCTTCACCAGGTCGTGTCGGTCCACCGAGTGGGAAGCCTGCCAACACTACGAACGAACCTACAAATATACTAAATAATTAAAAAAAATCTTCTTACTTTATATTCGAAGCTATACCAATCGGTGCTCTGAGGAGAATACCTCGCCAGGCCGCTATAAGGTTTGGAACCCAAATGGAATGAGATGAAATGACCAAAACCCTACCTTGGAACATTTGTCAGTATTATTCCAGGAATTTCCCACTCGCCTCCGATATATTGTTTATTTACTCCTTGTTCCTGAAAGGCGAAAAGACATGTAGCTTACTTGAAATATATGACAAGAACTGACATCTCGCCTTATAAAGATGAGATAATAATTTAGGTACAGGTTGTACCTAAATTATAATATACTAGCTTTTGCCCGTGGCTTCGCCCGCGTGAAATTCCCACGGGAACAGTGCTTTTTCCTGGGATGAAAGGTAACCTATGTTCTTCTCTGTGCTTCTAACTATGTGTATGCGAAATTTCAGGGAGATTGGTTCAGGAGATATAGCGTAAAGAGGTAACAAACAAACAAATAAATAAACAAACAAACAAACTCACTTTCGCATTTATAATATTATTTAGGATTAGAATAATATAATATATGTATAATATATACATTCTAATAGATGGTACAAGTTGTACCTAAAATATAAATATTAATTTGTTACAAGCTATGTTATAAAAAAAAGCTAGGTAAGTACCTATTTGTTATTATTTTTTTTTACTTTGTTTTAAAGTTTCAAGCATCGGTAAATTTTTATTTGAAATAATATACTTTGTTAGAACCGAAATTGTCAATGTTTTGATTAATTGATTTGAATTATTAATTAAATTAATTATTTTAATTAATTCTTTTGATAGAAGTTTAACAAAAATGATGAACATATTTTATAACAATACATTAGCCTAAGCTTATATTTATTGTTCGCCATGTACTTCGATTTTTGGGTCGTCCTAACTACTATTATTCCTTAATCGATTGTATAAATAAGAAAAAAAAAATATTTTAAAAGAAAATATCCAAATCGAGTCGTCTCCATGCAAGAGTTACGAGTATTAAGTCGGTGGTCAATAAATAAATAAAAATTCTTCGGCCTGTAAAATGGGTGCAAGTTTGAGTCGCTCGGAACGAAATAAAATGAATTTTTAATTCACACCCGAATGCAGTGCAGCTCCAATGCAATATTAAACATTTAGGAGTTTGTTCTTTTGCAGGAAGGTAATGCAAACCCGCTCTTATTCGCAAAAGACAGGAAAGTTTCAAATGTTTGCTAATTTTTTTGTTAGAACTGCATAAAATTTAAACGTTTCATGGATTCACCCCTTTTTGAAATTAATGAGACATTCATATGTACTAGGGAAGATAGAGATGTTAGGGGTAGATATGAATAGTATGACTGAAGACCTTACCATAGACATTGAAAAAAAAATCAAATTAAAAAAATATATCCTAAAAAATGATGCATAATAGTATGTAGAGCGTCGACCTCAGATATAAATGGGATGATGTAAGGGAAATGATGATTCAAATGGGTACACAACAACTCAAACAACATATCATTACTAGGTTCCGTCTGTCGCTGTGAGTTAAAAATAAAATAAAAAAAACCTAACTAGACCTGGTAAAGTAAGATTAAAATGTGAGTTTACAAACAGAGCGTCCTCCAAGTGTGGCCTGAGGGGTAAATACATTATACTTACTCGGTTAGCCTCCCAGATTATAGCCTGAGAGCCAATGTCAAGGGAATTTTGCCCAATTTTGGCATGCTTCCTGAGGCTGACGGCTTAGAATTTTATGCGGATACTGGACGCCTGAAATGTTTAATTTATAGCCACGTTGGAGTTACGAGTATATTGCAAAAGACAACGATGAAAAGAGAAGAGAAGATGAGTTGTTTTAATAATTGTAATTATAGAAAAAAAAAACCGGCCAAGTGCGAGTCAATCTCGCAATTAAATCACTCAAATAAAAAAGTAGATCTAAAAAAAAACTGTAATTTCCAAAAGTGCTAATAAAATCACATGTCTGTTTGGAGGCCTAACTAAAATAAGTACTAGGTAAGTACTTATGTCTGGGAATCCTTATTATATACCTTCTGTTAGAAAAAGAAAAAAGAGATATATATAAGGCAGATTGAATTGACGTTCGTTACTAATTCGATTTTGATTATGTATGTATTTATGTTACTAGATAGATATCTTTTGGAATAAGTAAAAAAAACATATTTATTCGTGTTATTTAGAGTTAAGTAAAATTCCGATTCTTTTTAAAGCTAGGAAAAAATATAACACAACATGCATAGCGTAGTGTGAAATACGAAATTTTGACGAAGCCGCGAAGAGAAACTCGCTCCCAGATAAATTAATATATATTTTATCTGGGAACGAATCTATCCTTATATTTTCGTCTTGATTCTCTGTAGATAGAGCGTTGCAAAATGCATCGGCATTGTTTAATGGCGTCCATTCATTTCCCCCAAATTTACCAGGCCGGGAATTTTTAGATAGTGTTGTCAGACTTGTCGGCTTACCCGACTGCAAAGGAAGGGTTATGTTATTCGTGTATTAGACTGAAAAAATCTCCTGTTCCATACTATTTTACAATACTCGCACAAAATTTATTGAACAGCTGATTTTTTTTTGGTCTGATTGAGTCGGTTCCATACAAAAAGTTGCTTATAATCATGAATACTTTCACTAGTAAAAAGGATGTCAATAGTCTAGAATAGGTATAGGCGAGCGTCGAGCTTGCACTAATTATTACTTACGGGATGATTAGACTCTCTCTCAGCCGAAAGACGTCCACTGCTGGACAAAGGCCTCCCCAAACATTTCCACGTTGACTGGTCCTGCGCTGCCCGCATCCATGCCCATCCCGCGACCTTCACCAGGTCGTCGCACACTAGGACCCCGCCATACAAGGTATTGCTCGAAACTCGATTTTCAAAAATTGGGTATATTAAAAATAAAAATATCGTATGTCATAAAGGAGGGTATAATGCATCTTGTATGATATGCAGTCAGTGTCTATTAGCTATTAATTGAGTGTCAGGCTGTGCCAAAGTTGATCAATTGCGAATTATCATAATAATTTTGTACCGACCGCTTGTATAGTTACTTAGTTTTCGAATAATCATTTGTTTTTAAAGATAAAAATCAAAATGTCTCTTCAAGAGGAAGGTATGTAGATGCTATTTCAACTTTTGTATCGTATAATAGTGTGTTTTTTATATCATTTATTCACGGTATAAATAAGGTACTTGAATATTAAGAAAAAAAAATGTTTCTCCTCAACGCGCAAACTCCTTGCAAAAGTATTAATTAGATGTAACTACAGAAACCTTCAGGATAAAATAACTGAAGAGAAAAGTGCAAGGACGTTGCGCGTTTTTATAAAATATGTATTTTTTTTGCTATGACGTTTTTATCAAGCACTCGACTCATCATGAATTTGACAAAATCTGTTAACATTTTATAACTTATTTTAAAATTAAATATTAAATAACAGTTTTTTAAATTATAATCTGTGTAATATATTAATATTTTATTGTTTTTTTAAGGGGAAAATACGTACACCATTACTCGTAAAAGATTGTGTGACGTAGTTTTCGATAGCAAGTTTAAATCAATGGACAGCAAATTTGAAAACCTGCTTAATTTTCTTATTAAGGAAACTAATTGTCCTGATGATTTGGTGACAGAGTTAAAGAACCAATTGCGAAATTAATTCACATTAAAGTGGGCTAAGTGCAATAGACATCGACTTACCCTAGAAAGCAAGAAAATAACGTGGCTGAACCATTTATTACAAGTGTACATTTAAGCAGAGCCAAGAACGCGTTATAAAAGGGGGACGGCCAATGAAAGACTTTAACTATAGTAGTGACCAGACAAAAAGGCGAAAAACGGCTGAATTGCGCGATTCTTTTTCAGCTGAAGAGTTGACGTTTGCAGCGCAAGTTTCAAAACTTCTGTATAGATACTGCAAAGTTCTATATTTCGCTGTACCCATGGTGTCCGATGACAACAACAGTGCATAAAATACTTATACATGGAGCTGATATTATATCCGAATTTCTACTTCCAATTGGATGTCTAAGTGAAGAAGCCCAAGAAGCGCGAAATAGAGATTTTGAAATATATCGGGAGCGTTTTAGTAGGAAATCTACAAAGGAAAAGAACATGGAAGCCGTTTTTTGGTGTCATCGGATCCTGTTATCACACACATATGATCTCTGCCGGTGCTAGAACGAAAAATGTTTTATCCCTAAACTATCAATATGTTTATAATCTTACTTAAGTTTATCTTTTTATTTTATTTGGGTACATTTTGAATTTTGTTTTTTTGTTTTATTTTATTTTTACTTCTGGTTGCTTTTTATGATATGCAGTCAACAATATATAAATCGTAAACTAGTTTTTAGGTAAGAAACTTCCTCAATCTGTCGAAATAGAATTGCCTATTCGAGTAGTAATTCATATTATGTCGACTGTACATAGGAGATATTTAAGAAAAAAACTTTGAGGGGTCTTTATAGGGCCAATTTAAGACAAATCTATTTTTTTTTTAATTTCTGTCTGTCTGTCTTTCTGTCTGTATGTTTGTACGCGCATCACGCAAAAACTACTGGACCAAATATGATGCGGTTTTCACTGTCGTATTGTTGAAGGCCAACCTTAAGATCTGGCATAAGTTTCATCTTAATACACCGCTTAGAACCTGAGATATTGAGAATAGTTGAAGTAAATTACGCGTGAACGAAGTCGCGGGCACAAGCTAGTATTCTATATAGCACTAGAAACTGTTTCTTACCTGTCATATTTAATTCCTAAATACATTTAATTACTTAATTTCACTGTTTATAGTTTTGAGCATTACCTTGTATGGAGGGGTTCCAGTGTGCGTCGGTCCACCGAGTGGGAGGCCTGCCAAAACTACGTTGAAGATTAGACATTAACCCTAAAATATATAACATAGTTTTGATTTTTGGCACAAGTGTTCATTAGAGTCCTAGAAGTATCTCCTCAAAAGTCCTCGCCTCTAGGGTGCCAGCTAGGGTGACTAAAAATTCTCCGATACATATTCAGCCTTCGGGCATGCCACATGGCAAATCTATCCCTTTATGGGAGTTGCCCGCGACTTGCCATGGGCAAAAAAATAATAATAATAGTAGTACTATGAAATGGTGTGAAAACAATAACTTTACCTTGAGCTGCTGATGAGGGGTGATAAAGGTTGTAGATAAATAATATCCTGGTTGAGACACAATAAAAATGAGTAATGGTACTGGGCCGTCTGTCACGTCGGAAAGACGGTCCTTACTCGCCTTGAAAATGACTTCCGTATGAAGTCGAAACTAGTCGGCAAATCCGGCTAACAAGACGCGTGAGTATCCGTATCAAAATCATAATAAAAATGAGGTTTATTTTATAACTTACAACACACTAGTACACACATATGCCCTCTTGTTAAAACTAGCCACAGTAGACCAAGCTGGGTCGCTATAGGTTCTATGTACTATACTAGATAAACCATAGGATACTGTTACCAAATTACATCAAATAAGGTTAATTTTTGTGTCACCATGGAAATGCTAGACTTAAATTTACATAAGAATTATCTTCGCTGAGACGATGCTAAGTTAAATATTTCTAATAAGATAAAGGCTACCTGGAGGTCTCTTATGCAGGATACCTGGGTGTTCCTTCTATAAGAGATCCAATTCTTCGACTCGACGGCTTCGGGGAAGATCAATAAAAATTTGGTTCCATCACAAAAGGATGAAAACCTATCCCGTACAAATTAAATTGTACAGATCCAAAATAATATAATAATAATGACGAAGTAAGGTTATCAAAATTAAAACAACAAATTCAAAATAATCCCGTCCGCTGAAACAACAAAATTGGTTTGATTAAAACACATGGCATTAAATTTTCTAACCTATTCCAAATTTAGTCAGGAATGCTTACCGGCTCTGACCAGGACTTCGTCAGAAACTCGCAGTACATCCCTCCACCCATTTAGAATATATAAAAAAAATTAGGAACTGCTGACACGCGGTCCCTGAAAAGAACAAAAAAGTTTTTGTCACAATTTCGTTAGTGACGACGGAAGACCTCACGTCTTTCTGACTCACTTCGTGAGCTGAAGAATACTCACTCTGAAGATCATCAGTTTATCATCAGAGCCCGCCAGCCATGTGCTCCCAACCAGGGAATTTCCAAGAGCTTCCAAAATGCCATCGTACCGGACTACGACATTCAAGCTAATCATGTTTGACAGATGACAGAACACAACCTCGATTTGACGTTGACGTTTGGAAACGTTTTGTTACAACAAACATCGATGTCTTGCGTTCAGAAAAAAAAATAAAATAAATAAGGAAAATTTTACAACGTGACAATACCTCCCTCCTAAGTAAAAAGGCTTTGCTAAGCAACAGCTAAGTAAAGCCGTAGCTGCCCTCAGCGTTCTACAAAAAACTGCTTAATTCTACTGTGTCTCACAAAAAACAAAACCACCAGTCCAAAAAAAATGAACCAACACAAAAAAAATAACACTCATTATGTGTTAAAACTAACCTAACTTCGTCAAAAGCTCTGCTAACGAACAGAGAGAAAAAATCCAATCTAATCCCCTTGAAATAATAAAACAAACAATAATGGAACTATGGTAATTACCATAAACCAATAAAAAAAAATCCTCTGCATATTTTGGCCACCAAAACAAAATCGAAATAAAAAAAACCAAAGATTCTACTGTCAGCAGTGAACCAAAAAAAATATATTACCAAATATGGAACAAAACGAGCCAACTACTTGCTCAAAAAAAACACCGTCAATCATACAGATATAACAGGTAAAATTGGATCAATGTCCAAAAATAATGCCACTGAAAAATGCAGCGAACCAAAATTCAGACCGAAGTCTTACAAAACACCGGACCGAAATCCTAAAAAGTTGTTCCTACATGTAAAACAAAACAATGACTAGCGCTAGTACAAAATAATTACAGTAGGCAGCAACAACAGTTCCATATTCGTCGTAATTGGGTAAATAAAATAATATCACTAACAGCCTGCGCTCCTCTTACCACTCCACTTTCACACATCACTTACATTTCTCGCAGAAACAAAACCATGGCCTCATCTTCCATACCTTCTTTTATTCGTTTTCACTCCCTCCTTTCATTCTTAGTAGTAAAACGGCCACTTCCGTTTACCACGTTCCTATCACTTGTGGGCGATAGTCGAGCTACAGAGACTCACTGGTAGTCGCAACTGTGGCGGCACGACGAGCCCGCGAAATACGGCGACGATACAGGTCGTGCGTCCACGGAACAAGGACACATACAGATGTGCCGCTGCAACTGACAACATCGGCTGCTGTGTTTTCAGTGGCGGTGCGGTGAGCACGGAATTTTCCGAACGGACCGCACGTCCACCGTTCACCCGAATTACAAAAAAAATTGTCCACACAAAATAGCAGGTAATAAAAAAATAAGGTAAAACCCTATTAAAAAAACTACAGACCTTTGAGGTCTTTAATATGCCAGGAACCAATAGGATGACCATCCAACCTTTCCAGTTCATAAACCAAATTGGACAAAACAGCTTTAACCCTGCACTTTTCGTACTTGGGAGCTAATTTTGCCATCTTAAATTTTGCAGCATCGCTCTGCGTATAACAACGTTTCCACACAATATCCCCTACAGAAAACTTTGCTGGCCTTCGCCTTAAATTGTAATATCTAGAATTTACTTCATGTGCTCCCAATAAGTGTAGCCTAACCTTGCCAAAAATATCCTTTAAACAACCTAACTCTCCAGCATATTCGTCGCGGGGCATAGCTACGTCATACTCCGCATCTGTGTCTTTGTAGAATGACCCATTTATAACTGGTTCCCTACCGTGGACTAAAAAGAAAGGAGAAAACCCTGTGGACTCGTTTACTGCACTATTAATAGCAAAACGAATACGATGTAATTGTTCGTCCCATGTTCTATGATTTTCTTCCACATACGAAGCCACAGCAGTCATAACCGTTTTATTATACCTTTCCACAAGGTTCACCTGCGGCGTATAGCGTGGAGTAAGGTGCACTTTAGGTACGTTATATCGCTTTAAAAGGTTACGGAATTCCGATCCTGTGAATTGCACTCCATTATCCGCAATTACAGTTTCAGGCACTCCATGAGCCAAAATAACGTCATTTTCAAAATGTTTGGCAACTAAAGCACTAGTTGCTCGACGCAACGGAAATAATAGGGTGTACTTTGAGAAGCAACATGTTACAACTAATAAAAATGTAAATCCGGAACGAGAACGTGGTAACGGACCTACTAAATCTGTAGAAACTACCTGAAAAGGCCTATAGCAAACCTTAGGCTGCCCCATCAATCCTGGGGTAGCTTTTGTTGAGTGTTTATACGCGGCACAGACATTACACTTTTTAATAAACTCTACAATCTCCTTGTGCATACCCGGCCAAAAGTACGTTAAACACACTCGTCTGTGCGTTTTAAATACACCTAAATGTGCGGCTGTTGCCTCACAATGGTTTTCTTTAATAACTTCATTTCGGTCACTTTTCTTTACCACTTCTTTCCAGTCAAATTCACTCAGTAAATTGTACTTACTTTTGCAAAAACGATAAAGTTTCCCGTCTCTAACGCAAAAATTTGGATAATTTTTAGGAAAAGCCTTACAACCGTTTAGAGTTTTTACGTACCAATCATCTTGATCATCATTTGCAGAATCACCTACAGCTTCAATCCTCAACAATCTGGACAACGCATCAGGAACGACGTTGTCAGAGCCCTTTCTGTGCTCGATTTCAAAATCAAATTGAGACAGTCGGCAACCCCAACGAGCAAGTCGTCCGGACGGGTTCTCCAGATTCATGAACCACTTCAGCGAGGAATGATCTGTTATAACTTTAAATGGACGGGAACCTAGATAAGCTTGAAATTTTTCCACAGCAAAAATTACCGCCAGTGCCTCCCTCTCGGTAGCACTATAATTACGCTCTGCTTTATTTAAAGATCGGCTAACGTACGCAATTGGATGCTCATGACCGTCTATAGTCTGAGACAGCATACCTCCTAAACCATAAGCAGAAGCGTCACAGTGGACGGCAAAAGGTTTATCAAAACCAGGTACTGCCAAAATTGGTGCAGTAACTAAAGCATTTTTTTTAACGTTATAAAAGAATTTTCTGCCTCTTCCGACCACTGAAACGGAGGTGCTTTTTTACCTTTTGAAGTTAGCCTATTTAAAGGAGCAGCAATAGTTGAAAAATTTCTAATAAATCGACGGTACCACGAACAAGTACCGAGAAAAACTTTTACATCCCGTGCGTTATTCGGAGTAGGAAAATTTAAAATGGCCGCTACCTTTTCAGGGTCAGTACGCAATCCGAACTCGTCTACGACGTAACCTAGGTATTTAAGCGACTGCCTGAAGAACTTAGACTTAGTAAAATTTATTGTTAAATTAGCCATTTTCAATTTCTCCAAAACACGGTTTAAAAGAACCAAATGAGTGTTAAAATCTGAACTACAAATCACTATGTCATCGATAAAACAGAAGTCCATGCCGTTTTCTATATCACTAGTTATGTTATGGTCGAATAGTCGATCCATAAGACGTTGTTGACGGGCTGGTGCGCCGCAAAGTCCGAAAGGCATGACTTTAAATTTGTATAGTCCGCGACCTGGAATTGTGAAACTAGTCTTCTCTTGCGAGTCTTTATTCAACGGTATTTGCCAAAAGGAAGAACTTAAATCGATGGAAGATAGATATTTAGCTTCTTTTAAGCTATCAAGAATCTGGGGTATGTATGGAATCGAATATGAATCCCCCTTCGTTACTGTATTTAGCTTCCTACAATCTAAACAAAACCGCCAGTCACCGTTTGACTTCTTGACAAGCAAGGCTGGATTATTCCAAGGACTTTCACTAGGCGCTACTACATCTAAAGCCAGCATCCTATCTAATTCAGTTTGCAAAAATGCTCTCTTTTCCGGTGAAAGTGGATACTGCTTTGTCTTAATAGGGGCCGCATCGCCCGTGTCAATGACATGTTCAAGTGTAGTCCTACCTAAACCTTTTTCCTCAAAAGAAATGTTCTTAAATTTTTCAACCACTGAATCAGCCAACTCCCTCTGAGCGACTGTTAAATGTTCATAAGACTGTATTGTATTGATGCTTTCTGAATTTACTGAGTTTCTAAAATAATTAACTGGGGATACTCTGTAGTCAATGTTGTCAAAAATCTCCGGTGCCAGACGAAAGGCCTGCCAAAATTCAACCCCTAAAATAACTGGCGAGACTATTTTAGGTATAACAAAAAACTTAATAATCTTTGTTACATTATTAAATGTAACAGGAATAAAAATATAACCAATCGTCTTTACCTCAATACCATTTGCAACGCGACAAATCGTGTTGCTTTCAACTTTTTGAAATTCAAAACCAAATTTCACAAAGTTTAAATGTGAATTGTTTCCCAGAATTGACATGGCTGCACCAGAATCCAATAAACCGAAAATCTCAAAATTATTTACATTAAATTTTAAATAAGGTCTAATATCGTTAGAATTTGGAGCAAAAAGAACCGTGGCGATCGAATCAAAACTATAAAATTTATTAACTTTATCTTTATTTTCACCACGATCCTGCACTACTAGTTTTTTTGAACCACTGTGTTTTTTATTATTTTTACATTGTACACAATTCCTAAGCGTAACGCCCGTTTTCCCGCAACCAAAACACTTAATAGCGCCATCTGTTGGCGTGCCTTTACAACGTGCAAAGTTGTGATTGGTTTTTCCGCACTTGAAACAACGTGGTATCGGATCAACGGGTTTTTTAAAATTTTGTACATGCTCACGTTGAGAATTCTTCACATTTACACTAGCGCACACACAATTAACCGTTTTGTCACTCCGAACATTAACCGTAACCGTATTTGTCGGTTTTGACTTCGGCTTATACGCAAAATCCACACTGAGCACTTTGGAGCAAGGACGCGATGGCTCAACAAAATTTTCAGCTTTTTGACGTGCTGCCTCCAATGTACGACACTTTTCCTTAAGCTGTGTAATGGAAGTGATGTCAATCAATGCTAACTGTTGTGTAAAATGTGGTCTTATGTTGTGTAACAATATCTCAAGTTTATCTTCCTCGCTCAAAGGTTTTTGAGTCGAGCGAACATGCAGAACATAATAGAAAAGTAAATGTGTACTGGTTCATCAGCTCCCTGTGTACGTGACCTAATTTCACCTAATAATCTATAATCATAGTCCACTGGGTCAAACTCCTTCAACAAAATCTCCTTGAGTTCTGACCAAGACGAGACCAGATCCCTTATACCTCTATACCAAAGCAACGCTTGGTCTACAAATAAATGAGCAGCGGAATTAAAAAGTTTACTATCAGAAACACCATAAGATAGTTGAAGTTCATCGACCCTTTCCACAAACGAACGGGGATCAGTCAACCCGTTAAACTTTAAGTTCCATTTGGCAACATTTTTGTCACCAGCACATTCCACTGTAACCTCCTTACCCGCTGGAGTAACTGGAGATTGATCGACCGCAGGTACTGAAACACTGCCTGTTTCAACCTTAGACAACAAAGAATCCAACCGGTTTCCCAGTTCAGACTTAGTGGATAAAATAGCGGGGTCATCAGACTGAACCCTCAACAGTCTATGATACAAATGACTACCTAAGGCACGGCTCCTATTTTGTGAGTATCTATCCTTGTATTTAATAAATTTATCAACACTAACATTTAATTCATCTAATTTATCTGAAATAGTTTTTATTTCCGATGTAGCAGTGAACTCAGTTTCTAAAATTGCTTCAGGTGGACCTTCAGACAAAAGATTTCGAAGCTGCTTGCGCAGGGCTTCGACAGTACTAGCAGGAGTTTCAGATCGAATAGAAACTTCATAAGATAGTTCATTCTTTTTCAGGGAATGAAACTGTATTGACCGCTCCATATTAGTTACCAAAAAAAACTTAATTTTCAATTTAAAACAGTTTAAAATTCAAAATAATTTAGAAATGTTAATAAGGAGGCCTAATACACTTATTTCCATTGGTGACTCACAATGATTACCTTAGAAAAATTTAAAGTTTACAATTTTTTTTCCGCTAGGTATAAGTTAATTCTTAGCATAAAAACACAATAATTTCACAAAATATGCTAAATAATATGTAGTGCAGCATAAACAAACCAAATTCCCATAGGGAAACAGTCACAATTATGTAAAATATCAATTTTTCAAAAGCACATGTTTATAACCTAAGAACATATGACAAGTTATGTTAACTTATTTTTACCAAAATAACACAATAAATGCTAAGTGCAGCAACTAAACCCTACAATTAATGTATAATTGTATGCAAATACACAAAATAAAACAACTTTTATAGTGAATCTGTAAGTTAACAAACTAAGTTAAATTTCAGCAAGTATGGTGGCACAAAAAAAAATCCCCCCAAACAGCTCTAACACCATTTAAAAAAACTGAGCACCATGTACCCATAAAATACAACAAAATAATTAACCGTGGGCGCCATTTGCCACATGGCAAATCTATCCCCTTATGGGAGTTGCCCGCGACTTGCCATGGGCAAAAAATAATAATAATAATAATACTATGAAATGGTGTTAAAATGATAACTTTACCTTGAGCTGCTGATGAGGGGTGATAAAGGTTGTAGATAAATAATATCCTGGTTGAGACACAATAAAAATGAGGTTTATTTTATAACTTACAACACACTAGTACACACATATGCCCTCTTGTTAAAACTAGCCACAGTAGACCAAGCTGGGTCGCTATAGGTTCTATGTACTATACTAGATAAACCATAGGATACTGTTACCAAATTACATCAAATAAGGTTAATTTTTGTGTCACCATGGAAATGCTAGACTTAAATTTACATAAGAATTATCTTCGCTGAGACGATGCTAAGTTAAATATTTCTAATAAGATAAAGGCTACCTGGAGGTCTCTTATGCAGGATACCTGGGTGTTCCTTCTATAAGAGATCCAATTCTTCGACTCGACGGCTTCGGGGAAGATCAATAAAAATTTGGTTCCATCACAAAGGATGAAAACCTATCCTGTACAAATTAAATTGTACAGATCCAAAATAATATAATAATAATGACGAAGTAAGGTTATCAAAATTAAAACAACAAATTCAAAATAATCCCGTCCGCTGAAACAACAAAATTGGTTTGATTAAAACACATGGCATTAAATTTTCTAACCTATTCCAAATTTAGTCAGGAATGCTTACCGGCTCTGACCAGGACTTCGTCAGAAACTCGCAGTACATCCCTCCACCCATTTAGAATATATAAAAAAAATTAGTAACTGCTGACACGCGGTCCCTGAAAAGAACAAAAAAGTTTTTGTCACAATTTCGTTAGTGACGACGGAAGACCTCACGTCTTTCTGACTCACTTCGTGAGCTGAAGAATACTCACTCTGAAGATCATCAGTTTATCATCAGAGCCCGCCAGCCATGTGCTCCCAACCAGGGAATTTCCAAGAGCTTCCAAAATGCCATCGTACCGGACTACGACATTCAAGCTAATCATGTTTGACAGATGACAGAACACAACCTCGATTTGACGTTGACGTTTGGAAACGTTTTGTTACAACAAACATCGATGTCTTGCGTTCAGAAAAAAAAATAAAATTAATAAGGAAAATTTTACAACGTGACAGGCAAACGATTCTTGCTGGGTTCGAGAACACGACACCAAAGTGATCCGGGATATATCTGTATTGGATAAAAGTTAAAAATGTATAGTTCAATATATATAAATTACTTATTCTGTGACTAATAATTATATCGTACATAAGTTTACATTGTAAAATGCACGACTTTACAACCAACAATTTTAGATTTTTTAAATAAAAAAGATTAAGTGATTTGAATTAATTTTTATTATTGAAGATGGGTTTGCTCTTGACCATATTTGGTTTGATAACCTTCTTATTTTGAAGCCCGTTTAGAAATTATTAAAAAAAATATCTCGAAAAAGAAATGTATCCATGAAATATATCACAACAAACATATAGTAATTTAAACCATTATTTATACAGAACAATAAATGGTAGCAACATACTGATTAGGTTGATTTATTATATGTATATATCATTATTTGTAGGTACTAATCCTTTATTTTCCTCAGAACCTGGAAGATATTTTTAGTTCGCGGAATAAAGGACTCTTTGCATTTGACTGGTTTATAGTTTAAATGTTAAGTCCCGAGTTACAAGTTACTGATTATAATCCTTAGCACTATACTGATAAGGTAGAAAATTGGCTGCGAGACAAACAGATCTGAGAACAAACTCGGCCATAAATGATAACCAATATAATGCTCTTGCTGATGATATGACAATAACGCAGGGGAATAATGTAGTCCTTGAATTATAATCGCGGCGAGGGAAGTCCCTGAGTTGAAATGATCTGTATAAATATCGAGTTCAGAAAGAATAGGCATCAGTCTTACTCTCTCTCTCTCTCTGGTCGGTCCTTCATGACTGAAGATCGTGGTCATAGTGGAATGAAATTCTGAAACGGACGAACTGTCTCCAACGGCTCCTGTCGGCAGCGATGTTAGCGACAGTGTAGAATTTCGGTGTCTCGATTCTTTATTTGGTCAGACCATCTAGTTGGTGAGCGGCCTCTGGGTCTTTTCCCCTCTGTGTTCCTAACGATAATCAGCTTTTGGAGCCTGTCGTCTCCTACTACAAGCTATCTCAAAGTCGGAGATACAACAGAAAGACAAAACATCACAATGAAGACAGTTCTCGCATTCGTTTGCTTGGTAGTGACAGCATCAGCCCAAGAGTTCATCCAAGCTGGGGACATCGACAGCTATCCGACCTGGTATCACCCAGAGCACTTGAGGTATCGCAGGCAGTTGTCAAAGGACCCTAAGACTGGTGACATCACATACGGCCACAGGACTTCTCCAAATGGGCAGGTCTTTGGGACTCTTGGTTCCAGAGACGAGTCCGCTTTTGGTAAAGCTGGTTATAAACACGACGTGTTTGATGATAGCCGTAACAGGCTGGATGTGACCGGCTATGGTGCTAACGTGATCGGTCCGTATGGATCTGAAAACCTTTTCGGTGGTCGTGTGGACTACACTGGCAGACACGCGAAGGCTTCCTTGGATGTGAGCAGGCGGACGGACGGCCTGACGGCCGTGGACGCAGCCGTTGGAGGCAGGTGGCCGCTGGGCAGGAATGGGGACTTCAGTCTACAGGGTACGTACAACAGAGAGGGCTCCTCCCGAGAATACGGCATAAGAGCTGGTGTGAGCTACCGGTGGTAAATTGATGTAGGTATGAAACCAAAAAATAGAATCTCCATGAATGATGAATTTACTCAGTGATCTGAAAAAGTAATAGGTACCTTCATTCGTCGTATCATAGAATACCTACCTATGTGTTTGTAACTTATTACTCATTAGATAGGTACTTCGAATTCTAATGATATACCTACTGAAAACTACAACTTAATTTATAAAAAAAGTAGGTATAGGTATTTATTTTAATTAAATTTGCAGGAAATACCAAAAGGTTTAGGATGAATTGCCATGCAATGTGTATAAAATTCTATAATAATATACCAAATGAAATTAAAGTGTTACCATTCAATAAATTTAAGAGAAACCTGAGGACATGGCTATTAAATAATGTACCTACCTATTTTATACTATTGATGATTTTTTTATTAGGTATTACAAATGACTACGAATATATGAATGCAGTATACTTTACATTTTGAGACATTTCGACATTGGTACTTAAATAAAGTTGTACCTATTATTATAAGTTGTAATATTGAAATTTTGCATGCTAATATACCTAATTAGCTAAGTAGGTATAAGGACATATTACAATTTTGTACCTACCATCATTTGTAAACCCTATTTATTGCGAATAAATGATTATGATATTCGGGTAAATTTATTTTTAAGAACTTTATTAAAGAATAATTGTTTTTATTTATCAAAACCAGAAAATATTAGCCTTTTTCTTTTGTATTGGTATTTGGTTTATACAAAGTTACTTTGCTTTTATCAGGCCTACTGAACGTATTTTCATGCGGTTTCAATGGACGGGTTGGATCATGAGCATGGACGAACATGAGTAAGGTTTTGGCATATTATTTACGCGGACAGAGCTAATTATATACCAAGTTAAAAGCTAGGTTTAAATAATATACTTAAATCATGGAAGTAATAAGTACTTTCTTAAATAAATAAAACCTTTAAACGCCTACTACATTTGTATAGCAATAGCGCAATGCTACAAATAATCGACAATTAATTTAAACAGAAGTAAATTTAAATTTATTATCCCGTTGCTTAATAGCAGGAAATGATATTGCAACTGAGGAGATCCCTAGTTAAATATTAACAGTCAATCAGAAGTTGGCGGGAGCTCACTGATTATACAGGGTGTTTTTTAAATCATTGGCATCCTTTCTACTGGTGAAAGTACTCATGAACATGAGCAACTTTTTGTAAAGCTTTTTGTATGGGACCGACTCAATCAATCAAAAAAAAATCTACTGTTCCATACTATTTTCCAATACCTACTCACCCGAAATGTATGGAACAGCTGATTTTTTTTTCCATCGGATTGAGTCAGTCCCATACAAAAAGTTGCTCATGTTCATGAGTACTTTCACCAGTAGAAAGGATGCCAATGATTTAAAAAACATCCTGTATAATACTATTCGTGCCATCTACCGGCTAAGGGACGAGGGAGGTAAATTAATATTATGGTGCTAAGATGGTGCTAAGTCAAGCTAAGTGCAAGTAGCGAACTTGCTTAAGTTATCGCAATTTTACACCGAAGCGAAGAAGCGAGAATGTAAAAAGATTTTGATGGTTTTATTTTTACACGACTGACCAAAAAAGGAGGGTTATGTTTTCAGGGTTCATGTATGTAAGTATGTAGGTATGTAAGTTTCTTTGTTCCACCATAAGTCCTGAACGGCTGAACTATTGATGTGAGAGGTATTTTTAGATTCCTTGCATTCCTCCGAATGACATAGGCTATGTGAGTTGTCAGTCGTGTTTTTTATTTTTTATTAATTAGCTTGTTATATTCGTTTTCTTCTAAGTAAAACTGTAAATACCTACCTAACCGTGAATTGTAGTCTTATTTTCAGAAAAAGTTAGGTACATAAAGACTATTTTTTACCAAATTGATTCTACAAAAACTATTTTGATTTTTATTATACTGTTCATCCTACTAATATTATAAATGCGAAAGTTTGGATGTGGACTTGACGGATTTCGATGAAATTTCATACACGGGTAGAAATCTACCGGGAATAGTAGTAGTAGTACATAGGATACTTTTTATTTCGAAATTCCCACGGGAGCGAAGCCCCGGGGCGCGACTAGTACCTACCTATTAAATCAATGTAGTTACATTTTATATTTAGGTAGTTTGGTACCTATTCAGTAAATGATCATAATGTTCACGTCATGTCAATCTTTAAAGTTAAAATTTATAAAATAAAGTCTACAAAAACCAAACACACAACATAATTTATTTTGAATTTCCGTTGGCTATTTTGCAGTATTGAACGCCCACTAATGTGCGTTGTAGAGGGAATGAACGAGCGAGACAAACATAGCTAACAAGTGGAGACAGACAATGAAGGTCATGCGTACTACGTAGCTTGTTGATACCAATTTAATGTTTCGTCGCTTCGATCAGCGGTCCCATGGTGTAATGGTTAGCACTTTGGACTCTGAATCCAACGATCCGAGTTCAAATCTCGGTGGGACCTGTTTTTGAAATGATTTTTAACTTTTTTTATAGTTTAATTAAAATATGGTAAGTAAATGTTTATTTTTTTTTAATTTGAAGTGTCTATATTTATAGGTAGGTACCTACTTATTATTTTTGGTAAATAAATAAATACTTTTAAAAAACATAGTTGACTAGCTTTTGTCCGTGACTTCGTTTAAATTATAGAATTAATGTCAATTTTATAGCTATTTAGGAATTTATTTAAAACTTTAATGTGGATTACTCAATTATTATCATACTTATTATAACGTTTTACTTTTATTTCAGTTAGAATTTTAAATGATAGGACTTATTATAAAAAAAAGAGTTCCAAAATTTGGTCCGCAGTCCGCAGGCAGTCGACAGTGTGCATAAAAAACAAATAAAATAGCTGTTTTGAAAGGATACTTTGAATAGTGTATCTGGATACATATACTGTTCAAAGTATCCTTTGTATGAAATCTTCTTGAATGAGGTAGGTACTGTAACGACTGGGGGGTTTGTCGTTAATTAAACTGTATTTAGGTAGGTACCAATCACTTTTTATTTAATATCTCATATAATAATTACAAATTGTATTCCTGACTTGATGTTTCCATCCGTAGTTGAAGACTCAAAACCTTCAACTCTCCATCTTTCAAACTTCTTCATAAATGTTTTAAAATACTCGAATGCCAAACTGGCCAGAGATTGAAACATCAAACCTCTACAGTACATAGCTACATGACGTGCGCATGGAAGTAATAAGTACTTGTAAGTACTTATTACTTCCATGGACGTGCGTTAGAAATGGTTGACTCATATTATTTGTAGGTATTATTACCCTGGTTTAGAGTCCCACAGCTGGGCAAAGGCTTTCTTCCAAGACGATGACTCGTACAATTGCAAATTGTTCAATTTACCTGTTCTCTAGCAAGTAAAGTCAAGACAGAGACTTTAATCATAGCTTCGAGATCCTTCGAAATTAACTTTTTTGAGGGCTGCTACCTTAATTTATGGACCCCTTAGACGTTATTGAAAAACCTGCTTCTTGTGACATTACAGAGACAATCAGAAATTGGGATTAAAGGTTCGAGAGTATTGGATTTCTAATAACGATGGCCGAATTACTCTGAAGATGATTGTACCTTAATAAAAAAGGTTAAATGCTGCTAATAAACAAAATAACCCGACCTCGCTTTTGTAAAATAAAATTAACGCAACTGTGATAATTTTATATCACCCTATTTGAACTAGGGTGATATAAATATTTTCGAATTTTCTATATAAAATAGGGTAATAGAAATTTTTGATTGGAATATAAAAAAATAAAATAAATATGTGACGGCCGTGGTCACGTGGTTGAGACCATGGAAGTAATAAGTACCTTTGTACAGTACTTACTACTTCCATGGTTGAGACACGTGCGGTGAAAAGTCCCATATTTAAATCTTGTCGGAGACTCGCCCTCATATTATTAAGTTTAATAATATACAGGGTTATTTTAAAACCATTGGCCAAATTTTCGCAGCAGATTTGGTTGATGACATTGAGCAAGTCTCCAAAAAAATCTATGTAAAAAAAAAAAAAAAATTTTTAGCTTCCCATACAAATTGGTCGATCAGCTGATGGGACTTAGTATGGAAAGTTGAAATTTTATGTTATTCTTTTACTATAAATTTCTTTCGGACGTAGTTGTATTCCAAGTAGGTACTGAGCATATTGTAAAAATTTGGCCAGTAGTTACAAAATAACCCTGTATAGCGTATTTCTGATTACAGTATCTTCCCTCTGCAGTATAAGCTGCACAGCGAAAAACTTGTTTTCGAAAAAAATAAAAAAATATTATTAAAATCCCTTTTTCCCTAGTAATCACTCTACAAAAACTAGACGCCATTTGCAACATCAACTTTTTTTTTTTTCGACCTCGCGCCTGGCACTGGAAAGGAATATAAATGGTGTAAATAGTTTAAGGTGCCGTCCGTGTCTGTTCAGAACAGAATATTAAGATGTTTGAAAGTGCCACGGTATAAATTGTAGTATTTTTAGGGATCCGTACCTCAAAAGGAAAAAACGGAACCCGTATAAGATCACTTTGTTGTCCGTCTGTCTGTCAAACTTTTTTTTCTCAGGAACGCTTAAAGAAAAAAGCAAATAAAGTTTAAATTAATATCGAATACACGGATCCACGGTCTCTTTCAGCAAAAAAATAATCAAAATTATACGTCAACGCAATCAGGAGAAGTTACCGTAAATGTTGCGAATTGTTGCATATTTTACGATTTCAGACAGCAATCAAAACCTATGGATTGACCTAAAATTATGAAATTTGGCAAAAAACAATGTCTAACAGTACTTATACAGGCATAAATCTGAAAGTTGTAAATATGTTGTTGGAAGTCTAAAAAAAGTGTTACAAACTTAATTTGGCGCTAGATGTTGTATGAATCCTAGGGAGCGAACTGCAAAGTTAAGTTTGTTTTTGAAACTAGTTGGTCTTTTAGTTAGAGCTATAATGTGAGATGCTTTGTTTGTACAGAACCCTCGGTGCGCGAGTTTGACTCGCACTTGGCCGTTTTTTATATAAAAATGTCGCACTGCGAATGCTTTAATGAAGCGCAAACGGAGTTATTTTGTAGTTTGTACAGACGACGACAATGTTTTAATAATTTAAAATTAAAAAAAAAATGCATTTTAGTGCCGAAGTCTACCTTTGGCTTCAGGTAAAGGAACTATACTACTAACAGGTAAAAACTTAACTCATATACCCATAGTAATTTTAAAATACTAAAATTCTTCTTCTTGGCAAGTTGAAATGGCATCTATATTTTCCCAGACCAGTAGGTGGCAACGACAATATACTAATATCAAAACTAAGGAATACAAAAATAAAAAAATTACGAGTTGTAAAACCCCTCAAGGTCGTAGCCCCGTGCCCAAAAGGCTGGGTGCATTGCCAAGCCGTATGGCAATAGCCTTTGGCCAAAGAAGCTGCCAGCCCTTTACATATTATACTTACGCTAGTCTGCCTGTGACCCGAACACAGGCAACATTTTTCAAAAATCATCAGTTGGGTCATAACCACCCTGTTGTACCCGCGGCAGGGTGGCAAGCACAGCATTTTCACCTCGAAAAAAAAGGGGCTTGAGGATTTGTATTAAAAACAAACAGGATACTTTTTACTGGGGCGGAGCCGGACCAAAGCGAACAATGGCAAATTGGGATCCAACCTATATGAACTTTGGTTTCTTAATGGATATATTTTTTTAGCAAAAAGCAAATCGTCAATTCTCGTTCGTCACTGGAAACTTGGTTTATTAATTGATTACTAAATCTATATTCATATAAAAAAACTGTTACTGGTCAACGTCTGTAGAATATATCTAAGAAAAGAACTCTTTATAGTTTTCACAGTTGGTTGTCTCTCTCTCTCTCTCTCAGCCAAAAGACGTCCACTGCTGGACAATGGCCTCCCCCAAGGATTTCCACAACGACCGGTCCTGCGCTGCCCGCATCCATGCGCAACCCGCGACCTTCACCAGGTCGTCGGTCCACCGAGTGGGAGGCCTGCCAACACTACGTTTTCCGGTTCGTGGTCGCCACTCGAGAACTTTTCTGCCCCAACGGCTATCTGTTCTACGAGCTATGTGCCCCGCCCTAAAATCGGGCGTAGGTTTCATCTTGATACGCCGCCGCTTGAAACTGAGATACCTATAAACAATAGTAATTTACGCGCGGATGAAGTCACGGGCTAAAGCTAGTTACAAAATATACTATCACATGATGACAATCAAGATCTTAGAAAACGTGCTGATACTGTTATCAATTATATTACAAAAATAGGAACAATGCTATATATGGAGATAAAGTTCACTGATACAGTGAATAATATAATAATTATACTTTTACTAGCTCCTGCCCGCGGGTCTAAACCCGCGTTTTCTTATAGCCATGTCAAAATCAAAAAATCTAAATAAAAAAAGTACTAAAATATTTATTTTCCATTAACAAATTCTGATCTTATAACCTCTTATAACTAGGTGTTGGAGTCTCCTTTTAGGCTATCAAAGATGCCTGTGCCAGGAGGCTCCGCTCTTCTTAAACCGTGCCTGATTGAAATCTTTAAATAAGTAGGTACATTTTAGTTTTTAAATTTTATTCAGGGTGTTTTTTAAATCATTGGCATCCTTTCTACTGGTGAAAGTACTCATGAATATGAGCAACTTTTTGTATGGGACCGATTCAATCCGACCGAAAAAAAAATCAGCTGTTTCATACATTTTGGGTTTCTAAGTATTGTAAAATAGTATGGAACAGCTGATTTTTTTTCCGGTTGGATTGAGTCGGTCCCATACAAAAAGTTGCTCATATTCATGAGTACTTTGACCAGTAGAAAGGATGCCAATGATTAAAAAAACACCCTGTATATGAATGTCTACGGTTGATTCAACCGTCACTGACCAAAATAGAAACGCAATCTACTATTATGTATGGTGTGACATTACAAAGGCTACCTATGACTCGTAATCACAAATCCTTTTAGATTTATCTTTTAGATATAATATTAGTTTCTAGCTGCGCGGCTAACTGTTGAAATCTTATCAAATTCCGTAGTAGTAGTTTTCCATCTTCATCCATAACGTGATTTGCGTAAAAACATATGGACAGATAGCCAGAAAGACTGACAGAGTTAAGGTTTTTATTGGCTCTATTATTTGTTTTTATTGTAATAAAATGAGATATGTATATCTCATTTTTACAGACATAGAACAGAACAGTTTGCGTATATATAAAAAATTATAAAAATTAAATAGATATGATTCATTGCAGACGTAAATATTGCTGAATCAGAATGAATTAATGATTGAATTTTAGATTTGATAAGCGTTATAAAAATTAAGTCATCATTGTTTCTTAGTAATTATAATAAGGATACAAGAAAATAAAGTGTTGCTTATGAAAGGAAAAATTTTGGCAGGATATAAATGGAAACGGAAAATACTCCACTGGCCTTTATGACTCCTCTACAGAATGTCGAAGATAAAACGTCGATGTAGGTCGATATGGACGGACGACTTGAAAATTTTTAATTTCTACATTCAGCAGCTTAGTCTCTGTGCTGAAATAATACCCAGTCATGATATATTACCAATCAGTCATGATATAATACCAATCAGTCAAAGTATAATTTTGAATATACAGGTTAATTCAAAATTATTGGCGAAATGTCTACTGGTGAAGGTAATGATTTTGAATAAGACCAACTTTTGCTCTTGGCTTCACCCGCGTAAATTTCATCCCTTAGGGGAGGAATTTCTAAAATTCCCTTTTTAGTTGCCCACTTACTGATTTTACCCTGTTTAAATAGATATGATTCATTGCAGACGTAAATATTGCTGAATCAGAATGAATTAATGATTGAATTTTAGATTTGATAAGCGTTATAAAAATTAAGTCATCATTGTTTCTTAGTAATTATAATAAGGATAAAAGAAAATAAAGTGTTGCTTATGAAAGGAAAAATTTTGGCAGGATAAAAATGGAAACGGAAAATACTCCACTGGCCTTTATGACTCCTCTACAGAATGTCGAAGATAAAACGTCGATGTAGGTCGATATGGACGAACGACTTGAAAATTTTAAATTTCTACATTCAGCAGCTTAGTCTCTGTGCTGAAATAATACCAATCAGTCATGATATAATACCAATCAGTCAAAGTCTAATTTTGAATGTACAGGTTCATTCAAAATTATTGGCGAAATACTGGTGAAGGTAATGATTTTGAATAAGACCAACTTTTGCTCTTGGCTTCACCCGCGTAAATTTCATCCCTTAGGGGAGGAATTTCCAAAATTCCCTTTTTAGTTGCCCACTCACTGATTTTACCCTGTTTAAAGAAGCTCTGCAAAATTTCAAGTTTCTACGTTCAGCGGTTTCATCTCTGTGTTGATTGATCAGTAAGTATCCAATTATACAAATAGATATATATGTCGGAGCGATTACATTAGTTAAATTAACTGTGGTTTATTTTGTTTGTTAATCAATTGTTTAAAAACAGTTTTCAAGAGGGTAGACGGTACGCGTCGGATATATGTCATTTGAGTTACCCTCGTGCCCTCACTTTGTAATAAAATCTACGTGCGATCGATATGACATGATAGCGAGGCAGTCTTCTTAATGGCGCGGTACGGTTGTGTCGTTCGGTTGTGTTGAGTTCTCTGTAGCTATGTAGTCAGTGATAGAATAGTGTTATTGTCGTGTTACTTAGTGCGTTAACGATGTGACTATGTGTGATGGTGTTACCAGCGCGATATTGGAGATCTTAGTGGTTGGACAGTTTTGATGGTTAAGTTGTGTTTGGCTAGTTAGCACGGAAGACCATTCAGTAGAACTCACTGGTTGAAATGGATTGATCCGTGCGTGGTGGGGCACGATCCTATGCCGTGGGTAGATTAGGGCACGGACCCTAGCCCTGACACGTGGACCAAATGAGAGGTTAGTGCTAGATGATTTCTTAATCCGATAATATCCGAGGAATCCCTGGATGCTTTGGGCTGTAACTTAAGATAGGAGTTGTTTACCCTGTCTATTTTAAGCTGTGAATGTTATTTTGGAAATACCCTCATCCTGACAGTTATTTTGATCTGAGTCTAATGACCACATGTGTTTCCACGTGAACCCGTTGTTAAAGTACTATGTTGTGTTTACCGCTCTGGTCATCGATAT